>CM021107.1:179052395-179090976 GCA_007115665.2 Sequoiadendron giganteum | reverse complement strand
AGTATCATTTTGTTTATGAAAAGGTGATGTATAAGAGGGTATTGATAAAGAAAGTGAACACTTTGGAGAATGTTGTAGATTATTTGATGAATTTAGTAACCACAAATAAGATCTTGTGGTGTAGGTTTACTACTTGAGGATTTCGGCCCTTAGTAGCTTGTTTATTTTTCCTATGTTCAACCCCCTATGCAATGTATACAAAAATTGGGATACTTTTGGAAAATTCGTACACCTTAAAATGTTTTAGAAAAATATGGTCTAACTTGGAGTGGTACACCACACTTTGAATTGCATTATATTTTCCTAGGGATTTGTTGTATGTGATATTGGAAAATGACTTTAATTTGTGTAGGTAGATCATAGGAAGACATGTCATCCTAAGTACACTAATTAATTAAGGATTATTTTGATAGCTAGAGTTAATCTTAGATGCCAACTATGGGAAATCCCACTTGGGTGCATTAATTAGAAAACTTAGTAAACTTTCCGTTAACCATTGACTATGTATAGAGTGCTTTGGATGGGATGAAATATGATGTTACTTTCAAATATGTATGTGTTACTTAAATTACTCTAGAAAGAAAGTTGAAGTTTTCTTTGATAACACAAGAGGACTCTATTACATTTTGTGTTTGTTACTACAATACAAGAAGAGTGATGCTATTTTTTAGTGGGTTTTTATCATAAGGGTTTACCATGTTAAATATCATTTTTTGTATATTTTCTCCATTTAAATACATTGATTCTATTTTTTATGCAAGTATTCTTTTACCTAGATTAATATCTTTTCCTACATAGATCACCACCTCCTAACTGTTAATAAAAATTGAACAACACTCTTAAAATAAACATGACACCTCTTCACACCACATACTTAATTAATGAATACCATGTTATATATTTCTACCCAATAAATGAGATCATTATTAACTACCTCACTATAATCAAATCTACCATAAATGGATTACCAAATTCAATCAATCATACTACTTCATATACTTAATAAATTCTTTTATATTCTTTATGATATTTTCTAATATTAGCCTTCTCCTAATTAATACATAAGGTATATTTCCCTAGGAGCATCAACTACAAATCAAGTTGGTTTATAGGAATGTAATGATTCTAAAATTTTCCATGTTTTTGCACTATGATTGTAAATGGTCATTATCAACTCTTACTTAATTCCTTTGTTGGTTAAATAATCTTATACCTTGTTTAGATACCTTTTTCAATGCTTGAAATTGATCACTTAAATTTTATCCCTAAGGTTGTAAAATTCCTCTACATACCTATTAAGTTTCTAGCTCAATATTTTTCTCTTCTTAACTGGATTTATCGAAACCATAGAGTTTCCTTCAACTACTAGCTTAGTACGACTTTATGAGAGAACCTATCTTAGACCTATTATAAAATCTTCTCACTCTACTTTATTTTTCATATGCATTCATCAAAATAAAGAACCATCATATCTCATGTGACTTAGGGAGTTCTTGATAAAAAATCCACCACCTATCATTATTAGATTACCTTTAGCTACCCCATCAATTTTACTTTGGTAAAAAAATTTGGGGAGGATATCATAATTAATCCTGAGGATTTTTTTGTCTCTTGAGAAATTTGATTCCTACTAAAATTATTTTTATTTAACCCTTGAATCTAGGAAGGAATCGAGAGATCACAAAGTTTAAGCATTTCCAATTCAAAGTTGGAGAAATGCATCTTCACCTTTTCTATTTGGGCTAAGCATATTCATTAATAGCAATATTTATTCTAGAATAGGTAATGAATCCAAGGACTTTTTTTCTCTAAAAAAAATAGATTTTTTTCAAGCCATATTCATGACATGTGGAGTAATGCTATAATCCATAGCCTTTTTAATTTCTCTATACACCATAGTTAGACACATATGAGCCAATTAATAAGACTTGAAATCATCCAGACTAAGCCCAGTTTGTTAAGTATTTTATATTGTTGCTTTTTCTTATCAAGATAAGTAGGGGAATGCCCCTCCAACCCTTCTAGAGAAAAGTGGACCAGAGCTGCAATAAAAAATAACCAACAAACTAGCAAAATCTAGTCAAAAAAAGAGAGAGGAAAAAAAAAGAAAACAATAGGAAACAACCGCCAAAAACCTAAGCCAAAGTAACACCGAAGAACCAAGGGAACAAAAACATGAGTAAAACAGCAACCCAAACAAAATAGGAAACATTAATAAAGAGTATTCCAATTGGTATCCATCAAGTCCAAGGTTTCCTCCCATTCAATAGAATTTCAAGGACCTTTCTTCTTCTCCTTCTTTGGAACATTAGCTGACCTTCCATCTTTCTCTTTTTCTTCTTCTTGTCTAGTTTGGTTGCAAACATCACCACTCCCACCATAATATTCCTCATTAGGCCATCAATAATCTTAACCATTTTACTCAAATATTTCTCTAAGGTGACAATTTTCTATTGGAAGAAGGCCAAAGAGTCATGTAGATTTTCCCATTTCTCTTTGCAACTAGGATAATCAATAAAGTCCTATAAATTTTAAATGATTTCCACCCTAACTTGTAGATCTTCAATATATTCCATATACATCTGTATATTCTATTCTTTACTGGAAATGTTCTCATTCCTTTGTTTTTCCTCAATATCCTTTGTCATATTCCTAATAGATTTTGATTTTATTTAAACCTTTAAGGGCCTCCCCAAACTTTTGGGGCATAACATAAGGAGGGGAACATGAAAGAGAGTTTTCGTGGGTAAAATCCAATGGTTCATCTAAGTACTCCACATGCTTACTAGGTGAAGAGTCTCCCTATTCCACCTCCATATCTACACTTTTAGTGGGAGTATTAAGAGATGAATACGTTTTATCCCCTATTGAGACTCTAGCAATCTTGGAAAACCTTCGCCCCCTAAAGAAGCAACAACCTCCCCTTTGGTATTTTCCCATTTGAGATGTCAATTGTAGGACTAGGAGGATTGGTCACAACAGGAGTCTTACAAACCTTATTTCTTGAAAATTTACGTTTTGCGTCTCAACAAACTTCTTTCTTTTTGGAAGAGGAGGAATAAAAAAATTCACTTTATCTTGAAGGGATAACAATATTTTTTATAGTCCCAACTCCTCATCAATGGAATCCTTGATTTCAGTCCCCTTTTTGAATTTTTTCTTCTTGAAGGTAGGGGTAGCAAGAGAAATTCCTTTCTTAACACCTTTAACATGAGAGGTAGAAGGGGTACCTTCTATGAAAGCAATGCATTTTTATCTTTATCCTTGGAAGAAGGGTTAGGTTTTTTCTTGGGGATACTCAAAGGGCCAAGAGTAAGAAGATTAGTAGTAGGGGTGGCACTAAGACATAATTTGCACAGCATAGACATCAACCCTTAATGGAGGGGTGGGTAAGTACCTTCCTTTATGAATTTCTCCAAAGAAAATAAATAAATAAGGGGAAACTAATATTTGTATACCTTAGGTGATTCAACAACGAGAAATGGCAACCATGCACAAGAGAAAAATGACTCTCCAAAGTGAAGTACTTAATAAAATGGTAACTTACCATCCCCCATGGAGCAAGTAGGTCTTCATGACTAAACCCATTTTAATGTATTTTCAAATCCTCATCCTCTATTAAGAAATAGTCAATATATTCTTGGTAGGAATTTTGGCTTAAATGGGACACCTTATCTCCCTCACAACTCAGACTTGTAGCTTGCAAAATAAGCTCCTCTATGGCTTCAATTTTGATTCCACCAACTTGAACTTGACCAACACTCCAACCATCAAAAAATTAAGCTATAAGATCATCATCACACCCCCGCTCTCGAATATCACCCAAAATTTGACATTCTTTTTTAGAGAGACAAAGGTGGTGGGTTCAAGACAGTCTTAGGCCACCCATTTTGAGAACCTTTCTCTCCAGAAACAAACTTCAAAGAGAACCTTATACAACAATAAGGGGACCAAAAAGAAGATAATAGAAGCACACATGTTTCTGTATAGAATAGATATGTTATAAAGTAAACCAGTAAATGTCTTTTAAAGTTTTCCATAAGAATAGAAGTCATGGAAATGGCATGAGCGAGAGAGATTATAGAAAAGCTCCAAAAATTATGATAATAAATACAACCTTGCTTATAATATTTTGAATGACTAAAGGTTTTAATTAAAACATACCCTTTCTCAAGTCTTCCATTCAAATCGCTTGCATAACCAGTTATCATTAAAAAATTTATCCCAACTTGAAGCCAAATTTTAATGATGATAATTATTAGAAAAATGTCTTTGATCTCCATCAAATTATTCATTCTTTTGGACAATATTTTTCATACATGTTGCAAGAATAACTAGGCAAGAAAATAATAATTAAAGGAAAGGATTTTAATGTGTGGATTAGTATCTACCTCATTTAAATGACAATCTTGAGGAAATCCTTTAATCATAAAAGAGAGACTTGCATACTTCAAAAAACCTTGATGTTTCTTATACCAAGGTCTAACCCTTAAATTAATATCAATCATAATCATCAAATCACCTTTTGTAATTATAGTTATGTCGATCCTTAAACAAAAGATATGTTATCTGTAATGGGAGGTTTTTATCAAACAACTAATGCTTCCACTCATTATATTGGAAGCCTATATTAGCGCTCGAGCATCTTCTAATTTATTTGCCTCTCTAAAGGTATGAGAGATCTTCAAATGGGAGAAGTTAGGCAACAATAATCTACTATCTTCAATAAAATTCCTAATTTTCCAAGGAGGGATTGAGAAGTTATGAAGAAAATCAATGATTAGCTTAGAGTCTCCTTCTATTTCAATTTTTTGGAAACCTTTAAGATAGACTCTTTGTATACCCCACGATGTAGCAATTTTCTCCGCTTTGTTGTTTTTTTTGAGGAAGGACAACACAAAAAATATTTTATTGTTTCGTCTTCATTTTCACATAAATAGTATTTGTGAAGGCTCTTTGAAACCACTTTTGCATAGATTTTCATACTTCATTATTTAATTCAATGTTAATAACCACACAAAATAATTAATTTAGGATGTGCCTTTAAGCACCAGATGGGACTACCAGGCCACCATATAGCTTTTTTGAGGAAGGACAACACAAAAATAATTTTCTATTTCCTCTTCCTTTTCACATAAAGAATAATGTGAAGGCTCTTTGAAACCACTTTTACATAGATTTTCATAGTTTATTATTTCATTCAATGTTAATAACCACACAATCATTGATTTAGGATGTGCCTTTAAGCACCAAATGGGATTACCAAGTCAATCATCCATAACTAAAAGATATCTATGTTTCAAAAGGATATTACCCCAAAGATATATAATAAATGTTATGCGTATTACCATTCCATGTATCCTTGTCTAGATGATCCAAAAAAAAAAAATTATAGGATGTATTAATGAGGAAAATTATATTTTCTCCTTATTTAATATTGGAGCTTCAACTATACCTTTCCATATATATAACTTATTACCATTTGTCAAAGATTCTTACTAATAATCATTGGATTTTATTCCCCACATACCTGATAAACAAATATTACAGGATTCTTCAAGATTAGGATACATCTTTAAAGGGGCTCACCCCATTTATAAATCTTACCAAAAATCAATACTCTCACCATTGCCTATATTTTGTGAAAGATAATTGCCAATCAAAAAGTTAGATCTTCTTAATATGATTCATATAGTTGAAACTTTTGGGAGAAGCTTCACATTTAATAGATTATAAATATGAATATTTTTGTATATATTTCATTTGAAGAGTCTCACTCCATTGCACAATAGGATCATTTAACATTCTCCTATCCAATTCACATCTAATGCTATATTTTGAGCCATAAATCCATTACACCTATAGCCCCTAGAGATTTCAAAGAACATAGCTTTTACCATTTCAAAAGTGAGAATTTGAGAACTTAATCGTACCTTGCCATACAAACTTCCTACAAAGCCTATTCAATTATCCAACTTCAACTTCAAGATAATGATAATGTACAATTGATAAATTGGTATAGATTGGAGAACCATGATTATTTTTATAATCCTACAAGTCAAACTCAACCATCTTTCACTCCATCTATTTAATATTTTTTTGTGACTACTGCACTATCTCATCCCTTAAGAAGATATATTTTTACCCACAAAGAACAAGGGAAAAAAATACTAACAAGGTAGAGAAGTTTGATGTTAAATTCCAATAGGCACTTATCCTCCCTCCAATATTGAAAGAGATATTAAAAAGACAATCTTAAAATTTTATTTATTTATTTTCGAACCCATTTCTAAAGAATATATCTTTAGAATTTCATTTCATGTTTGATCTTAGCCTCTTATTATCTTACTAAACAAATGGTATTGTGATATATAAATTGATTATGATTGAGGAGCCATATTTATACATATTGTTTCCCTTAAATTTTATACTTGTTAATTAATGACCCAAGGAGGATTCCATGAAAATGAATAGATATGACACTAATGAATCTCAATATCTAAAGCCCCTAAAGATCTAAAAGAACCTAGATATGGTTTCATTCACTAGAATTTAAAATAACACAACATAGATAATTTGGAAGATCCAATCAATCTAATACTTACCAAATCTAAATGCACACTATTTTTTTATAAATATCCAAAATATCCTATCATATGCTTTGACCACATCAAATTTTATGACTATACTACTCATAAATTTTATTTAATAAATAAATAACTTCATGCACATTCAATATCCTATGCCTACGAGCACTAGAAAAATATGACACATAGATCATCATGCCCACAAGACCTATATTTTTTATCCCAAAATACTTCAAGAGAATAACATTATCTCCCTACTTATTAGCCTTGCCATGTTTTAAAAATGTCAATTTACCCTTTCGGATTAGTACCATCGTAGCAGGTAAGATTTTTAAAAAACCATCTCCCTAGATATATCTATTGATCCTTCATACTTTTGAGCTTGGGAATCCTCAATATTCTTTATGCTATTAGCTTGGAACTTTCCCATTATAACTATGTGGAATACAATGTGTTTATATCCCTTTTATAATATAAGAACTCCTAATTTCAAATGGATTTGATTCTATATGACATCAATAAGTACTTTAATTCCTCCAAATAAAATCCACATTAGTTCAAATGTGAAAGGAGTTTTGGTGGAGCATTAGGAAGAACATAAACACTCAATGAAAATGGATTAAAGATTTTTATTAGGAGAATAATAATTTGTAAAACACATTTATGAAGAAATCATTGGCGGTAAACTATGATTCTATCAAATTAATTTTCTATCTAACCAAAACCAATCCTTCTATTCTTCCAAGTATACAATCTCTCCATAGGGATTATCTCAAAGAAGCATTTTTTTAACAGAACGAGAAAAAATATAAGTCAGTGAGTTGGGTATTGAGAGTAATATTTCCTATATTTTTCATGTATGGTTATAATTAAAATATCACCTAAAAATACACATTTATCATGTACAATATTTCCATTTGAGTTAATATTTTCTCTCATATTTTTTTCATCATACTATTTGAATCATACACATTAATCTAGATACTAGAGCAATTAAAGTGATGAGATCTAAATGCATAGCTAATCTAATTTAATGACTTGAAAAACAAATTTAAAGATAGGAAAGCTAGATTCAATAAAATATAAAGATTTGTAGAATCTTCTTCTACTATCATTGCATACTCTCACTAATGATACTTAGTATGATTTAAGAATTTAAAAAAGTTATCTTCCAAATATTTAGTTTCTTATAAAAAATTAAAGTAGAGATTTATCTAAATATTTTTTTTAACCAACCTTATTCTCTTATGGGAATTAATACACTTTACATTCCATCGATAATCCATTCATTGTTGTTGTGGAGGGATCTTACTCCTCTACTCTTTGTTTGAACCTAAGAAAAAAACATCTAATATTTTTTGAGTAGTTGCTTAAAAATCTACTTTTTTATTTAGCTTTTAGAACCTTTGATTATATTTTTGTCCTTTTTTTCTTTTTAGTTTTGCAGTCCTCCTATCCTTGATCACCCAAAGTAATTCTACAAAGCTTCACTTTAAATTTTCCAAGAAAGTATTCAATACTAGATTTTATTCTTCTTCACCTATCTAATTAGCTAATGAAAGATCTATTAGGATCAATGCACATCATTTACCTTGCAATAATATGTATTATTCATGTATCTCCAACTCTCATGGAAAGTTTCCTCAGATACATGGAGTGTAATTGGAAATTAATTTGTAATTTAGATTTTGGAGTAAAATAACTTATACAAGAGAAGAATATAATATGATTTTTTTAAAATACTTGTTAATATATGAGAATAAAAAACCACTTTGAGGGGAAAACCTTCAAATATCTATAATGAGAACACACTTCTCAATTTGATGAAAAAATAAGGCTCACTACCTTCCATATATACCATACTTATGCCTAGGATATCATCCAAGCTAACTTAGATAGCCATAGATAAGCCTTAGGATGACCTAAATAATTAAATAAAAATATAATAATGATAATATGACTTAATTAAGAGTTAAGGTAGACACAAGCCAACTACTTATAATAACCCTATCTATACTCTAAGATTAAGGGTACAATATTCATCCTCTTTAGAGAAGCATTGATCTCAATGATAATCAAGTGTGGATGCTTGTGTGAATGAACTCTTCATCCTCCCATGTGACATCTTCAACTGGTAAATTATTTCACTAGATGAGATACTCAGTGAGTTTTCTAGTCCGCAGCTTCTTTGTGTATGTTTGAATAATGAACTTTGGTTCCAATATGCTTTTAAATTATTCGTTGAGCTCTAGTAATATTTTTTGTGTAGCGATATTACATCTAATTAACTTATTCAAACATAAAACATGTAAAATTGGATGTATCTTTGTTGTTAGTGGCAACTCAAGCTTATAGGTGATATTGCCTATCTTTTGCATGATTTGGTATGGGAATAATATTTTGGGGATAAATTATTGTTCTTTGTTTGTTTCATTAGTGAATTTCTCCGATAAGGCCATGATCTCAAGAAAACCCATTTTCCAACTTCAAACCCTCTTTCACTATGGTGTTGGTCTACTTTCCACTTCATTCAATTTTGTGCCTAGCTAGATTCTCCTCCAATCTTGAAAATACTTGTTGTTGATGAAGCATGTGGTCTTCCACAAAATGAAATATCAGTGATACCCTCAATAATAATGTGATAAAAAGGAGTATGATATTAATGTAGTGTCATAAATGGAGATATTATTGATGAACTATGGCAGGAAGTGTTATAGCACCATTATACTAGTGTTAGCCAATCTACCCATTAAGACTATTTTTCTAAAGTGAAACAATGTAGATATCCTTCCAAACACTTATTAACAACCCCAAATTTCCCATTAGATTGATGATGGTATGAAGAGCTATTAGCCAATTGAGTACCCAAACATGAGAATAAATCTATCCAAAAGTTACTAGTAAAGATTAGGTCACAACCACTAACAATAACCTTGGGTGTACCATGTAGCTTTTGTATATTCTCCAAAAATGGTTTTCCCATTGTAATTGCTATAAAATGATGTGATAATATAAAAAATGTGCATATTTAGTGAGGTAATCCACCACTATTGTTATGAAGTTCTTACCTTTAGATTGTGGAAGCCTTATGATGAAATCCATGGAGACCTCTTCCTAATGTTCGCTAGAAATAACTAAGGGCTGCAAGAGGCTAGGATCTTAACTATTTTCCCTTTGTTTCTTTGAAAAGCCAAATATTCAATCACAGAATTTTGAACATCCCCTTTTAGCCCTTCTCAAAATAAGTCTTGCTTGACTCGATGATATGTCTTCAAAAATTATGAATGACTATCAATTGGAGATTCATGAAGAGAATATTTTATTTGAGTGTGGAATTATTCCATAGTTAAAATTTATATTTATACCACAAAGTATATCCCTTAAAATAAATATTATCTAAACTAATGGGATCACTCTATAACCATTAAATAAGATTAATTGTAGCAACATCATTCTACCACTCTACTTTGGTTTTTTCTACCCAATCTACTTGTTATATAGAAATGAAACACAATAAAGTTCCATCCTTCTCATCCTTCATAGATATAGAATTTTCCACAATATTTTCCTTCCCCCTTTCTTATATACAATATCAAATTCATATCCAAACATCTTAGTGACCCATTTTTGTTTCTCTTTAGAAGATAATCTTTGTTCCAAAAATATTATAAGCTATTATGATCTATATTAACTTTGAAGTGTTTTCCCATTAGATAAGGCCTCCATTATTTTACTTCATAAATAATAGATAGCATTTATTTCTCATAAATAGATTCGAGTTGGTTCTTACCCTTTAGTTAATGACTTTCAAAAGAAATAGTTGACCCTCCTATATGAGAACTAATCCTATATCATTTTTTGAAGCATCACATTCCATAATAAAATCCTTGGTGAAGTTTGGAGTAACAAGAACTGGAGTAGTACATATGACCTCCTTCAATCTCTCAAAGGTTACATTAGGTAAAATATTCCACAATTGAAAATAATATTTATTCAATAAAGTTGTGAGGGGTACTTCTATACAACAATAATTCTTCATGAATATTCTATAGTATCCACTCAATCCCAAGAAATCCCTCAATTTCTTAATGGTTTTGAGAACAAGTCATTCCATGATAGCCTTAATTTTATTAGGATCTGTTCCTTTAATCCTTCATAAAAAAATATGTGTCCCAATTACTCCACCTCTTTGACACCAAAAGGACACTTGGAAGGCTTAGCATAGAGTCAGTGATCTTTGAGAACTTGTAATGCTAGATCTATATGTTGCAAATTTTTTTCCCATGTCTTGCTATAAATCAATATATCATCAAAGAACACTAATACAAACTTCCAAATTCTTTTTCTAAATGTGGAGTTCATCAAACTTTGAAATGTATATGGTACATTAGTAAGATTAAATGACATCACCAAAAACTCATAATGACCCTCATGATCTTCCTAAATACTATCTTGGGAATATCTTCTTCCTTAATTCGAATTTGGTGATAACCTGATCCAAGATATAAATTTGTAAAAAACATAGCTCCATTCAATTCATATTGTAAATCATCAATGATTGGAACAAGAAACTTATCTTTGATGTTGTACATGAGAAATTTTTGGTCTAGGTGTGTTAGAACTGTAAAATTTTGAATTTTTACAGTCTATTGGATTCATGAGTTTCCAACATTAAGTCCTTACCTTAAGCATAAAGTCTCCTCTTTGTATTGTCTTGTGTATTCTATGTCATATGACCCATTTTGGATCCATTTACCTATTCTCATTCCATTAAAAAACCATATCGGCAAGACATGCTAAAAGTCTCCCCGAGATATATTTTCACTAACATGTATTGGTTGCAGATAGTCGGTAGGACTTTTCCTTTTGTTTTGGTGACTAAGAAGATTCATATCGGCATATGCTGGGGCGTCGTCATAATGTCATAGTGAATTCAGTTGGTCTTGCCGACTAGTAATGTGGAGGGGTCATTTCGGCCAAACTAATGGGTATCGGCATGAAGTCATAGCGACATCATTGTGTCTTGCCGATTGACTTGTAAGCAAAGTGTTTTGGTAAGACTTATGTCTTCGGGGAAGGTCTTGGTGAGGTTAATTTTGTCTTGCCGAACTTAACGCAAGCGGATTCAAAAGACTGTTGGAAAAAGTGTTGGGGTCTTGCCGATTCAGAAGATATGTCGACAGAGATATATATCGCCAGGAGATGAATCTTTCGGCATAAGCCTCACCGAAGTTTGAGTGTTATACCGACAAGTAGTTCGGGGTGAGTCTCACCGAATGGGAGTAATTTGTAGAGATTTTTTCGATAAGACATTTGGTATCGGTATGAGTCTTCCCGAAGATTTACTGTATTGCCGAAAGTGTGAATTCATTTGTAGATTTTTCGGCAAGACAACTTGATGGACATGCCGAACTGATAATTCATCAGTGAAAGGGTAATTTTGTCTCAACAACTATAACTTGAAAGAAATGCATATCGATGTGACACAATAAGGTCTATGTGATGTCTCCCTGACTCAAAATGTTACAGCGACATAGAAAACATGAGCAATAGTCATCATTTTTTGGATCCCAGGTGTCGATAAGATTGCATTTTGTCCTGGCGAAAGGTGTAATAGACGTTGAAAAGGGATTTTGCCCCAGATTTGAAAATCTCTCATCGAAAGGACACTTGATGCGACAGTGCCAGTTTCAAATGGGTGTTCATTCGTGCTTCATTAATGGCACAACGGGATATCACAGTAAAGATTGAATGAATTCTTCAGTTCCGAAATTGATTGCAGGTGAATTGGCATGTTGAAAAGAGAACCAAGACGATTTTCAGTCTGAAGAGCTCGAGCAGAATACTAACATAAGGGCATTGAAAGAAGGTTGAACCAAGACCTTATTGATCAATTACCTGGCTCAGGTCCTAAGGCAAGAAGGTCTGCACAGCTTAGGGCAGAAGTTGATAAACTAGATGACAAGTGCAAGTTCATAGGTGATGTCTGGACTTCCATAAGAGGTTATGAGCTTTTCAATTTCCATTACCACAGAAGAAACCGTTTTGAACCAGTCTGCAACCCATGGAAAGTAAATATAGGGAAACTGGTGTGCCCTAATGTATTTGTAAATGTAGAATTGGTAAAATTGCTTGCTGATAATTATGATCCAAAGCATAAGGCTATATGTGACCCATCTGGAAAGCCACAAATATATGTGTCCAAAGAAGCAATAGGTGAGGCCTTCAAATTAGAAGGGTTTTTCAATGAGGAGATCAGTTGTGAGGAGTTAGAGAAAGAATTTTCAAGAATGGACACAATCTATAAGGGTTGGAGGTTGCCTATCCATAGGATTAAACAGGGTAACAAGTCAAAACCTTTGCAAGATGGTGAAGGGCCTCCTTATCATGTGGATCTGTTTGAGCCTTATATGAAGTACACATACTTCTCGGTGTGTCAAGTGTTGGGGATGGATGCCCTGGAGCTCATGTCAATTGTACCAATGATTATCACAGCGGATATTCTATATCACAACTCCAGGCCATTTGATTATGCTTCATATATTGCTAGCGAGCTTGATTCAGGATTGGTGGCCATAAAGGGTGGAGCTTCTATTATTCATCTAAAACATTATTCATTGTTGATGCACTTGGTGTTGTATTACGGACAAGAGTTGGGAGTGTGGCCTTCAGAAATGAGAATTTCTCAAGTTGGTAAAGAGGGTGAAGCATTTCCTGTTCATTTGTGGACTGCTATTTGGGATAGCAGGTTTGCTTATTCTAGTTTCATACATTTTGAAGAGTATCTTGTGAAAACATTGTACAAAATGTATAGGTATCCTTGTAATTATTCATTAATTGATGAGATTAAGAGGTTTCTTTGGCCAAAGGATTTCAATGGGCCAATTGATCATAACTGGGGTGACTGGTACTATTTGGAAGGAGCCACAATGATCAGGGTATATGGGTTCGAAGATGCCCCTTTCATTCTGCCAACGACAGTTCCAAATAGAATTGCTTATTTAGAGATTGTTAGACAAATGGATTTCAGTAATGTGATGCTTTTCAGTTCTTATGGGAAGTAGGCTTTTATGCCTAGTACATTATGTTTTGGTGATTTCACTGTGTTAGCTAGAAAGGGATATAACTCAATTCTTGATAGATTATTGCATTACAATATGAAAAGGGGGCCACCCAGGAAAAATTTTGACCCTGAAGTATACATTAACTCAGCCAAGGAAAGGATTAACTTTGGAAGGTATCAGCATGTACCTTATCCTTTTGATGATATGATCAGAAATTTGAATGAAGAGGAAGCAAAGGTAGTGGTTGAAAGCTATAACTAGGGGTTGCAGGATACAGGAAATTTGTCTTCTAGGAGTGAGGAAACTCCAATGAATAAAGTGCCATAGAGCAGAATAGAGAAAGTAACTAGGCTGAGGACTCAGAGGTATGTTTACCCGATTAGAGAACAGAGTCTTGAAAGTGGTGATGTTGATGCAAGACATATGGAATATAGATCATTTGTCTCAGATGATGAATTTATAAATTCTCTAGAGTTCAAAGCATTCTTGTACAAGTAGAAGGGGAAAGAAATAAGAGAAGGTGTTGGTGCCGTCACTTCTAGGAATGAAGAGCAACTATTCGATCAATTAAGAAGATGTGTGGATGATGAAATGACAACTATGACTCCTGAAAAGGGGAGAGAAATGTTGGAGAATGTTGGTGTAATGATATTTCTTGGACTTGATTTGAATTCTGCATTGGTTTTTGATAGCTTCTTAAAAGATAGTAATACTGCACACAAACTGGATAAGGATAAGGTGACAGAGGTGTATGTAGGCTCTAAGTTTAACACTGATGAAGGATCATTGATGATATGGGCTTTGTACCCACCCCACAGGAAGTCAGTAGTGATTGATACAAAAAAGGAATTTGGTCATGTTATGACCTTAAAGGTTGGAGAAGCTGATCCTGTGGCAACTGCAGAGATTGGTATAGATATTGCAAAGCTGAATAAAGCACAGATCTAGGTGTTGATAAGGGAAAGAGAAATGTATAAGGAAAATAATGAGAGACTGTTAAGAGAAAATGATAGATTGAAAGACTTGGTTGGTGTTCCAGTAGTTTCAACCAAAATGCTCACTCAGGGAGAAATCTCTCAGAAAAAAGATCATTGGGTTGGGTCAAGTGCTTATAATCAGGGGAAGTATGATGTCATTGTAGCCATTGTTAAGAAAAGACAGGTCAATTTAACATCCTGGTTAAATACATTATGGGGGAAGTATTCTTCTACTCTGGATGTGGTGAAGGAGCATGAAAGGATGAATGAGCAGGTTATGGATAAATTTCATGAATTGACCACACGTGATGAGGCTAGCAAGACTGCAATTGAAGCTATAGATCATATTATCACTCGTCATCAAAAATTCTATGATGAGTTGCTCGGGGATAAACAAGGATTGGTTGAAGCTGCCAAGACAACTGTGATTGCATTCTCTAATAATAAAGGGGAATTGAAAGATGCCACTAGGTGGAAGAGTGAATGTGATACAGTGCTGAAGGAAATCATGAAGACAACTTATGTAGAGGATACAACATTAGAGGAAGTGAGCGAACAGATTGAGGAAATGATCAAGATGGAAACCACGATCCGGAATGCCGTTGAAGATGCGGATACTTTTAACTGCCAAAACTATTTGGATTACCTTGCTACGACTCACTTATGGTTAACTAGAGCTTAATATTCTCTATCTTTGTTTTATATTCTTGTTTTATTCTATTTCCGAAGGGACGCGTCCTTTCATATTCTCAATGTATAAATGACCGTTTTGAAAACAATGTAAAAGGAGCGAAGTAGAATTAGATAGAGAAGAGAGAAGGTATAGCAATATACAATTTTTGAAAAGGGATGAGACTGGTAGCATATGTAAATCATGGAGATATCAATGAAAATTTAATATGATGGTGCGATGTTTTTGGTATCAATTGTTTATGATATTTGTTGAAGGGTATTATTGAAGTTGTCTCCGTAATGGTGTTTCCTGGTCATTTGAATTAGTGTAAACAAGTTTTTACATAGTTCATCGATGCACATTTGCTGTACTTGTATGATCAATTAATTATCTCTTTCCATTAAAAATTAAATTCTCTGAATTGATCATAGTAATTAGGGAATATCAATTGGATTATTAAGAAGAACTCAGTAATCACAATATTGCATGTTTATACAAGTTATAAACCAAATAAAATGCTAAACAATTTGAATGTCTACCAGAACAAGTAAACTTGTTTTAGATTTTCTTAACTCTGTAAACCCTATAAGGCACTGGTCTTTTCGTTTTCATCCTCTAGTTTCACTCACAATCTTTTATCTGTCATTTTTTTAGCGTTTTAGGTTTTAGTTTTGACTATTATTGTGCTAGTTGTACCAAAATTGTTTTATTTTATCCATTTCAAATTGCCATCTTGGATAAATTAGGGCAATAAGAGAAGATCAAAAGTCAAATCTGCTTAATTCAAATAGGTATACCTGCCTAGGTCTAGCAGCATCTAAAGAGTAGAAGGTTTAATTGTTCCAAAACCTTGTTCTATTACCCTAAAACGTCTTGGAATCTTGGCAACCTTTCATGGTTCAAACCTACATTTTTGAGAGCTAACAAATTGGTGACTCCGCTGGGGACAATAAAGAATCTGCGCCTTAATCATAGAGTCAAAAGTCCTATATACAGACTCCGCCGGGAATAAATAAGTAACATTATTTTCTCACTTTCAAAAAGCGAGTGGCGACTCTAATTTGAATATTGCAATATGAATGGAAGAAGATCTCAATTTAGGGGGGGTCATTCCGGAGCTCCTCCTAGTGATGGTAGGTGGATGCATAAAGATAATAAGGTTGACAAGGGTAAAGGGAAAAGTGAGGACATGTTATTGACAAACAAAGACAAACCATCAATACCTTTTGGTGAGAATTGTTTTGACAAATGGAAAGATAGTTCCACTGAAGATCCTTGTACCCCAGAAGATCAGAGGAATCCCTTTTACAACCCTCAGAAACAAGCCGAATTTGAAGTTGGACTCGAAGCTGAATGGCTCAGAATTCAACATGAATATGACCAAAAAATCCTGGGTAATCAGAATGAACTTACTAATCAGGAAGTTCATCAAGATGATTATGAATCTTTAACTTATGATGCAATTAAAGCACAATTTGAGTCTCATAAAAGGGAGAGGGAAGAGCAAGAAAAGGCCCAAATGAATCAAGCAATAAAAGAGTTCAAGTTGCAGAAAGCTCATAATATTCCTCAAGGATCTAGCTCTCCCCCAAAGTATATACCACCCCATAAACATAATAATCACGGTGTTGGGCATTTTCAACCACCAAAGATCCCTCACCATCAATTTGGGAATCAATATAGACAGTCAAATCATCCACCCAATGTTCCCACACAACATATAAATAATTATCCACCTCCTGGTCAGCATCATGTGCCACAACAAAATTTACAATATAATAATCCTATGTACCAGTATCAATATACTACTATGATCAGATAGTTTGATTTGGTAGGGTTTCAGTTGTGCCCTTATCCTATGGATGGTTCTTGGAGAAGTTTGGTGCCTGAATTCATAGGGAGTAATGCAATCACTGCCAAGGATCATTTGAGGAGTTTCAATGCTTTTATTCAGGATTTGGATGTACCTTATGAAGATTTGCATATGAGGTTATTCATGATGTCCCTTATTGAGGAAGCTAGGGATTGGTTCAATAGTCTGGCAATAGCTTCTATATATTCTTTCCAGATATTTCAATATCAGTTTCTTGAACAATTTGGGAATCTGAGTGCACCAGACGCTGCTCTCCATGAACTAATGCACATTCATAAGGGTCAGAATGATTCATCTTTGATTTTAACAGAAGATTCAATAAACTATAGAATAGAATACCTCCTGGATCAAAATTACCGGATTCCGTAGCATTAAGTGTCTACCTAAATGCATTTGACCCTAAGACAGGGTATGAGTTGAGAAATAGGTTCCCAAGGGACTTAGCTGAAGCACAAAAGATAGCATTAACAATTGAGAATAATAGAAAGGCTGCTAGGATAATGAATAAGAGAGACAACCCTAGGGCTATTCAACAGAACAATAACTATCAATATAAGCATGAGAATACATATAGGAAGGATAGGCCTAGGTTGCATGATATGCCTTATAATACAAATTGGAAAGATGGAAAACCTATGATAGACAGGCCTAGAGACAAGGATACCCCTGATCCTTTGAGAAAAAAGGGAACGTATATGGTGAATAATAATTATTTTTGTGAAGTTTGTGATAAGCCACATTCCCCTAAATATTGTGTTGTAGCCCAGAAGATGCAAGAGGAGGGAGTGTTGGTGGGAGATGGTGGAGAAAATCACAAGGTCTACTTAACTTCAAATGCTCTTCACCATATTGAGGAGAGATATTCATCCTCAGAGGAAGAGGGTTATGAATATGATGTTGCAGAGCAAAGGTACAAAATCCATATGGCTGAACAGCAGGTCTTTTCTGATTCTGAGGATGATTATGTAGAACCACCACCCATTGAGGTTCCCTCTCATAGTAGTGTGAGGAGACTTACTGATGAGGAAATAGAGAGATTAACTATTGCTGCAGTTGAGGAAGCAAAGAGTAAATACTGGTTGAGAAATAGGACAGTAAATGAGAAGGAAGGTGTCCCTAGGGGTATCTTTATGAAAGATCAGAAAGCTGTACAAGGAGTGTCAAAAAAGATTGAAAATAAAAAACATGAAGAAATCAAACAAAATCCTATCCAAAAGGAGGCAGTAAAAGAATTACACAAAGAAATTCAAAAGACAGATCTATCAGGTAGGAGGGAAAAGGAAGAGAACAAAGGAGAAACATCAGAACAAAAGAAAGTGATTAAAACAAAAGGTTCTTCTTTTGATTTCACTCAAGCTTTATCTCAGGTAAAGATGTCTGTCCCACTTCTTGAAATGATGAAAATTAAAGAATACAGGGATAGTGCAGTACAATTGATAACAAATGAAAGTGAAAAACATGTAGCTTCTGAGAATAAAGTGACTGCTAAAAATAAACAGGATAAAGTGAACATTCCAGAATTTTGTTTGAGTAATGTGTTGACAAGTCCGCCACAAGTTGATCCTTTCTTTACTACATTACTCATAAATAACAAATTAGTGAGGAATTGCATGATAGATTCTGGTGCTGCCATGAATATTATGCTAGTAGGAGTGATGAAACAACTAGGCATGTGGGTGGATACATATGAAGGAAAATGTTATGCGATGGATAACTGACCTATTCCTGTGGTGGGTATAATGAAAGATGTAGAAGTCAAGCTAGCTACTTATCCTCAAGTAGCTTACAATATTGATATAACAATGATTGACACCCCTCCTCAATTCGGTATGCTTCTATCAAGACAATGGACAGCAGCTATTGGTGGAAATGTCCAATTCGATCTATCTTATGCAACAATTATGGTAAGTGGCCAAGAGGTGAAGTTGTACAAGGAGCCAAGGATGAGTCAGCTTATTGATCACGTGCCACAAGATCAAATCAACTATTTGTGTGATGTGGATCTTGGGAGTTTCAATATAGAACCAGCACAACCAGAATTGACTAATAGTGATCCTATCGAGAAGCATGCTGCACAGAACCACAATGGTGTATGGAAAATGTATTTTGATGGAGCCTGCAACCAAGAAAGTAATGGAGTTGGGATAGTATTTGTTTCGCCTGAAGGTATTACATTTAAGTATTCATTCTTGTTAACTTTTCAATGTACAAATAATGTGGTGGAATATGAAGCTCTATTAACTGGGCTGAATATAGCGGTGAAACATAAAATCAAGTTGCTGGCTGTTCTAGGAGATTCAGAGTTAGTTGTCTTGCAAGTTAGGTCAAAATATATAGCAAAAAACAAAATACTAAAGCAATATAGAAATGTTGTATGGGATACAATTGAATTGCTTGACGCTTTCTCAATTGAGTGGGTAGACAGGTCAAAGAATATAATGGCAGATTTTCTAGCTAATGTAGCGTTGAAGAAAGATGATATTACATTGACTGGAGTGTCACAAATTGAACTCAAGACCAGGCCTGCTATGCCTGATAATGTATATAGTTGGAAAGTGTTTAATGATGACACTGATCTTTTAAAATTCCTTCATTGTATAGACCAGTATGAAGCCCAAGAAATCGACTTCAATGCCTTTGTAGAGGAAGTTGATGGAAAAGAAACAGTATTTGGGAAAGAGATTTTGCAGCTTAAAACCAATAAACTTCCTAAAGGGCTGGTTGCACTTGAGAGGGTGTATGATGGAAATGATCGGTCTTTTGTGAAGCAAACACCAGTTGGAAAAAATGATATTGAAGAAATTAATTTGGGAACTGAGATGGCACAAAAAAAGGTATACATAGGTAAAAAAGTAAGTCCCATAATTAGAAAAATGTTGATTGAATTGTTGAGAGAATATAAACACGTGTTTGCTTAGTCTTATGAAGATCTAAAAGCATATAGAGAAGACTTGTTTCAGCATGAAATACCATTGAAATCAGATGCTAAACCATTCAGAAAAAAGCAAAGACCCATAAATCCAACTCTAGGGTCTAAGATGCAAGAGGAATTAACAAAGCTCAGAGATGGTGGAATTATTAAACCTATCAGACATTCAACGTGGGTTTCAAATTTGGTTCCTGTCAGAAAGAAAAATGGAGATATCAGATTATGTGTAGATTTTAGGAATCTAAACATAGCATCCCTTAAGGACAATTATCCTCTGCCAAATATGGAGGTTGTACAGCATAAAGTGACAGGTTGTGAATTATTATCTATGATGGATGGATTTTCAGGGTATAATCAGGTTAAGGTTAAAGAATCAGAACAATACAAAACAACATTCATGACTCCTTGGGGAACATATGTCTATTTGAGAATGCCATTTGGTCTTACTAATGCAGGGGTGACTTTTCAAAGAGCCATGGATGTGGCATTTGCTGATTTGATCAATATTCTCATGGTGGTGTATCAGGATGACCTCACTGCTTATTCCAAGAAGGCTGAAGATCATGTTCATCATTTGGAAAAGGTATTTATAAAAGCCATTGAATATGGAATCAGTTTAAACCCCAAGAAGTGTAATTTTGCAATCATAGAGGGTAAACTTTTAGGACATATTGTTTCAAAGGAAGGGGTTAGGATAGACCCTGAGAGGGTTGAGGCCATTGATAAAATACCTATCCCTAAAAATGTTAAGGCAATACAATCATTCTTTGGAAAAATAAATTTCATTAGGAGATTTGTCTCTAACTTTGCTAAGATCGTGAAACCCATAGCCAGAATGTTGAGAAAAGGTCAGAAGATAGAATGGACTGCAGATGCTTTGGACGCTTTTATAGCTATGAAACGAGCCATCAAGGGGGCTCCTGTTCTTAAGCCTCCCGACTTTTCAAAACCTTTTCATATTTTTTCATTTGCCTCAATGCACACTGTTGCAGCTGTTATGCTAAAGAAAAATGAAGATGGTCATGAATAGCCTGTATCTTTCTTCAATAAGTCATTACAGGGATCTGAATTGAAGTATGATATAATGGAGAGGCAAGCATTTGCATTAGTGAAAGCTGTAAAAGTTTTCAGACCATATCTTGTTGGAGCTAAAGTAGTTGCTTATGTTCCTCATGCAACAGTCAAAGATATTCTAACACAGTCTGAAGTAACAGGTAAAAGATGCAAATGGATCAACAAAGTCCAAGAGTTTGACATAGAGGTGAAAATTACTAAACTAATGGCAGAAGCAAATATTGAAGCAAATCAGATTTGCAATATAGAAGAGGAGAACGTAATTGCAAGCATTGAACATACTCACTGGTATACAGATATTATGCATTATCTTAAATACATGAAATGTCCAGAGCAAATGAATGATACCCAGAGAAGAACATTGAAGTTACAGGCATCTAAATATGTTTTTATGGATGGAGATTTATTTTGGAAAAATAGGGATGGTATATTGTTGTTGTGTCTGGATGAATTTCAATCTAAACATGTTTTGAGTGAAATGCATGAAGGAGTTTGTGGAGGACATTACTCAACAAAAATAACTGCTCAAAAAGATTCTTAGGGCAGGATATTATTGGCCAAAAGTCTTTAATGACTCTTTCACACATGTAAGGAAGTGTGGAGCTTGCCAAAAATTCTCTGGAAAACTGAAGTATCAGGGAGCTTTGCCACTTTGACCCATGCAGGCTGATGCCTCTTTTCATCAATGGGGAATTGATTTCATCGGGGAAATACAAGAAAAATCAAGTGGTGGACATAGATGGATATTGGTGGCCACTGATTATTTTACCAAATGGGTAGAGGCCATTCCAACTAAACAAGCTACAAGTAAGGTGGTGACACAGTTCCTGATGGATAATATCATTACTAGATTTGGTACACCAATGAGGTTGATCACTGACAATGGAATGTGTTTCAGATCAGATCAATTCAAAGGCTTCTGTAGCACATATGGTATTGTCATTTCTTATGCAGCTCCTTATCATCCACAGGAAAATGGACAAGCAGAATCTAGCAATAAAAGTCTTCTAAAGATTATAAGAAGGATGCTAGGTCAGAACAAGAAGGCTTGGGATGCAAAATTAAGACTGGTTGTATGGGCTGATAGAATTACGGTGAAGAAGGCAATTGGAAAGTCCCCATTTGAGCTAGTGTATGGAGCACATGCCAGGATGCCTTTGTAGAATTTGTTACCAGTCTACAAGTTTGTTCTCCAGGAAGATTTGGATATTCCTAAACCTATGGAGGAAAGAATGGAGTAGCTAGCTGAACTGGATGAAATCAAGAGGGTGGCTCAAAATCAGAATATAAAGCTGCAGACACAGATGAAGTATTTATTTGACAAAAAGGAAAAGGATAGGAAATTTGGAGAAAGTGATCTGGTATTGATGTGGAATGCAAGGTGCCAGGAGAAGGGAAAACATGGGAAGCTTGAAGCCTTGTGGCTAGGGCCTTTTATTGTGGTTGGAAAGAAAGGTGAAGACTCATACTACTTGCAAAATATGGCTGGTGAAGATCAGGAATTGCCTGTACATGGGCAATTTCTGAAACAATTTTTCTCTTAAGTAACACAGAGGATTGAGGGTTACTAGTGCATGGACAACTCTTGATGATTCTCTTAAAAATTATTTTCCATGCACAATAGTTTAGGATATAAAGGAATCAGGATTTGCAAGTACATGGACAATCCTAATTTTCCTTTTTCAAAATTCTTTTCCATGTACAGTAGTATAGGGTCTCATTGTTTTTTGTGGCCATCTGTTCCATCATCCCGAGTTTGGTCTGCTCATCCAGAAATTTGAATCCTTGCAATGATCTTGCTATCATTCATCCCCAGATGGAGCCACTATTAGAACTGTAAAATTTTGAATTTTTAAAGTCTAGTGGATTCATGAGTTTCCAACATTAAGTCCTTACCTTAAGCATAAAGTCTCCTCTTTGTATTGTCTTGCGTATTCTATGTCATATGACCCATTTTGGATCCATTTACCTCTTCTTAGTCCATTAAAAAACCATATCGACAAGACATGGTAAAAGTCTCCCCGAGATATATTTTCACTAACATGTATTGGTTGCAGATAGTCGACGGGACTTTTCCTTTTGTTTTGGCGACTAAGAAGATTCATATCGGCATATGCTGGGGCGTCGTCATAATGTCACAATGAATTCAGTTGGTCTTGCCGACTAGTAATGTGGAGGGGTCATTTTGGCCAAACTAATGGGTATCAGCATGAAGTCATAGCGACATCATTGTGTCTTGCCGATTGACTTGTAAGCAAAGTGTTTCGGTAAGACTTATGTCTTCGGGGAAGGTCTTGGTGAGGTTAATTTTATCTTGCCGAATTTAATGCAAGGGGATTCAAAAGACTGTTGGAGAAAGTGTTGGGGTCTTGCCGATTCGAAAGATATGCCGATAGAGATATATATCGCCAGGAGATGAATCTTTCGGCATAAGCCTCACCGAAGTTTGAGTGTTATACCGACAAGTAGTTTGGGGTGAGTCTCACCAAATGGGAGTAATCTATAGAGATGTTTTGAATAAGACATTTGGTATCGGTATGAGTCTTCCCAAAGATTTACTGTCTTGCTGAAAGTGTGACTTCATTTGTAGATTTTTCTGCGAGACAACTTGATGGACATGCCGAAGTGATAATTCATTGGTGAAAGGGTAATTTTGTCACAACAACTATAACTTGAAAGAAATGCATATCGATGTGACACAATAAGGTCTATGTGACATCTCCCCGACTCAAAATGTTACAGCGACATAGAAAACATGAGCAATAGTCATCATTTTTTGGATCCCAGGTGTCGATAAGACTGCATTCTATCCTGGTGAAAGGTGTAATAGACGTTGAAAAGGGATTTCGCCCCAGATTTGAAAATATCTCATCAAAAGGACACTTGATGCGACAATTCCAGTTTCAAATGGGTGTTCATTCGTGCTTCATTAATGGTGCGACGGGATATCACAGTAAAGATTGAATCAATTCTTCAATTCCGAAATTGATTGCAAGTGAATTGGCGTGTTGAACAGAGAACCAGGACAATTTTTAGTCTGAAGAGCTCGAGCAGAATACTAACATGAGGGCATTGAAAGAAGGTTGAACCAAGACCTTATTGATCAATTACCTGGCTCGGGTCCTAAGGCGAGAAGGTCTGCACAGCTTAGGGCAGAAGTTGATAAACTAGATGACAAGTACAAGTTCATAGGTGACGTCTGGACTACCATAAGAGGTTATGAGCTTTTCAATTTCCATTACCACAGAAGAAACCATTTTGAACCAGTCTGTAACCCATGGAAAGTAAATGTAGGGAAACTGGTGTGCCCTAATGTCTTTGTACATTCAAAATTGGTAAAACTGCTTGCTGATAATTATGATCCAAAGCATAAGGCTATATGTGACCCATCTGGAAAGCCACAGATATATGTGTCCAAAGAAGCAATAAGCGAGGTCTTCAAATTAGAAGGGTTTTGCAATGAGGAGATCAGTTGTGAGGAGTTAGAGAAAGAATTTTCAAGAATGGACACAATCTATAAGGGTTGGAGGTTGCTTATCCATAGGATTAAATAGGGTAACAAGTCAGAACCTTTGCAAGATGGTGAAGGGCCTCCTTATCATGTGAATCTGTTTGAGCCTTATATGAAGTACACATACTTCTCAGTGTGTCAAGTGTTGGGGATGTATGCCCCGGAGCTCATGTCAATTGTACCAATGATTATCACAGCGGATATTCTGTATCACAACTCCAGGCCATTTGATTATGCTTCATATCTTGCCAGGGAGCTTGATTCAAGATTGGTGGCCATAAAGGGTGGAGCTTCTATTGTTCATCTAAAACATTATTCATTGTTGATGCACTTGGTGTTGTATTACGGACAAGAGTTGGGAGTGTGGCCTTCAGAAATGAGAATTTCTCAAGTTGGTAAAGAGGGGGAAGTATTTCCTGTTCAATTGTGGACTGCTATTTGGGATAGCAGGTTTGCTTATTCTAGTTTCATACATTTTGAAGAGTATCTTATGAAAACATTGTACAAACTATATAGGCATCCTTGTAATTATTCATTAATTGATGAGATTAAGAGGTTTCTTCGGCCAAAGGATTTCAAAGGGCCAATTGACCATAACTGGGGTGACTGGTACTGTTTGGAAGGAGCCACAATGATCAGGGTATATGGGTTTGAAGATGCCCCTTTCATTCTGCCAACGACAGTTCCAAATAGAATTGCTTATTTAGAGATTGTTAGACAAATGGATTTCAATATGTGATGCTTTTCAGTTCTTATGGGAAGCAGGCTTTTATGCCTAGTACATTATGTTTTGGTGATTTCACCGTGCTAGCTAAAAAGGGATATAACTCAATTCTTGATAGATTATTGCATTACAATATGAAAAGGGGGCCACCCAAGAAAATTTTTGACCCTGAAGGATACATTAACTCAGCCAAGGAAAGGATTAAATTTGGAAGGTATCAGCATGTACCTTATCCTTTTGATGATATGATCAAAAATTTCAATGAAGAGGAAGCAGAGGCAGTGGTTGAAAGCTATAACTAGGGGTTGCAGGATATAGGAAATTCGTCTTCTGGGAGTGAAGAAACTCCAATGAATAAAGTGCCATAGAGCAGAATAGAGAAAGTAACTAGGCTGAGGACTCAGAGGTATGTTTGCCCGATTAGAGCACAGAGTCTTGAAAGTGATGATGTTGATGCAAGACATATGGAATACAGATCATTTGTCTCAGATGATGAATTTATAAATTCTCCAGAGTTCAAAGCATTCCTGTACAAGCAAAAGGGGAAAGAAATAAGAGAAGGTGTTGGTGCCGTCACTTCTGGGAATGAAGAGCAACTATTGGATCAATTAAGAAGATGTGTGGATGATGAAATGACAACTATGACTCCTAAAAAGGGGAGAGAAATGTTGGAGAATGCTGGTGTAATGATATTTCCTGGACTTGATTTGAATTCTGCATTGGTTTTTGATAGCTTCTTCAAAGATAGTAATACTGCACACAAACTGCCATCTCAATCTGCAAATAAGATTCAGAATGCTCTGCACAAAAAAAAACTCCCACTCAACTTGAGATTAGCTCAAAAAACCCTACCCAACAACTATGATCAAAAGTTGATCAGGCTCTGATACCAATTGTAAGGAAACTCAGGTGTGGAAACAGCTTCCTACACTAATCTCTTAAGGAAAGTATGGTGCAAATTCGTTTTAAACCCTTACAATTTCAGATTCGTTAATCTACTTAACAAAGATATTGCAGCAATATACCATACATACAGAAAATGAAGAATGACACAATGATTTACCCTGGGGAAAACCTTTCGGTAAAAAACCCCAGCACTCCAAAACCTGCACAATGTATTATCTTCAACACAACGGTTACAACACACTTGCAATGCAAGTTCTTTCAGGAGATTTCCAACCCTTGAAGACAAAATGCGGCAGCATGAAAAAACGTTCCAACAATACACTCACATCACAAATCTTCGCAACCCTAAAAAACGCTTATATCATGCGCTTCCCTTTTAGGGCAACTTCCGAAGATAACTGTATTAGGGTTTTACCATTCTCCGAGAAAATAGGGAAGAGTGTACAGTACTCAACTTTATCAGTTGCCACATGTCTTCACCTGTCATTGAATCTTCCAGACATAGCTCTTACGTGTCATAGGAATCCGTCATAACCGTTTCAGCCATGATCTCCTTACACACAATTCAAGATGCCGACACATTAAGTGGAGTGACACATCAACATGCAAACTAGACATGTACACTCACACTTAATTACATTATTTGCAAGAAATACATTTTACAAAACAAATAATAAGAATAGGAATTATCCAAGGTTGAGACACCTTATTCCTAACATTCTCCCACTTGTCGAACACCTTGTAAGAGCAATAGGAACATAACAGGAATTAACCGCTATAGGCCAAAAGGCCCATAGACTCCAAACACCATCTGAACTTCACAGTGCCCACTGGTTTCGTTAATGCATCTGCAACATTCTTCACAGTATCTACCTTCTCCAAATTTATCTTTCCATCTTCCACCATATCTCTCACAAAGTGAAACTGCACATCAATGTGCTTCGTTCTGGCATGGAAAGTTGGATTCTTCGCAAGGCAAATAGCACTCTGACTGTCACACCAAATAGTAATCTGTTCTGCATCAACACCAACATCAGAACACAATCTCCTAAGCCAAATGGCTTCCTTACAAGCATGAGTAGCAGCCATGTACTCAGCTTCTGTAGTGGACAAAGCAACCACAGGTTGTCGCTTACTCATCCAACTGATGGCACCACCAAACATAGTGAAAACATAAGCACTGGTGGATCTCCTGCTGTTAATATCACCTGCCCAATCTGAATCCACAAATCCACGAATACAAACTGAATGTGGAGATCCAGAAGAGTTACCATGGTAACATATGGAGTAATCTGATGTACCCCTCAAATATCTGAATACTCGCTTAACTGCATCCCAATGTACCCGTCCAGGGTTAGCCATAAACCGGCTTAGGACTCCCACTGCTTGGGCAATGTCTGGTCTAGTACAGACCATAGCATACATAAGACTGCCAACTGCACTAGCATAAGGTACTCTACTCATGTCCTCCACCTCACTAGGAGATTTTGGACAATCATCTACAGATAACTTTGTTCCCATTGAAACAGGAACACATAGTGGTCTACAATCTGCCATGCTGAACCTGTCCAACACAGACTTCACATACTTACTCTGACTCAACCAGAGTTTTCTGTTAGACCTGTCTCTACTGATTTCCATACCCAAGATGTACCTTGCTGCCCCAAGATCTTTCATCTCAAACTGTGCTGACAACTGAGATTTAAAATCAGAAATCATACCCTTACCCTTCCCAAACAGCAACATATCATCAACATATAATGCAACAATAAGAAGGCGATCATTTTCAACTCTGAAATAAACACAATGATCTGATTTCGATCTTACAAATCCAATTGACAACACAAAGGCATCAAACTTAAGGTACCACATCCTAGGAGATTGCTTCAAACCATATAGAGATTTCTTTAATCTGCAAACTAAGGATTCATTACCTTTAACAATGTAGTGCTCAGGCTGTGACATATAAATCTCTTCCTCCAAATCACCATGAAGGAAAGCTGTCTTCACATCCATCTGTTCTATCTCTAAATCATATGATGCAGCAAGAGATAACAGAAATCTAATGGATGTCAACTTTGCAACAGGAGAGAATATTTCACCATAATCTATTCCCTCTACCTGTGAATACCCCTTTGCAACCAATCTAGCTTTGTACCTTTCAACACTGCCATCTGCACAAAATTTCTTCTTGAACACCCATTTACAGCCAACAGATTTTCTCCCTTTAGGCAAAGGTACAAGGTCCCAAGTTTTGTTTTTCTCCAATGAAGCCATCTCATCATCCATAGCCTCAATCCAGGAACCTGCATCTTCCATGCCCAAAGCCTCTTTCACAGATCTAGGCTCATCAGTGTTAGTAATCAAAGCAAAAGCACAACTGGAATCTAACATAGAATAACCAAACCTTTCTGGTTGCTTTCTTTCTCTCATGGATCTCCTCAAGGGCTGAGGTTGAGGTTGTTCTTCCTCTTCTTCCGAACTATCAGAGCTGCTAGAGCTCTCCTCATCATTAGACCCAACATGGTCTCTCTGTTCAGTCTTCTCAGGGGTAGGAGGAAACTGAACAACATCTTTTTCCTTTTCTTTTTCATCTGGTTGTAGCACAATAGGAGAAGATGTTAGCTCTCTGAAAATAACATTTCTACTATACAGCACCTTACTAGTCATAGGATTCCAAAGCTTGTATCCTTTCACACCAACACTGTATCCGATGAAAATACATTTGACAGCTTTGTTTTCCAACTTAGATCTTTTCTCCTTTGGAACATGTGCATAAGCTTCACAACCAAAAACACGAAGATGTCTAATTGAAGGCTTCTTACCAGACCACACCTCCATGGGTGTCTTACCAACAAGAGCTGATGTAGGAGATCTGTTAACCAGATAGCAAGCAGTGGCAACAGCTTCGGCCCAAAATTTTTGTTCTAGGCCAGCTCCACTAAGCATACTCCTAGCCTTCTCCATCAGTGTCCTGTTCATTCTCTCTGCAACTCCATTTTGCTGCGGGGTGTAAGGAGTTGTCTTATGTCTCTCGATTCCTCGTTCTTTACAGAACTGTTCAAACTCTGTGGAACAAAACTCACCACCATTATCAGTTCTCACACACTTGATTCTTTTACCAGTCTGATTCTCCACGAGAGCCTTAAATTCCTTGAACCGACTGAAAACCTGTGTCTTACTTTTTAGGAAATATATCCAAGTCCTTCTACTGTAATCATCTATAAAAGATACAAAATATACAGAACTGGAGATAGAAGGAACTTTTACAGGACCAAAAACATCAGAATGAATAAGATCCAAAAGTCCAGAAGACTTGTGAGAACTAGAGTAGAACTGAACACGATTTTGCTTACCATAAACACAGTGTTCACAGAAATCGAATTCGAGATTACAATCATTTAGCCCCTCAACGAGATTTTTAGTTTTCAAGGTCCTAAGACCCTTCTCACCAATGTGGCCAAATCTCATATGCCACAACATTGTCTTTTCTGCAGGAAGCTTGCCTTCCAAAGTGTTTACACCCTTAGGCACACTTACTGCACTGCCATCGGAACCCATTGCCACAATCTTCTTTACTGCTCGTTCAGATGGTGGGGATGAAGTGATAGCCGCTCTCTTCTTTGAAACAGAAGAACTATTGCATTGAGCAATGCATGCATCAAGCTGAAACAAAGTACCTCTCCTAGTACCTTTAGCGAGCACCATAGAACCTCTTATCATCTTGCATCCATCTTTCGAAAAAACAACTTGCACACCTACATCATTCAACATACTTACAGATAATAGGTTTCGTGCCAAACCCGGAATGTGCATAACTCCATTGATTCCCTTTACTCGTCCATCAGGAAATCTGATAGTGACCCTTCCGCGTCCAACTATCTTTAGGTGAGAATCATCACCCAAGTACACCTTTCCACCATCAAACTCTTCATATTTTGAGAACCAGTTTCGATGAGAGGTCATGTGAAAAGAAGCACCCGAGTCTACTAACCACACATCATCAGATGCATGGGCTGCCAAAGCTGCAATAAAAGCATCTCCATCTTCTTGAGATTTTTCAGAAGCTGAATCTGAGCCTTTCTTCTTCTTCTTCGGTTCTTTGCAGTCCCTCCGGAAGTGCCCAGATTTATCACAGTTCCAACATTTCGCCTTGGACTTTCCAGGAGTCTTAGAACTCCCACGGGATTTGGATCTGCCCTTCTTTGACTTATTGTCATTCTGCTTTCCTTTGTCGTTGGATCTCCCGCGAACAGCAAGGGCTTCCTTAGACGAATCCGAAGTCTTTCTTCGCATCTCCTCAGACAGCAGTGAAGACACCACATCATCCATATGGAATGTGACTATAGTACTTCCGAGAGCCATCACAAGATGGTCCCACGAATCCGGCAAGGAACAAAGCAGGGTCATACATCGATCCTCCTCCTCAATCTTGGCACCAGATGATGCCAACTGTGCAATCAATAAATTGAATGCATTGAGATGATCAGTTACGGATCCACCTTCCTCCATTCTTAAAGAATACAACTTCTTTCTCAGGAACAACTTATTCACCAGAGATTTGGCCTGATACACAGACCCAAGCCGTTTCCACAAAGAATTTGCAGTAGTCTCATCAAGAACATTCAGAAGAACGGCATCTGCTAGACAGAGTCTGATGAGACCCTTAGCCTTCCGATCCTTGATATCCCAATCCGCTTGAGGTATCGCTACAGGTTTCACATCAAGTGAAGTAGCCTCCCATAGATCGCGGTCTTCAAGCATGTCTTCCATCTTGAGTTTCCACAACTCGAAATTAGTGCCATTAAATTTCTCCACCTCCATTCTACTGTATGAGGAACTTGCCATCTCAATCTGCAAATAAGATTCAGAATGCTCTGCACAAAAAAACTCCCACTCAACTTGAGATTAGCTCAAAAAACCCTACCCAACAACTAGGATCAAAAGTTGATCAGGCTCTGATACCACTTGTAAGGAAACTCAGGTGCGGAAACAGCTTCCTACACTAATCTCTTAAGGAAAGTATGGTGCAAATTCGTTTTAAACCCTTACAATTTCAGATTCGTTAATCTACTTAACAATGATATTGCAGCAATATACCATACATACAGAAAATGAAGAATGACACAATGATTTACCCTGGGGAAAACCTTTCGGTAAAAAACCCCAGCACTCCAAAACCTGCACAATGTATTATCTTCAACACAACGGTTACAACATACTTGCAATGCAAGTTCTTTCAGGAGATTTCCAACCCTTGAAGACAAAATGCGGCAGCATGAAAAAACGTTCCAACAATACACTCACATCACAAATCTTCGCAACCCTAAAAAACGCTTATATCATGCGCTTCCCTTTTAGGGCAACTTCCAAAGATAACTGTATTAGGGTTTTACCATTCTCCGAGAAAATGTAAGAGTGTACAGTCTCAACTTTATCGCCACATGTCTTCACCTGCTTGAATCTTTCCAGACATAGCTCTTACGTGTCATAGGAATCCGTCATAACCGTTTCAGCCATGATCTCCTTACACACAATTCAAGATGCCGACACATTAAGTGGAGTGACACATCAACATGCAAACTAGACATGTACACTCACACTTAATTACATTATTTGCAAGAAATACATTTTACAAAACAAATAATAAGAATAAGAATTATCCAAGGTTGAGACACCTTATTCCTAACAGCAAATAATGAGAGACTGTTAAGAGAAAATGATAGATTGAAAGACTTGGTTGGTGTTCCATTAGTTTCAACCAAAATGCTCACTCAGGGAGAAAGCTCTCAGACAAAAGATCATTGGGCTGCGTCAAGTGCTTATAATTAGGGGAAGTATGATGCCATTGTAGCCATTGTTAAGAAAAGACAGGTCAATTTAACATCCTGGTTAAATACATTATGGGGGAAGTATTCTTCTACTCTGGATGCGGTGAAGGAGCATGAAAGGATGAATGAGCGGGTTATGGATAAATTTCATGAATTGACCACACGTGATGAGGCTAGCAGTACTACAATTGAAGCTGCAGATCATATTATCACTCGTCATCAAAAATTCTATGATGAGTTGCTCGGGGATAAACAAGGATTGGTTGAAGCTGCCAAGACAACTGTGATTGCATTCTCTAATAATAAAGGGGAATTGAAAGATGCCACTAGGTGGAAGAATGAATGTGATACAATGTTGAAGGAAATCATGAAGACAACTTCTACAGAGGATACAACATTAGAGGAAGTGAGCGAATAGATTGAGGAAATGATCAAGATGGAAACCATGATCTGGAATGCCGTTGAAGATGCGGATACTTTTAACTGCCAAAACTATTTGGATTACCTTGCTACGACTCACTTATGGTTAACTAGAGCTTAATATTCTCTATCTTTGTTTTATATTCTTGTTTTCTTCTATTTTCGAAGGGACGCATCCTTTCATATTCTCAATGTATAAATGACCGTTTTGAAAACAATGTAAAAGGAGCGAAGTAGAATTAGATAGAGAAGAGAGAAGATATAGCAATATACAATTTTTGAAAAGGGTTGAGACTAGTAGCATATGTAAATCATGGAGATATCAATGAAAATTTAATATGATGGTGCGATGTTTCTGGTATCAATTGTTTATGATATTTTTTGAAGGGTATTATTGAAGTTGTCTCTATAATGGTGTTTCCTGGTTATTTGAATTAGTGTAAATAAGTTTTTACATAGTTCATCAATGCACATTTGTTGTACTTGTATGATCAATTAATTGTCTCTTTCCAGTAAAGATTAAATTCTCTGAATTGATCATAGTAATTAGGGAATATCAGTTGGATTATTAAGAAGAACTCAGTAATCACAATATTGCATGTTTATACAAGTTATAAACCAAATAAAATGCTAAACAACTTGAATTTCTGCCAGAACAAGTAAACTTATTTTAGATTTTCTTGACTCCGTAAACCCTATAAGGCACTAGTCTTTTCATTTTCATCCTCTAGTTTCACTCACAATCTTTTATCTGTCATTTTTTTAGCATTTTAGGTTTTAGTTTTGAATATTATTGTGCTAATTGTACCAAAATTATTTTATTTTATCCATTTCAAATTGTCATCTTGGATAAATTAGGGCAATAAGAGAAGATCAAAAGTCAAATCTGCTTAATTCAAATAGGTATACCCGCCTAGGTCTAGCAGCATCTAAAGAGTAGAAGGTTTAATTGTTCCAAAACCTTGTTCTGTTACCCTAAAATGTCTTGGAAGCTTGGCAACCTTTCATGGTTGAAACCTGTGTTTTTGAGAGCTAACAAGGTGCATGCACCAAGTTTGATCTTTCTTACGCACCATCACTATAGGCAAGGAGTAAGCACTATAGTTATGCTTGATGTTGGGTGGATGTCTCCCTGACATTAGTTGTATGACATGATCATGATCCTTCTTAGGAGGAAGTCCTTTGGGCATATCTCAAAAAACCACTGAGTGATGATCTATAATTTCTTGTAACTTTGGATAGGTAGGAACATTTTATTGATAGGCTTCTAATGAAAATAATTGGGCCAAAAATCTATTAAATCATTTCTTAATAATAGTTGCATTTTATGAGAGTATACCATATGTTTAGACTTTGTATGCAACCCTCTTAGCTCCACTATCTTTCCATTTGAATGAAATATCACAAATAGTTCTTGGAGATTCATCTTAATTATTTCCAATGTAGCAAGATAATGTACTCCCAAAATAATATCTACTGCACCCATAAAGATAAAAATTATTAGGAAATCAAGATGATAATATCCCATGGATAATTTAATGTTGTGGAATTTCCATAAAAAACTAACAATACCACCATTTTCTATGAAGACCTAAAACTCTAGAGTTGGATATATAAAATAATTTAGATGAGAAGCCAAATTGTTATTCATGAAATTATGAGAACTACTTGAGTTAATCAACATTGTTTCTCTCCCCTTATTTATGAAACCCATTGCCTTGAGAGTTTTTGGGGCACTAAAACTAGAGAGTACATAAAAATAAATGATTGGTTGGGGATCTTGTGATTCCTCATCTGACTCCCCATCACCCACTAATATTGGTTCCTCATCTTCTTCCTCACTCATACCTTAAATATAAAACAATTTATTCACACTAATTTTATGTCCTCAACTATATTTTCTATCACAATTGAAATATATCCCTTTTTCTATCTTCTCCTAAATTTTTTGTTGAGTCAAGATAGTAGGTTGAGGAAAAAGCTATGTAGGAGAGCCCCTTTCTATTATGTTTACAATACCTTATTACTTATTGGCCAAAAACTTCTCCTCAACTTATCTTGCCATAATTATCTCCCATGACAAGGATTTTGGATGGAACAAACATACCTCATGGGTAAAAGCACAAACCTATGTCACACTTTATAAAGGAATTAACCAACAACAAAAATAAAATTGAACTTCGACCACATAAAAGTGGTCTTTATGTTTTGAATTTCAAAATGGTGTAAACTAATGAAATATAGAACTTTTGATGAAGTTTATTCCTATAATTTTTAATTTTTTTTTTTTTTTAAATTCATTATATTTTTTTTCAATTTAAGGACAATTTTTGGAATGCTGAAAATTTTCAGCAAAGAGTGACTTCACGAGCCGTCAAGAAACAAATTGAAAAAACTTCATTTCTCCCTAATTTTTTTTTTCCAAATAAGCCACTTCAATATCTATTGCATGTATATTTTTCTTGTAATAACGTTTTAAAGTCAAACATGTCAGAATTTGACAGTTTTCATGGGCCATCAACTATTTTCATTTTTTTAATCATTTTCAAAAAACAAATTATACCCTTTTGAAGAAGACTCTCTCCTCTACTGGCCCATATAAGTTTTAAATTTTTTTAATATGTTTTACTAAATTTTTAAAATTTCTAATCAACCTCTTTTTTAATTTTAACAACCTACTTACATTATTTTAAAAATAACATATATTAAAACTATCAAAATATTAAAAAATATATATTTGGATTCCCCACTCTAAGCTCTACAAAAGGGTATTTTTCTTTTTTACAGAAAAATCATTTTGACTCGAGAAATACTTAGTTAAAGTTGAAAGTTTCAAAAAATTCTAAAAAATGTTGAGTTGGCTGCCAACTAGGATGCCAACTAGACAGTTTCAGCCGAAAGGGTTTCGACCAAAACCCTTCCGATAGAAACCCCGCACATATAATAAGTCGATTATAAAGTTGGAAGGGGAAAAAATTATATTTTTGGTTTTGGCCAAAACCTATTCGACTAAAACCATGTGTGCCACGTATACGCCACATGGTTTTGGCCGAAACATACTCAATCGAAACATTTCTAGCCAAATTAGTTCGCTCAGAACTATTTATTTGGCTGAAAGTGTGACAGAGGTTTGTGCTTTTACCCTCATATTTTTTGGATCCTATAAATCTCCTAGAAATAATTCCTTCACATTTTATTCTATAACACTCTCCACTCTTAGACAAAGAGTTTTAAATTGATGAATATATTCCTTGACCATACCTTTTTTCTTTAATCTAGTGAGTTGGAAGAAGTACATATCTATAAAATTATCTTCATAATGGGCAACAAGTTCCTCTTGAAAAATTGACCATGTGACCACACAAACCTTCTTTCTCTTCTCATCACATAACCGACAATAATAAATAAATTGGTCTAGTTCTAAGTATAATAATTCCATAGCCACCTTTTGTTGATTTGGAACATGGTGACGACCAAATAACTACTCCATTTGGAAAATCTAATTGATTGGATCTCTACCATCAAACTTTCTCATATCCAACTTGGATATGAATTTCTTAGGAATAAGGTTATTAAAGAGTTGATAATTCTTGAGCTCTGAGTCAAGCTCAAAAAATTCATGTCCAATAAGAGAATTATCTTCCACCTTATTAGGCGAATCTTCTCTCTTATACTTCATCCCTTGAATAAGCATTTTGAACTTCCTAGATAAGTCATTCATCTGGAGGTGAGCCTTATGCATCTCCTTCCTCACCTTAGTCATCTCCTTCATTGATAAAATTCCTTTCATCATCTCCTTCTTCATTGATGAAATTTCACCCTCGATCTCATTTATTTTCTCATTAGGGTTAATATCCTCAATTTATACATTATCCTTATTTGGAGATTCCTAGATGTGGTAGCATTATTTTTACCTCTTGTTGCATGTCCTGTCATGGTGGAAAAAATAACTTTACAATAAATCACAAAATAAAAGTCAAAATACTCTAAATTTTTAATTGTAACTTAATAAGGCGTAAGTCACACTTTCCCAAAAAATATCTTAGAGATTATTTGATTTGCATCCTTGATAAAAAAATTATTAGAAACCATAATTTTTATATAAATGGCTTAATTATACTCCAATTCCTCTAAAATATAGTTTTTAGGCTCCTCAATGAATTCTTGAAAAATCCTCCAAAAATTAGGAAAAAAATCTCCAAGATTTGAAAGATATGCACTTCCCAAATAATTTTGGCAGAAACCCTAATTCTACAATAAATAGCTTAATTATGCTCCAATTCCCCTAAAATTTGGACTGTATATGCTTCGATATTTTTTAAAAAATCCATTAAAAATATTTTTTCCAAGATCTAAAATAATGCACTTTCTAAAATGACCTCAAAAATTGGAATAATGCCTTGCCTTCATAGTACCAAGATCATGCTTTGATACCACTTGTAATGAATGAATTGCACAAGAGAAGAATATGATGTGAAATATGTTAAAAATAATTATTAATAACTAGAATAAAAATCAATTTCAAGGGAGAAAACCTTCAAATATATCCAATGAGAACACAAATCACAATATGATGAACAAATAACTCACTACCTCATATATATATACCTTACTTATGCCTAGGATATCACTCAAGTTGACCTAGATAATCATATGTAAGCATTAGGATGACCTGAATAACAATAAAAATATAGTAATAGAAATATGACTTAATTAAGAGTTAAGGTAGCCACAAGCCAACTAATCATAACCCTATGTATACTCTAAGATTAAGAGTGTAGAAAATTCCATGAGAATCTTGGTGTAGTTTCATAAATTGCATACCCTTGCAATTTCACACTACACAATGTCCCCCTCTTTTAGCTCATGATATAAAAATATTTTAAATGTAAAGTGTTAACACTATGATATCATGTATCTAGTATTTTTTATAATAATTCTAGCTTTCTGAGTTTATTTTTCTCAGACGGGAACACTACGTGCAAACCTCCATGCAACACATTAGTATCCCACAAAAATGTGATTCCAATGGTTGTTGAAGCATTGCCTTCTCATGAATATTTTGTAGGTAATGAAAGAAATTTTAGAGTGTAGGATAACGGAGAAAAACAATAAGAACAAATTTAATACAATATTTACATGAAAAGCTTGGTAAAATTATACCAAGAAAAAACCACGGGCAAAGATCTTCCGTATTTTATTTCTCAAGAAATTCATAATTACAACAAACTTAAAAAGTTATAGAAAAAATGGCTTTGAAAGAGTATAAGAAATCTGATTTGTAGAGTCCTTGTCGAAGAAAATTTTCCAAAAATAGAAAGTGTGACTCATGCAACTACATGTCAAACATTTGTCAAAATTACCAAAAATGAGGAGGCCCAAACTATTTTTTTTTTGGCTTCACCGAAAATGCCTTCGACGTCCAAGGGGGGCTACGACAGCCCCCCTAGGACCCCCTGTCATTTCAACTTTCGGTAGAATATTTCAACCTTTGGTTGAATAGTAGGCCTTTAATTGCATTAGGTGCATACCTGAATCACTAGCTAGATATCGATCTCGACTATTCATCACTGCTTGAATAATAACAAAACTAACTTCATATTCCAAAAATCTCCCACTTGAAGTAAATTTATTTCTTGCAAATAAACCCTCATACTGAAAGACTAATGCCAATGCTACCAATCATCAAGTAATATTCAAGCCTAGAGAAGTTTTGTACCAAATGAACTTCTCTCTACCAATGGGCTTCACCAAAATATCTGTTGGGTTTATATCAGTGTGTATCTTGGCCAAAGATATCTATCCTCCTTCCACCACCTCACATACAAAGTGATATTGAATATCAATATGATTTGTTTTGGCATGATATATTGCGTTTCATGCTAAGTGTAAAGCACTTTGGTTGTCACAATACAAAACCATGTTGTCCTTATTTACTTGCAATTCACCTAAAAGTCTACGAAGCTAGATTGTCTCTTTGCTATCCTGTGTTTTTGCCATATATTCATCTTC
>CM021107.1:178601428-179052295 GCA_007115665.2 Sequoiadendron giganteum | reverse complement strand
ATCTCCTTACACACAATTCAAGATGCCGACACATTAAGTGGAGTGACACATCAACATGCAAACTAGACATGTACACTCACACTTAATTACATTATTTGCAAGAAATACATTTTACAAAACAAATAATAAGAATAGGAATTATCCAAGGCTGAGACACCTTATTCCTAACATTCTCCCACTTGTCGAACACCTTGTAAGAGCAATAGGAACATAACAGGAATTAACCGCTATAGGCCAAAAGGCCCATAGACTCCAAACACCATCTGAACTTCACAGTTCCCACTGGTTTCGTTAATGCATCTGCAACATTCTTCACAGTATCTACCTTCTCCAAATTTATCTTTCCATCTTCCACCATATCTCTCACAAAGTGAAACTGCACATCAATGTGCTTCGTTCTCGCATGGAAAGTTGGATTCTTCGCAAGGCAAATAGCACTCTGACTGTCACACCAAATAGTAATCTGTTCTGCATCAACACCAACATCAGAACACAATCTCCTAAGCCAAATGGCTTCCTTACAAGCATGCGTAGCAGCCATGTACTCAGCTTCTGTAGTGGACAAAGCAACCACAGGTTGTCGCTTACTCATCCAACTGATGGCACCACCAAACATAGTGAAAACATAAGCACTGGTGGATCTCCTGCTGTTAATATCACCTGCCCAATCTGAATCCACAAATCCACGAATACAAACTCAATGTGGAGATCCAGAAGAGTTACCATGGTAACATATGGAGTAATCTGATGTACCCCTCAAATATCTGAATACTCGCTTAACTGCATCCCAATGTACCCGTCCAGGGTTAGCCATAAACCGGCTTAGGACTCCCCCTGCTTGGGCAATGTCTGGTCTAGTACAGACCATAGCATACATAAGACTGCCAACTGCACTAGCATAAGGTACTCTACTCATGTCCTCCACCTCACTAGGAGATTTTGGACAATCATCTACAGATAACTTTGCTCCCATTGAAACAGGAACACATAGTGGTCTACAATCTGCCATGCTGAACCTGTCCAACACAGACTTCACATACTTACTCTGACTCAACCAGAGTTTTCTGTTAGACCTGTCTCTACTGATTTCCATACTCAAGATGTACCTTGCTGCCCCAAGATCTTTCATCTCAAACTGTGCTGACAACTGAGATTTAAAATCAGAAATCATACCCTTACCCTTCCCAAACAGCAACATATCATCAACATATAATGCAACAATAAGAAGGCGATCATTTTCAACTCTCAAATAAACACAATGATCTGATTTCGATCTTACAAATCCAATTGACAACACAACGGCATCAAACTTAAGGTACCACATCCTAGGAGATTGCTTCAAACCATATAGAGATTTCTTTAATCTGCAAACTAAGGATTCATTACCTTTAACAATGTAGTGCTCAGGCTGTGACATATAAATCTCTTCCTCCAAATCACCATGAAGGAAAGCTGTCTTCACATCCATCCGTTCTATCTCTAAATCATATGATGCAGCAAGAGATAACAGAAATCTAATGGATGTCAACTTTGCAACAGGAGAGAATATTTCACCATAATCTATTCCCTATACCTGTGAATACCCCTTTGCAACCAATCTAGCTTTGTACCTTTCAACACTGCCATCTGCACAGAATTTCTTCTTGAACACCTATTTACAGCCAACAGATTTTCTCCCTTTAGGCAAAGGTACAAGGTCCCAAGTTTTGTTTTTCTCCAATGAAGCCATCTCATCATCCATAGCCTCAATCCAGAAACCTGCATCTTCCATGCCCAAAGCCTCTTTCACAGATCTAGGCTCATCAGTGTTAGTAATCAAAGCAAAAGCACAACTGGAATCTAACATAGAATAACCAAACCTTTCTGGTTGCTTTCTTTCTCTCATGGATCTCCTCGAGGGCTGAGGTTGAGGTTGTTCTTCCTCTTCTTCCGAACTATCAGAGCTGCTAGAGCTCTCCTCATCATTAGACCCAACATGGTCTCTCTGTTCAGTCTTCTCAGGGGTAGGAGGAAACTGAACAACATCTTTTCCCTTTTCTTTTTCATTTGGTTGTAGCACAATAGGAGAAGATGTTAGCTCTCTGAAAATAACATTTCTACTATATAGCACCTTACTAGTCATAGGATTCCAAAGCTTGTATCCTTTCACACCAACACTGTATCCGATGAAAATACATTTGGCAGCTTTGTTTTCCAACTTAGATCTTTTCTCCTTTGGAACATGTGCATAAGCTTCACAACCAAAAACACGAAGATGTCTAATTGAAGGCTTCTTACCAGACCACACCTCCATGGGTGTCTTACCAACAAGAGCTGATGTAGGAGATCTGTTAACCAGATAGCAAGCAGTGGCAACAGCTTCGGCCCAAAATTTTTGTTCTAGGCTAGCTCCACTAAGCATACTCCTAGCCTTCTCCATCAGTGTCCTGTTCATTCTCTCTGCTGCGGGGTGTAAGGAGTTGTCTTATGTCTCTCGATTCCTCGTTCTTTACAGAACTGTTCAAACTCTGTGGAACAAAACTCACCACCATTATCAGTTCTCACACACTTGATTCTTTTACCAGTCTGATTCTCCACGAGAGCCTTAAATTCCTTGAACCGACTGAAAACCTGTGTCTTACTTTTTAGGAAATATATCCAAGTCCTTCTACTGTAATCATCTATAAAAGATACAAAATATACAGAACTGGAGATAGAAGGAACTTTTACAGGACCAAAAACATCAGAATGAATAAGATCCAAAAGTCCAGAAGACTTGTGAGAACTAGAGTAGAACTGAACACGATTTTGCTTACCATAAACACAGTGTTCACAGAAATCGAATTCGAGATTACAATCATTTAGCCCCTCAACGAGATTTTTAGTTTTCAAGGTCCTAAGACCCTTCTCACCAATGTGGCCAAATCTCATATGCCACAACATTGTCTTTCTGCAGGAAGCTTGCCTTCCAAAGTGTTTACACCCTTAGGCACACTTACTGCACTGCCATCGGAACCCATTGCCACAATCTTCTTTACTGCTCGTTCAGATGGTGGGGATGAAGTGATAGCCGCTCTCTTCTTTGAAACAGAAGAACTATTGCATTGAGCAATGCATGCATCAAGCTGAAACAAAGTACCTCTCCTAGTACCTTTAGCGAGCACCATAGATCCTCTTATCATCTTGCATCCATCTTTCGAAAAAACAACTTGCACACCTACATCATTCAACATACTTACAGATAATAGGTTTCGTGCCAAACCCGGAATGTGCATAACTCCATTGATTCCCTTTACTCGTCCATCAGGAAATCTGATAGTGACCCTTCCGCGTCCAACTATCTTTAGGTGAGAATCATCACCCAAGTACACCTTTCCACCATCAAACTCTTCATATTTTGAGAACCAGTTTCGATGAGAGGTCATGTGAAAAGAAGCACCCGAGTCTACTAACCACACATCATCAGATGCATGGGCTACCAAAGCTGCAATAAAAGCATCTCCATCTTCTTGAGATTTTTCAGAAGCTGAATCTGAGCCTTTCTTCTTCTTCTTCGGTTCTTTGCAGTCCCTCCGGAAGTGCCCAGATTTATCACAGTTCCAACATTTCGCCTTGGACTTTCCAGGAGTCTTAGAACTCCCACGGGATTTGGATCTGCCCTTCTTTGACTTATTGTCATTCTGCTTTCCTTTGTCGTTGGATCTCCCGCGAACAGCAAGGGCTTCCTTAGACGAATCCGAAGTCTTTCTTCGCATCTCCTCAGACAGCAGTGAAGACACCACATCATCCATATGGAATGTGACTATAGTACTTCCGAGAGCCATCACAAGATGGTCCCACGAATCCGGCAAGGAACAAAGCAGGGTCATACATCGATCCTCCTCCTCAATCTTGGCACCAGATGATGCCAACTGTGCAATCAATAAATTGAATGCATTGAGATGATCAGTTACGGATCCACCTTCCTCCATTCTTAAAGAATACAAATTCTTTCTCAGGAACAACTTATTCACCAGAGATTTGGCCTGATACACAGACCCAAGCCGTTTCCACAAAGAATTTGCAGTAGTCTCATCAAGAACATTCAGAAGAACGGCATCTGCTAGACAGAGTCTGATGAGACCCTTAGCCTTCCGATCCTTGATATCCCAATCCGCTTGAGGTATCGCTACAGGTTTCACATCAAGTGAAGTAGCCTCCCATAGATCGCGGTCTTCAAGCATGTCTTCCATCTTGAGTTTCCACAACTCGAAATTAGTGCCATTAAATTTCTCCACCTCCATTCTACTGTATGAGGAACTTGCCATCTCAATCTGCAAATAAGATTCAGAATGCTCTGCACAAAAAAACTCCCACTCAACTTGAGATTAGCTCAAAAAACCCTACCCAACAACTAGGATCAAAAGTTGATCAGGCTCTGATACCACTTGTAAGGAAACTCAGGTGCGGAAACAGCTTCCTACACTAATCTCTTAAGGAAAGTATGGTGCAAATTCGTTTTAAACCCTTACAATTTCAGATTCGTTAATCTACTTAACAAAGATATTGCAGCAATATACCATACATACAGAAAATGAAGAATGACACAATGATTTACCCTGGGGAAAACCTTTCGGTAAAAAACCCCAGCACTCCAAAACCTGCACAATGTATTATCTTCAACACAACGGTTACAACACACTTGCAATGCAAGTTCTTTCAGGAGATTTCCAACCCTTGAAGACAAAATGCGGCAGCATGAAAAAACGTTCCAACAATACACTCACATCACAAATCTTCGCAACCCTAAAAAACGCTTATATCATGCGCTTCCCTTTTAGGGCAACTTCCGAAGATAACTGTATTAGGGTTTTACCATTCTCCGAGAAAATAGGAATATTATCGTGGAAGAGTGTACAGTACTCAACTTTATCAGTTGCCACATGTCTTCACCTGTCATTGAATCTTCCAGACATAGCTCTTACGTGTCATAGGAATCCGTCATAACCGTTTCAGCCATGATCTCCTTACACACAATTCAAGATGCCGACACATTAAGTGGAGTGACACATCAACATGCAAACTAGACATGTACACTCACACTTAATTACATTATTTGCAAGAAATACATTTTACAAAACAAATAATAAGAATAAGAATTATCCAAGGTTGAGACACCTTATTCCTAACAGCAAATAATGAGAGACTGTTAAGAGAAAATGATAGATTGAAAGACTTGGTTGGTGTTCCATTAGTTTCAACCAAAATGCTCACTCAGGGAGAAAGCTCTCAGACAAAAGATCATTGGGCTGCGTCAAGTGCTTATAATTAGGGGAAGTATGATGCCATTGTAGCCATTGTTAAGAAAAGACAGGTCAATTTAACATCCTGGTTAAATACATTATGGGGGAAGTATTCTTCTACTCTGGATGCGGTGAAGGAGCATGAAAGGATGAATGAGCGGGTTATGGATAAATTTCATGAATTGACCACACGTGATGAGGCTAGCAGTACTACAATTGAAGCTGCAGATCATATTATCACTCGTCATCAAAAATTCTATGATGAGTTGCTCGGGGATAAACAAGGATTGGTTGAAGCTGCCAAGACAACTGTGATTGCATTCTCTAATAATAAAGGGGAATTGAAAGATGCCACTAGGTGGAAGAATGAATGTGATACAATGTTGAAGGAAATCATGAAGACAACTTCTACAGAGGATACAACATTAGAGGAAGTGAGCGAATAGATTGAGGAAATGATCAAGATGGAAACCATGATCTGGAATGCCGTTGAAGATGCGGATACTTTTAACTGCCAAAACTATTTGGATTACCTTGCTACGACTCACTTATGGTTAACTAGAGCTTAATATTCTCTATCTTTGTTTTATATTCTTGTTTTCTTCTATTTTCGAAGGGACGCATCCTTTCATATTCTCAATGTATAAATGACCGTTTTGAAAACAATGTAAAAGGAGCGAAGTAGAATTAGATAGAGAAGAGAGAAGATATAGCAATATACAATTTTTGAAAAGGGTTGAGACTAGTAGCATATGTAAATCATGGAGATATCAATGAAAATTTAATATGATGGTGCGATGTTTCTGGTATCAATTGTTTATGATATTTTTTGAAGGGTATTATTGAAGTTGTCTCTATAATGGTGTTTCCTGGTTATTTGAATTAGTGTAAATAAGTTTTTACATAGTTCATCAATGCACATTTGTTGTACTTGTATGATCAATTAATTGTCTCTTTCCAGTAAAGATTAAATTCTCTGAATTGATCATAGTAATTAGGGAATATCAGTTGGATTATTAAGAAGAACTCAGTAATCACAATATTGCATGTTTATACAAGTTATAAACCAAATAAAATGCTAAACAACTTGAATTTCTGCCAGAACAAGTAAACTTATTTTAGATTTTCTTGACTCCGTAAACCCTATAAGGCACTAGTCTTTTCATTTTCATCCTCTAGTTTCACTCACAATCTTTTATCTGTCATTTTTTTAGCATTTTAGGTTTTAGTTTTGAATATTATTGTGCTAATTGTACCAAAATTATTTTATTTTATCCATTTCAAATTGTCATCTTGGATAAATTAGGGCAATAAGAGAAGATCAAAAGTCAAATCTGCTTAATTCAAATAGGTATACCCGCCTAGGTCTAGCAGCATCTAAAGAGTAGAAGGTTTAATTGTTCCAAAACCTTGTTCTGTTACCCTAAAATGTCTTGGAAGCTTGGCAACCTTTCATGGTTGAAACCTGTGTTTTTGAGAGCTAACAAGGTGCATGCACCAAGTTTGATCTTTCTTACGCACCATCACTATAGGCAAGGAGTAAGCACTATAGTTATGCTTGATGTTGGGTGGATGTCTCCCTGACATTAGTTGTATGACATGATCATGATCCTTCTTAGGAGGAAGTCCTTTGGGCATATCTCAAAAAACCACTGAGTGATGATCTATAATTTCTTGTAACTTTGGATAGGTAGGAACATTTTATTGATAGGCTTCTAATGAAAATAATTGGGCCAAAAATCTATTAAATCATTTCTTAATAATAGTTGCATTTTATGAGAGTATACCATATGTTTAGACTTTGTATGCAACCCTCTTAGCTCCACTATCTTTCCATTTGAATGAAATATCACAAATAGTTCTTGGAGATTCATCTTAATTATTTCCAATGTAGCAAGATAATGTACTCCCAAAATAATATCTACTGCACCCATAAAGATAAAAATTATTAGGAAATCAAGATGATAATATCCCATGGATAATTTAATGTTGTGGAATTTCCATAAAAAACTAACAATACCACCATTTTCTATGAAGACCTAAAACTCTAGAGTTGGATATATAAAATAATTTAGATGAGAAGCCAAATTGTTATTCATGAAATTATGAGAACTACTTGAGTTAATCAACATTGTTTCTCTCCCCTTATTTATGAAACCCATTGCCTTGAGAGTTTTTGGGGCACTAAAACTAGAGAGTACATAAAAATAAATGATTGGTTGGGGATCTTGTGATTCCTCATCTGACTCCCCATCACCCACTAATATTGGTTCCTCATCTTCTTCCTCACTCATACCTTAAATATAAAACAATTTATTCACACTAATTTTATGTCCTCAACTATATTTTCTATCACAATTGAAATATATCCCTTTTTCTATCTTCTCCTAAATTTTTTGTTGAGTCAAGATAGTAGGTTGAGGAAAAAGCTATGTAGGAGAGCCCCTTTCTATTATGTTTACAATACCTTATTACTTATTGGCCAAAAACTTCTCCTCAACTTATCTTGCCATAATTATCTCCCATGACAAGGATTTTGGATGGAACAAACATACCTCATGGGTAAAAGCACAAACCTATGTCACACTTTATAAAGGAATTAACCAACAACAAAAATAAAATTGAACTTCGACCACATAAAAGTGGTCTTTATGTTTTGAATTTCAAAATGGTGTAAACTAATGAAATATAGAACTTTTGATGAAGTTTATTCCTATAATTTTTAATTTTTTTTTTTTTTTAAATTCATTATATTTTTTTTCAATTTAAGGACAATTTTTGGAATGCTGAAAATTTTCAGCAAAGAGTGACTTCACGAGCCGTCAAGAAACAAATTGAAAAAACTTCATTTCTCCCTAATTTTTTTTTTCCAAATAAGCCACTTCAATATCTATTGCATGTATATTTTTCTTGTAATAACGTTTTAAAGTCAAACATGTCAGAATTTGACAGTTTTCATGGGCCATCAACTATTTTCATTTTTTTAATCATTTTCAAAAAACAAATTATACCCTTTTGAAGAAGACTCTCTCCTCTACTGGCCCATATAAGTTTTAAATTTTTTTAATATGTTTTACTAAATTTTTAAAATTTCTAATCAACCTCTTTTTTAATTTTAACAACCTACTTACATTATTTTAAAAATAACATATATTAAAACTATCAAAATATTAAAAAATATATATTTGGATTCCCCACTCTAAGCTCTACAAAAGGGTATTTTTCTTTTTTACAGAAAAATCATTTTGACTCGAGAAATACTTAGTTAAAGTTGAAAGTTTCAAAAAATTCTAAAAAATGTTGAGTTGGCTGCCAACTAGGATGCCAACTAGACAGTTTCAGCCGAAAGGGTTTCGACCAAAACCCTTCCGATAGAAACCCCGCACATATAATAAGTCGATTATAAAGTTGGAAGGGGAAAAAATTATATTTTTGGTTTTGGCCAAAACCTATTCGACTAAAACCATGTGTGCCACGTATACGCCACATGGTTTTGGCCGAAACATACTCAATCGAAACATTTCTAGCCAAATTAGTTCGCTCAGAACTATTTATTTGGCTGAAAGTGTGACAGAGGTTTGTGCTTTTACCCTCATATTTTTTGGATCCTATAAATCTCCTAGAAATAATTCCTTCACATTTTATTCTATAACACTCTCCACTCTTAGACAAAGAGTTTTAAATTGATGAATATATTCCTTGACCATACCTTTTTTCTTTAATCTAGTGAGTTGGAAGAAGTACATATCTATAAAATTATCTTCATAATGGGCAACAAGTTCCTCTTGAAAAATTGACCATGTGACCACACAAACCTTCTTTCTCTTCTCATCACATAACCGACAATAATAAATAAATTGGTCTAGTTCTAAGTATAATAATTCCATAGCCACCTTTTGTTGATTTGGAACATGGTGACGACCAAATAACTACTCCATTTGGAAAATCTAATTGATTGGATCTCTACCATCAAACTTTCTCATATCCAACTTGGATATGAATTTCTTAGGAATAAGGTTATTAAAGAGTTGATAATTCTTGAGCTCTGAGTCAAGCTCAAAAAATTCATGTCCAATAAGAGAATTATCTTCCACCTTATTAGGCGAATCTTCTCTCTTATACTTCATCCCTTGAATAAGCATTTTGAACTTCCTAGATAAGTCATTCATCTGGAGGTGAGCCTTATGCATCTCCTTCCTCACCTTAGTCATCTCCTTCATTGATAAAATTCCTTTCATCATCTCCTTCTTCATTGATGAAATTTCACCCTCGATCTCATTTATTTTCTCATTAGGGTTAATATCCTCAATTTATACATTATCCTTATTTGGAGATTCCTAGATGTGGTAGCATTATTTTTACCTCTTGTTGCATGTCCTGTCATGGTGGAAAAAATAACTTTACAATAAATCACAAAATAAAAGTCAAAATACTCTAAATTTTTAATTGTAACTTAATAAGGCGTAAGTCACACTTTCCCAAAAAATATCTTAGAGATTATTTGATTTGCATCCTTGATAAAAAAATTATTAGAAACCATAATTTTTATATAAATGGCTTAATTATACTCCAATTCCTCTAAAATATAGTTTTTAGGCTCCTCAATGAATTCTTGAAAAATCCTCCAAAAATTAGGAAAAAAATCTCCAAGATTTGAAAGATATGCACTTCCCAAATAATTTTGGCAGAAACCCTAATTCTACAATAAATAGCTTAATTATGCTCCAATTCCCCTAAAATTTGGACTGTATATGCTTCGATATTTTTTAAAAAATCCATTAAAAATATTTTTTCCAAGATCTAAAATAATGCACTTTCTAAAATGACCTCAAAAATTGGAATAATGCCTTGCCTTCATAGTACCAAGATCATGCTTTGATACCACTTGTAATGAATGAATTGCACAAGAGAAGAATATGATGTGAAATATGTTAAAAATAATTATTAATAACTAGAATAAAAATCAATTTCAAGGGAGAAAACCTTCAAATATATCCAATGAGAACACAAATCACAATATGATGAACAAATAACTCACTACCTCATATATATATACCTTACTTATGCCTAGGATATCACTCAAGTTGACCTAGATAATCATATGTAAGCATTAGGATGACCTGAATAACAATAAAAATATAGTAATAGAAATATGACTTAATTAAGAGTTAAGGTAGCCACAAGCCAACTAATCATAACCCTATGTATACTCTAAGATTAAGAGTGTAGAAAATTCCATGAGAATCTTGGTGTAGTTTCATAAATTGCATACCCTTGCAATTTCACACTACACAATGTCCCCCTCTTTTAGCTCATGATATAAAAATATTTTAAATGTAAAGTGTTAACACTATGATATCATGTATCTAGTATTTTTTATAATAATTCTAGCTTTCTGAGTTTATTTTTCTCAGACGGGAACACTACGTGCAAACCTCCATGCAACACATTAGTATCCCACAAAAATGTGATTCCAATGGTTGTTGAAGCATTGCCTTCTCATGAATATTTTGTAGGTAATGAAAGAAATTTTAGAGTGTAGGATAACGGAGAAAAACAATAAGAACAAATTTAATACAATATTTACATGAAAAGCTTGGTAAAATTATACCAAGAAAAAACCACGGGCAAAGATCTTCCGTATTTTATTTCTCAAGAAATTCATAATTACAACAAACTTAAAAAGTTATAGAAAAAATGGCTTTGAAAGAGTATAAGAAATCTGATTTGTAGAGTCCTTGTCGAAGAAAATTTTCCAAAAATAGAAAGTGTGACTCATGCAACTACATGTCAAACATTTGTCAAAATTACCAAAAATGAGGAGGCCCAAACTATTTTTTTTTTGGCTTCACCGAAAATGCCTTCGACGTCCAAGGGGGGCTACGACAGCCCCCCTAGGACCCCCTGTCATTTCAACTTTCGGTAGAATATTTCAACCTTTGGTTGAATAGTAGGCCTTTAATTGCATTAGGTGCATACCTGAATCACTAGCTAGATATCGATCTCGACTATTCATCACTGCTTGAATAATAACAAAACTAACTTCATATTCCAAAAATCTCCCACTTGAAGTAAATTTATTTCTTGCAAATAAACCCTCATACTGAAAGACTAATGCCAATGCTACCAATCATCAAGTAATATTCAAGCCTAGAGAAGTTTTGTACCAAATGAACTTCTCTCTACCAATGGGCTTCACCAAAATATCTGTTGGGTTTATATCAGTGTGTATCTTGGCCAAAGATATCTATCCTCCTTCCACCACCTCACATACAAAGTGATATTGAATATCAATATGATTTGTTTTGGCATGATATATTGCGTTTCATGCTAAGTGTAAAGCACTTTGGTTGTCACAATACAAAACCATGTTGTCCTTATTTACTTGCAATTCACCTAAAAGTCTACGAAGCTAGATTGTCTCTTTGCTATCCTGTGTTTTTGCCATATATTCATCTTCAGCAATAGACAATTCCACCACCATCTACAACTTTGATACCTAGCTAGCTGTACCTTTAGCTAAGGAGAAAACATTACATGTAGTGGACTTTCTCTTATCTCTATCTCCTCCAAAATTTGCATCCACATGCCCATTAACCTAAAGAATATTCCCACTATAACAAATACTAGCATCAAAAGCTCCCCTCAAACACTTGAGAATCCACTTCACAACCATCTAATGCTCAATACTTGGATTTTCCATGTAATGACTGACTACTCCTATTGCTTGTGCAATTTTTGGTTTGGTGCACACCATGGAAAATATAAGACTATCAATTGTTGATGAGTACGATACATGAGACATATGTGTCTTCCCCTCTTCTATGCTATGGCACTGTTCTAAATATAATTTAATATGAATAGGAAATGGAGTACTTACTGGTTGTGAATTTTGCATATTGAAGCGCTACAAAACCTTCTCCACATAATTTTTATGTGACAACCATATTTTCTTATTATTTCTATCTCTATGTATTCTCAAACCAAGAATTTGATTTTCTCTACCTAATTCCTTCATCTCAAACTCCCTAGAAAGTTGAGCTTTCAAATGGATGATTTTATACACATTCTAGGACCTGTTACCAACATATCATCATCATACCTTTGAAAGTAGGCATACTGATCAACCTCACATCTACTAAAACCAAAACTCATCATGAAGGAATCAAATAACTTATACTAACAACTTGACGCCCATTTCAAACCATGCAACAATTTTATAAACATACAAACAAGATTCTCCTTGTCTCTTTCCTCAAAACCTTTTGGTTGCTACATATAAATCTCCTCTAAGAGATCACCATGCAAGAAGGTTGTTTTTACATCTAACTATTCTAACTCCAAATAGAGACTAGCAATAAGAGCTAAAAAAAATCTAATAGTACAAGTAACCATACAATAGGTGAAAATATTTCATCGAAACCAATTCTAGACTTTTGTGCATACCCCTTAGCAACCAATCAAGATTTATACCTCTCCAAACTATCATTTATATCCATTTTCAATTTGAAGACTCACTTGTTCCCAATAGCTTTTCACCCCTTAGGTAATGGCACAAGCTCCCATGTCTTGTTCTTATGAAGAGCTTCCATCTCCTCTTCCATGGAAACTCTCAATTTTATTGCACATTCAAATTCAAAAGCCTCTTGATATGAACTAGGTTCACCAACATTAGTTAGTAATGCATATGCAAAATTAAAAGTGGGAGAGTACCTTTCAGGTGATTTAGATACTCTAGTGGATCTCCTTACAAGGGGTAATATATCACCTGGGTATGTGTAGGATCATGATGGGCCAAAAAGTGGCAATATCTAAGTGATATGATGGCCCATGTGGCTGACGACTTTTTTTTTACCCAAAATTGATGAAATGAAAAGGGTTTTTAAAGGAGATTCTCAGCTTTCCACCAATATAAATTATGTTTTACTTTGAATTTAATAAATATTTATTATTCATTTTCTATTTGAATTATGACTAAAGTCCTGATTGATAGGTTGATTGAAAAACATCTATAACTTTCAAACGGTATCACATTTTTTGAATCTGAAACATGTGTCACATTTTATGCTTCACATACTATAGGATTAAAAAAAATTGAATTTCATGAAGTTTTGACCAAGTTAAGGTGGTTAGACATACGAGTTTTTTATATTTTTTAAAATTTGTAATAAAAAAAATCATAATTAATTATTTACTTGAAAATTTTTTACAAAAACTATTCATCACATTGGGACATGAGTCCCCTACTTATATCTAAAATATTATAATGGTTAGGGTGATCAGATAGACACCTACTTCTTATTTTTTCCTTGAAATTTAAGTACTACTACATTGAAAGTTCAAATTTTCACCAAATAGATTTAAAAATAAAAAATAAACCTAGTAGTTTAGAAACTACATTCAGTTTGCTACATATTCTATTCTTACATATTTTTGAAATAATATAGATAACTTATTCAAATTTTTACGCCAAGTTGCCTAACTCTGATTTTCTGAATTGTATTGCCACTTAAAGGCTTGTTTTTCCATGATGATCTTGCACATACCCACCTTGTGGATCATTTGGAAGTTTTTCATCTTGTTTTTTTTCATTTGGTACATGTAGATTATCATCATAACTTTCCACCTCAACTCGAATAAATTGTGTACTTTATTGTTCTTTACCTATTTGCATTGATTTTTTATTAAAATAAACATCTTAGATAACTATAACCTTGTGGGGAACATAGGATTGATGTTTGCCTACTTCAAGAAACCAAAATGATGAAGGTTAATTTTGATAAAATTGCCAAAAAAAATTGGCCTAATGCATCTTATGTCTATAGTGATGCTAAGGGTGCTTCGGGGGGTCTGGTTGTGCTCTGGAACCCATCTAATTATTAGGGCTCTGAATTATTCCACTGTAAAAATAGTGTGGGGGCCTCGTTCACTTACCTTGGTGAATCCTGGTCAATAATCAATATTTATGCTCCAAACCAGAGGAATGCGAGGAGCATTTTGTGGCATAACATAGTGGTTAAAATTAATCTGAATAGGGGAGGTCGTTGGCTTGTTGCTGGAGATTTTAACTCTCCCCTCTTTCCGTCGGAAAAAAGTGGTGGCCTTTTGGATTACTCTGACAATATGTATGACCTGGCTAATTTTTTGAATTCTTCAGGTTTAGTTGATATTGAGCTCTTGGGCCAGAAATTCACTTGGTCTAATAGACAGGCTAGTGGTAACCTGATTCAGGTCCGTCTAGACTACTTCCTCTGCTCTCCTCATTGGACTAATGTCTTAGATGCTAATCTAATAACCTTTCTCAGGACGGTCTCTGACCATAACCCCCTTTTGCTAACCACCAATATTCACCTCGTTGTTGGTCCCTTTCCCTTCCGCTTTGAGATAATGTGGAACTCTCATCTTGATTTCAAAAATAAAATTGTTGAATGGTGAAATATTCTTGTCCAAGGCTCCCCCATATATAGGATTTTCTTCAAACTTAAACATATTAAAAACATGGTAAAAGGATGGAACAAGAATGTGTTCGAGGATGTGTTTTCAAAAAAAAAGTTGTTAGAAGGAGAGTTGAGGACTTTACAAAAGAAAATGGAGGAGGGAGATGATAGTCAGTGGACTCACAACCTAGAATGGGGAACCGGGATGGAATGGGAATGGGTTCTCAAAAATGAGGAGGTCTTTTGGAAGAAAAAATCAAGATTCCAATGGTTGAAGGAAGGAGATTGGAATACCTCTTCTTTCATGTTTCAGCCATCAAGCATAGGAAAAGGAATCAAATTTTTAAGCTGACTAATGCTACTGGGGAGGTGATTTCGAATTAGGCTCAGATTGACCTCTATGTTCTTGACTATTTTCAGGAGGCTTATTCGACCCCAGTTGAGGGGCCTAATCTGGCCTTGGATAGTGCGATTCTCAACCATCTTCCTACCACCATTTCTCAAGAAGATAATTTGGGGATTCTTAGTACTGTGTCTATGAAAGAAGTCTACTTGGCTACCTTCAGCATGGGGGCTTTCAAATCCCCGGGGCCTGATGGTTTTCCTCTTGCATTTTTTTAGATTTTCTGGGATATTGTGAACAGGGATCTAGTGCTTGCGGCCAGGGACTTCTTCAAATCGGGTAAGATACTCAAACAATTGAACCACACTTTCATCTCTCTTATCCCCAAGATTAGTGAGCCTCAATCCATGACTGATTTCCGACCTATTATCCTTTGTAACACCTTCTATAAGATTCTTGTAAACCATATCAAACTTCTTCTGGATAAAATAATTAGTCCTACTCAAAAGGGTTTTGTCCCTGGGCGACATATTCTTGATGCTACTCTGACCACCCATGAATTGCTCCACTCAACGGATAGATGTAATTATGCGGGGATGGCTCTCAAGCTTGACATCTCCAAAGCTTATGAAAAAGTGTTATGGGACTTCATCCCGAAGGTCTTGGCTAAGTTTGGATTCAACAATTTGGTCATCAAACTCATTATGGAATGTGTTAATACTATAAAGTACTCTGTTATTGTTAATGGATCCCCCTTTGGGTTCTTCTCTATTGGAAGAGGGATCAGACAAGGAGACCCCCTGTCTCCCTATCTTTTCATAATGATTGTTGATGTACTCAGCAAGAACTTCACTAGTCTGTTATCAGAGGGCTCCATTATGGGCATTAGAGCAGCTTCATCCTTGGATCCAGTTGTTGTGCAACAATTTGTGGATGACACTTTTCTCTTTGGGAAAGCCTATGTAGTGGAGGCTAGGAAATGGAAAGATTTCCTTACCAACTATGCCTCTTATTCTGGTCAAAGCATCAATTACAACAAAAGCATGATTTATTTTTTTAACTGCATGCCTAATTTGTAAACCAGGGTGACTGCGGTCTTGGGATGTGTCAGTGGATCTCTCCCATCAGTTTACCTTGGGCTTCCCCTCATGGTTAAGGAGGTTCCCACTGATTTTTGGAACTCGATTCTAGAAAGGATCCAAAGGAAATTGGCTGGTTGGAAGGGCTCTATCCTAAGCCATGCTGGCAAATTCCAACTACTCATTGCGGCTCTCCAAGGTATCCCCACTTACTTCCTCTCCATTTTTAAGATGCATAAGTACATTGTTGATAATTTTGAAAATATTCAAAGGAATTTCCTCTGGTCTGTGACTAAGGAAAAGAAGAAACTTGCTTTGGTGAAATGGGAAAGGGTCTACCAGGCCAAAAATTGTGGCAGGATAGGAGTCATGACAATTGTCAACTCTAACAGGGCTCTGATGGCCAAGGTTGGTTGGGATCATTTAAGGAACACTAAGGACTGGTGTAAAATTATGAATTCCAAATATCTTCAGGATAGGCCTTTGATCAATTGTCTTTCAGAGTCTCACCCCCAGGGATCAGTAGTCTAAAGGAGCATTTGCAACACACAAGGACTGTTAAGGAAAGGGATTAAATGGAAAATGGAAAATAGGAATAGAATCAGATTCTGAGAAGACACTTGGCTAATTGATACCCCTCTGACTTGCTTCGACTTTAGGGCTTTGATGGGTCCAACCCAGAGATTCTTTGGCATCCATATCAATGATTATGTTTTTGGACCCCCTGGAGCTAGGATTTGGAGAGACCTTATCCTCTACTACCCCTAGTCTCAAGACCTTTGTTGTCTAGCTCGGTCCCTTTAGGTGATTCTCTCTAGCACCAGGTTTCGATCTTATGACAGAGAGGATGAGTTTTTTTGGACCTTTGAAAAATAGGGGGATCTCTCTGTTCAGTCGGCTTACAGACTGCTGAAAAACCAAAATACTATTGAGGAACCTTGGAAGAAGATTTGGAATCACCACATGATCCCTAAAATTAATTTCTTTTGTTGGACGACCTGTCATAACAGGATTCTTACCCAGGACAATTTCAGGAAACGGAGTTTTTGTATTCCCAATAGATGTTTTCTTTGTAAGAATGGGGAGGAAACTGTCAGTCACTTGTTGTACACTGCCCATTTTCTGCCAAAGTTTGGGGGCTGGCATTCGAGAAACTTGATGTCCCTTGGGTTATGAGCAAGGATCTCTTATTGTTCATTCTGGGTTGGTATGGTCCCTATTCCCACCCTCTGCCTGGTGAAATTTGGAATCAGGTCCCTCCTATTTTGGGTTGGTGTTTGTGGAAGGAGAGAAATAACAGGGTTTTCAGGAATGTTGAGAGGATCCCTAAGGATGTTTTTGGCATTGGTGCTTGGCTCATTGAGGAGAATATCTCTCTCTTTAATGGGAAACTCCCGGAGATAGGGCCATTGGATTTTGAAATAAGAATGGCCAAGGCGTGGCATCAGGGTTTAGAGGCTAACTCTTTTGACAATTCGAAACTCTTAGCTAGGAAAAATACTAAATGGGAACCTCCGGATAGATGCTAGTTTAAATTCAACTTTGATGGGGCTGCTAAGGGCAACCCAGGCAGGGCAAGTATTGGTGGAGTGATTAGAGATCCCGAGGGGACTCTGGTGGCGGGATTCGATGGAGGTATTGGGTTCCGGTCTTCAATAGTGGCGGAAGCTTGTGCGCTGCTAATGGGCCTCAAAATTATTGTCTCTTTGGGGATTGCTAATCTCCACATAGAAGGAAACTCCAAGTCTATTACAAATGTTGTGAATAAAGACAGACTAATTGGCTGGAATACTAAAGATATATTGTTGGATGCCAGATTTCTTTTATCCAAATTTAGGGATAAAAAGGTGACACATATTTTTAGAGAAGGCAATCAAGTGGCGGATGCCTTGGCTAATCTTGGCTCTTGTTGGGATTATGCTAAATGTTGGAGGAAAATGGAAAGGTTACCGCCAAAAATTCAAGCTATCATCGCGAGGGAACAAAGCAACCAAGTTTTGCAATGACTTTAAACCTTTGGATGACGGGAGCTGAATGGGGGGTCCACCTAATTTTATTGGGGGTATGGTGGATGAGTGTCAACACTGAGATGGCGTACAGGTGGAGGGATTCTAATTTTTTGACTCACTATAGGCTTAGAGATTTTCTTGTGTGGGGAACGGTTTGTAGGTTCCACGTGTTTGTCCTTTGGACCTGGTGGATGGGTTCATGTACTAAGGTGACAGAAAGGTGGTGGGGTTTAAATTTGAAGGATGCTAACATGAATAAGATTAGCGGCTTGATGAAGGAAAGATGGAAGGACACGATTTCAAGGAATTTGAGGAGCTGTACCGTGCGATCTCTTATCTTGGGGATTGTGAGATATCTCATTTTATCTCATCCTTGCATCAGTTTGTGTGAGATTTTTTATAATGATTTGACTCCTCATAATGAAAGTTTGCCTCCTTCTAGTGTCTTCGGGCTAGCTAGTCTAGCACGTGTCTCTAATGGAACCTTTTGGATGGTTTCTATTTTTAGTCATATGGCCAATTTGCCTCATTTTATGTGCATTTTCTCCAAGAAGAAGGAACCCTACATGCCCGAAATTTCCTGCCTTGATGGCCACAATCATCCCAAGATCCTCATTAATTTCATTGTCAAGTCACCCTGTGGTGATTTTTCCATCCACACATGTGACCGGTATGCTGGCGTAATTAACCTTTGTTGTATACCTTTCCAAAATGAATACAATGTGGTAATTATCTATGGCGTCTGCAATTCGTTTTTCTTGCAAACTCTTGGGCTTCTTGTGCAGGTTGGAAAAATGGGTGGTGAACGGGTGAGGATTGATCCGGATAACTACGATGAGTTTCAGAATAATCCTTTGGTTTAGCACATTTGTGTGGAAGGTGGCATTACTCTACTTATGGATATTTTGGTTGGCCATGACCCTAACTTGTCGGGCCAGTTTACCAACTCATGGAAAGATCGTAGGGTCTCAATCGGAGGAATTTTGTTTGAAATCAATGAGGAAGTCATAGCGCAAGCCATGGGTTTACAGTGTATGGGGAAAAAATACCCCAAACACACCAAGAAACTGGATCACGAAAGCTTGAAAGCTTTTTTTAGAGGTGATGAGGCCCCAGTGCGGAACCAGTCAGGGTTTGAGAGAGAAGGCCTCCCGAAGCCCTAGGATCAGGTGTGCTTGGCGCTGATGAAGTACATCACCTTGGAAGGTAAGTTTAAAACCTTCTTTTTTTATCACTTCCCCTTGTTAAATCATCTAAGACACAAGATGTTGCTTAGTTTTCCGTTCTTTCTTCTAAATTTGGATTTGGAAAACTCGGTCGAAAAATGCAAAGAGTCAGCCAGCCTTAACCCCAATGATCTCTCGCCGCTCCTGCTCCATCAAGGGCTCATTGTGAGACTTTATCACTTCTACCTGGCCCTCTGTCCTCCTAAAGCTATTACAACTATTCGCATTGAGGATATTGAACCCCTGTCGGCTGTGAATATTTCCCTAGCCAAGTCTAAAAGCCCTCCCTGGAAATCCAATACGGGCACTGCGGGGAATCCCAAAGCCAAGATAACCACCAAGAAACTTAAGGGTGGTTTGGGTAAGGCTCATGCTAGCACGACGGAGGGTCTATGTGAACTGAAATCCACTCCGATGGACTCAGCCCACAAGGCCACTACTACTAAAAAAGGGAAGGAGAAAGGTACGTCAAACCCGATTGTTAGGGAAGGAAAGGGCAGGAACATAATAAGGAAAGACTCCAGAGGATACACTATTGTGGGGACTACTGAGATGAATGGTGGGGAAAATGCAAGAAGGAGATCTAGGAGGCTTGCTAAGAACAACAAAAAGAGGCTGATTATTGAGGATTTAGAGGAGGAGCGGTCTAACAGCAAAGGGTACAAGGAAGAAGAAACTGATGATGATGAGGACGAGATTGTGGAGGGGCCCCAATTTACTCCCAAGGACAACAAGGATCCTAAATTTGGCTCCATCTCTCACTCTCCACATCCACTGGTCGAAGAGCCTGGTGAGGTCCTGGGGACCATGGACATTAGGGAGGAGCCCTGTGATTTGGAGAAGAGAATGGACACGCTCGACAAAAGGTTTTGTGGGTTCACCCGCTTCACCATGAAGTTGGGCTATTTTTTCACTAGCACCCTATCTAATGCTATTAAGGAGGAGCTGGAGGGAAATAACAGTCAGGAGAACAAAGACTGGGTGGGTGATGAAGCTGTGGACCTCCTGATCAAAAACTGGGACAACGCCAGTTAGCTGCTGCCAATGTCGATGTCCTGTCTTTTGGTTGTCTCTCTGTGGTCTCTGTACTGCCTATGGGTTGTCTCTGGTTTCTATTTTCTTAATGTTTTCTTTTTAGACTTCCTCTTTTTTGGCCCTTGTGGCTCGATGTGAAGGGTACGACGCCCTGAAAATGCTGCTTAACATTTCAAAAACTATAACCTTGTGGGTAGTAGCATCCCACAATCTATACCCCCTTGTACCTTCTACATAGCCAAGAAAAATACATTTTGTGGACTTCATTAATACAATATTTTAATTTATTTGGGTGTGGAGCTTGTTCTTGCAATGGTTTCTTTATGTATATTTTTGTGTTAGATTTGCATTTCTTTTATGAGTTTTTCTATTTTTATCTACGACTTATCACTACTTAAGTATTTGGATGATTCATCATACTTTTACTTGTTAGGTTTATCTTATTTTTTTAAATCTATTAAAAATTCTTAAAACCAATTCTTAAAGTATACCTTATTCAATACATATTTTCTTACAACAAAATAATCATAAAAAAAGATAACATATATCTCTAAAAAATAAATTTTATATATTTAAATTAAAAATATCTAGAAGGGGAACCTCTATTTTTCAAGGGCTTTTGCTTTTACAAAATAGATTGGGAACTAAACTTTAATCCCAAGCTCCACAAACCAAAATATTTCCCTCATTGGATTACTCTAGAGGATTTACTCCCCGAATACTGGAGTGTAGAAACATTAGGGAAAATTGGCGAAGCCCTAGGGACTTTCATTAGATTTCAAGAAGATTTTTTCCTTGGAAAATCAAGAGTAGCCAAAATTTTGGTGGATTTGAACACTAAGCTCAAACTTTTGGATGATTTACAGATTCTTACCGAGAAAGGAGATTGGTTTCAAAAGGTTATAGTAGACACAAAAGGAGGTAGGTGTATTTTGAGTAAAGGATACATATCAAGTTGTTCAAAAGGAATCATAAAATCAATCGACGCGGCTTTAAATGGAGGCTAGCGAGGAAGGAAACACACACAAACACCAAACCAAGTGAGCACAGAGGTTGATGACAACACAAAGGGACAATTAAGGGAGGAGATAGTGGGGGCTATAAATGCCTCAAAGATTCAAATCTCAGATGATGGAAAGGAAATAAATCATAGTGGAAAATTTGGAAAATCAACTTTCCTTGAAGAGCTAAGGAACCTAATGAGAGAGACAAAAATATTGGAGAAAGAGATCAACGATAACATACTGGCCATCTCGGAACAAGGGATGAATGGGGATAGCAATAAGGAAGTGGTAGACATCGATTAGGGTGACCCCTTAGCCTCACCAAAAAACCAAATGACTGAGTTAGAGGCAGTACCATTGTAGGGAACTGATGCCACTAGCATGGGAGAAGATATCAATGATAGCCTTTTGAAGACAACCATGGGAAAGGGAGATGAAGAATAGAACAAGGCAACTCAAGAAATACCATTCCTCTATAACAATGCAGAGGATGACCCAGAAGAGGTCCATAATGGATCCGTTCTTCCAATGGACCAACAATTGTTGCTGGAAGCTACAAAAAAGTCTAAGGAAGAACAGGAGGTATCAGTCTCCCCAAGTACATTAGGGATTAAGAAACAATCAACCAAAAAATCCAAACCAGATTATGGAAAAGGGAAGACTAGAGGAAGAAATTCATTATAGGAATTGAGATCTATGGATGGGGATGCTAAAGGATAGCATAAGATCACTATGTTGTTGAAGATAGGGAAGGGAGCCCCCCTTCCCAAATCACCATGAGGCTACTATCATGGAATGTTAGGGGCCTAAACACCCCTAATAAACAATGCTTGGTCAAAAGAAGAATCAATTTGATTAAGATAGATATAATTTTAACACAAGAGATAAAACTAAGAAATGAAGACTAGATTCACTCAAGAAGAAGATTGTGGGATGGAATGATGTTGGGGTTTAGGCAAGTGGGGCATCCGGTGATATTATAGTTTTCTGGAAACCAAATACTGTGTAGATTGAAATGTTGGCAGAAAATCCATGTTGGCAGTGTTTTTGGGTGCGAAGTGTCCACTCCAAGCTCATAAACGTGTACGGGCCCAATTCGTGCATTAGAAAATGTAGCCTATGGCAAGAAATTGAAGCATTTTTTAAGGCAATGCAAGGGAAGAACTTCATCTTAGTTGGGGAGTTCAATGCAGTTTTGGAAGATAGGGATAAATTGGGAGGAATTCAAAGGGAAAATCAATCCCAAAAGGACTTCAAAGATTATATTATAAGAAATCAATTTCTCAATATAGATTTGAGAAATGGTATCTATACATGGATGAACAAGAGAGTGGGCCCTTGTATGATAGCTGAAAAACTGGACAAGTTTTTGTTTTAGGAGGCTTAGACAACCTTCCATTCATATTCAAAGCTAGTAACTCTCCTAGTGCAGGATCATACCACCTTTCAATTCAATTGGACATTTAGGAGGACCAAAGCCCTACATGCTCTCCCTTCAAATTTGAAAACATGTGCCTCAAGGACCCAAGTTTCCTGGGTCTAGTGGAAGAATGGTGGATTGGGTTCCAAGCAACAAGGTCAAAGATGTATTGTTTGGTAATGAAATTGAAATGGCTGAAGCAGAAGATCAAGGACTGGAATTGGAACTGCTTCAAAAAATATTTGAAACAAAGGAAAGCATAAAGGAAGACCTCCATAGTGTGGAAGAGGACATAATACATAATGGAATGAACCAACAAAGTTATCTCAAAGAAAAAGAGCTCTTGGGGAAGTATGAAGACATCCTAGACAAAGAGGAATTTTTTTGGAAACAAAAGTCTAGAGAGGTGTGGCGCAAAGGAAACAAGAATACAAAGTTCTTCCACAATAATACAAAACAGCGAAGGGGTGTGAACCGGATCACGAGTTGAAAACGAATGGATGGATCCATAGTAGAGAAACCAAAAGAAGTGGCTAAAGAAGCGGTAGGATTCTTCAATAATCCGCTGAATAATAATGAAAGTTATAATCTACAACATCAACAATATCTGTTAAGGAGTATTCCAAATTTAGTAACAGAGTCGTAGAATAAGATGTTGAATGAAAAGTTCACTAAGGAAGAAATAAAGATGGCCCTCTCCTAGCTGCACCCAAATAAGCCTCCTGGTCTAGATGGTATGCCAACTAGTTTCTTTCAAAAGTTTTGGGGTTTGATTGGTGACATGAGTTGGTGGATGTGATAGAGGCCTCATTGAATTCAGGCTTCCTACTCAAGGAATTCAACAACACCTTCATAGCCCTAGTCCCCAAGAAAGAGGTTACAAAATAACTGGATGATTATAGGCCAATTGCCCTCTGCAACACAATATACAAAGTTATGACAAAGTCCATGAAAATAGATTAAAGCTCATTCTCCCACTAGTGATTGCTGAAGAGAAAACTGGTTTTGTTCTAGGGAGGGCAATCTTAGATGGAATTATCATTGCACTAGAGGCGATTCATTCGATACAACAGAACAAACAAGCCAACATGTTAATCAAATGAGATATCAGGAAAGCATATGACATGGTGGATTGGAGATTTATGATAAAAGTCATGGAGGATTTTGGGTTCAACAAGCACTAGCTAAACTAGATTTTCACCTGCATTTCCATGCCCAAACTCTCTGTTCTTGTAAATGGTTCACCTGAGGGATTCTTTGAAGTGTCAAGGGGGTTGCGACAATGAGGTCCAATCTCTCAATTTTTGTAAATTATAATGGCAAAAGCTCTAGGAAGGACAATAGGCCTTGGCATCAGCTTTATGCAAATTGAAGGGACAAGGGTAACAAGAAATCTTCAAGCGGTATCTCATCATCAATTTTCTGATGACACAACACTAATGGAAGTGGCCAAGAGGAAAGAGGTGATTCATTTGAACACAATTCTCAGGAAGTATGCTAAAGCTTCGGGAAAAATAGTGAATGAGAGAAAATCAGAAGCCTTCTTCTTTAACACAACAACACAAAAGGAGCAGGAGATATTAACGATTGTAGGTTTCAAAAAGGGGAATTGCCCTGTACCTACTTAGGAATCCCATTGTCAAAAGGAACAAGGTCGAGTGGTCTTTGGGATACACTCAATCTCAAAATGAGTGTGAAACTAAACTCATGGAAAGAAAAATGGCTAACTTGGGCTGGGAGGATAACGTTGATAGAATCTATATTATTTTCCCTTCCAATCTACCTCATGTGGGTTTTATGTATTCCGAGTGGAAGTGCTTCCAACTTAACAAAACTTTACAATAAATTATTTTGGCAAGGTTACAATGAGAAGAGGAAAATTACCTTGATCGCTTGGGAAAAACTATGCAAAACCAAAGAAGATGGTGAGCTTGGCTTCAAACATTTGGATTTGCAAAACAAAGCTCTAGGGGCAAAACTCATATAGCGTATGCACTGGGAACCACAAAGCAAGTGGGAAAAAATATCCACTACAAGTACCTGAAGGACGATAGCAACAAGGATATCCTAACAATTTCCAATCCTCCAGGTGGTTCATGGATCTAGAATTTCATGCAAAAATGCAAGAAAGTAACTTATGTGACTACCTTTCATGGGATGTTCAGGATGGAAGTAAAGCCTTGTTTTGGGAGGACTCATGGGTTGGGCTACCAAGCCTGGATAGTTTGATCGAGGTGGGAGAAGTCAAACGTACACTAAAAAACCTATGGGGTAATTGGTTCAAAGACTACATAGTCCCAAATGAGAACAACATGGTGCTAGGGTAGAAATGGAGAGACTTCACTAGCCTCAATTTACCACAGAGAGAAGTATTTCTCCTCACCGAAGTGTTGAAAAATAAAACCTTGACTCTGCAAAATGGCAATGACACTTTGATCTGGATGAGATCTAAATCTAGCAAGTACAATGAAAAAGATGGATACAAGATGTTGTACAAAGAAAGAGGTAGGATTGCAGATAGTTTATCCCTACATCTATGTTGGAGTAACGTCTACCTCCCCAAGGAAGGAACATTTGTGTGGGAAGCGTCACAAAATAAAATCTTAAATACTGAAAGGTTTCTCCACTTAGGATTTCAAGGCGCATCGAGATGGGTCATGTGTGAACAGGATGAAGAAACATCCAACCACCTCCTCCTAGGTTGTACGTATGCACAAGAGTGTTGGTGTTGGCTATGTGTGAGGCTTACCTAGGTGTCTTCCATGCCGAGAGACTTGCTTAGTTGGTTCCATTTGTGGTTGCTTCTAAAAATAAAATCGGTGTATGGGGATGTTTGGACCCTTAGTCGATCAATTGTTGTATGAGAGCTTTGGAAAGAAAGAAATAGGAGGCTATTTCAAGACAAGAAAATGTGCTTTGCCTCTCTTATCAGAAAATTGAGGTTGTTATAGTGTTCAAACATTGAACACCAAATTGGAACAAAGAGTGGCCAAGGAGAAATTTTTCTCAGAGTGGGATTCGAAATTGCGTGTTGCTTGGCCCCTTCGGATCCTGACTTGGGCTAGAAGTGGTGGTATTGGGACTCAACAAGCTTGAGCTTCAATAACCTAGTCTCCCCCACCACATGGGTGGTATAAACTAAACTTTGATGGCGCATCTAAGGGAAAACCAAGTCCATTTGGAGTGGGTTGCATCATCAGGGATTGGCAAGGAAGAACAATTGTAACCTCGGCTGAGAGGTTGCTCGAAGGAACAAACAATGAAGCTGAATTTTTAGCTATCATCCATGGGATGAATCTTTGCAGAGAATTAGGGGTGGCCAAGATAGCAATTGAAGGGGACTCGGTGTTGGTCATCAATGCCCTTAGAAGTGGAAACACCCCCAAAAGGAAACTTTGTGCTCTCCTAACCAAGGTAGTAGAGTTGATGCAAACATTTGAGAACCACAGTAAATCATATATATAGGGAAATCATATATACAGGGAGGGAAATAGTGAGGCTGATGCATTGGCCAATGCAAGAGTTAATGGTGAATAAGGTTTTTTCCCATGTGCCAAATGGGTGGCATAGTCTGAGCCTCATATGGCCAGATCAGGCGCATGGGCATTTCCACTTGGAGGGTGTGATGTTGACCAAGACATCATTCTCGCCGCTAGGGCAATCCATTTGTATGAATGCATCAAGTTTCGATGTAAGTCCAAAGCAAACAAATTTGACACAAGGGTGATATCACTCTGCATTGGAAAAGGAAGAAAATCGCTTGCACGATGGATATATCTGTAGAGTTTGATTCAAACATTAATAACCACCCCATTTGGTTGCTGAAGAGATCAAACGAAGGATTAGTTGACATTGGTATGCGTAGTTTTGATATGGGAGACAAGCTAGAAAGGACTGGTTAATGATGACAATATATGATCGAAATGTTTCCTCAAGTGAACACTTGGATCACACAGTACCATCACTCATGGTAGATTTATTACCACCTTCAGTTGGTCGTATGGAGTTGATCGATAGTGGGAGTGGGTACACAGGAATTAAATAAAGCCAAGTTGGTTATCCATGGAGTTCAATGGAAATTTCCTTATATCTAGCGAGGAGGTTGGCAAAGAGTCCAAAGAAAATGGACACTTTGATCAGGTTGAGGAGCTCTAAAAAATAGTCAGCCTTCCTAGGCTTCATCACCAACCAGAGGTTGAAGAAGATCTGCCTCAACAAAGAAATTCTATGTCTCGAAGTGGTGCAGATGGTGCTCGGGAAGAAATTTTACTTCTCTGGCAACCGAACGAGGGAAAACTTAGACATTTCCTCGCGCATTCTTGCCTCCCTCTTGGACCTGAATCTCCCCAAGCTTCATTGCTTGTTGCTAATCAATATGGTGTTTAAAGCAGCAATCCTGGTTGATGATGTGGATGTAGTTGTGGTGGTGCAGCTGGGTGTTGGGATTCCTTGGCCAGACGACATCGACAAAATGTTCTTGCAAGGAGTGGAGGAAGAATGACACCCTTTCATCCTCAATCTGGATGTCGAAGGCCTGGAACGACATAGGCACTACGTAACCATCAGATACAACTTTCTCTGCTATAGGCTAGGGCTGAACGAGGTCACGGGTCTTCAGTGGTGCCATGACTTTGCTGAGCTAGTGGAGTCAACCAAGTTCTATGACGAAGGGGATTGATGGACGAGGATGGATGGTTGCAGTTTTGCTCGAGCCTTGAGGTCGACGTTGAACCAGCGTGGATGTTACTATGTGTAGTTTGTGGTAGATATTGTTTTGGAGGATGGATTCCATGTGTATTTGATTCTGGGGAGTTACAACATGATAATCTTTCTTCGCCCTGTAAATTTTTGTGGGCTGAAACAAAGCAAATTTCATTTTGATATCAATATAATCAATGCAACCTTGACTGTGTATTACGAATAAAAAAAAAATCTCTATAGAAATAAAAAATAACTACAAATTTAAGTCTAAAAATATTTGATAAAATTCCAAACCTTTTATCTATTAAACCAAAAAAACATCTTTGTAAATTAATATTTGACATGGATACTCATAATTCTCTATCTTAATTATATATTCTGGATGTGAATTTCCATTCTATATTAAGGGTTAGAATTTTATGATGTTTCTTGACATTACATAATGAAGTTGAAGTTGCATTGTCATTTCTACGGGGACATAAAGGGTACACAATTTATAGTTAGTGAATTTGTAGACAATTGCCTTTACAATTTTTTAATAAATTTGATAAAAAGGATTAGTATCATATTATTGGATGCTCTTTCCTGGAAAGTACATGAAAAATCTGTACGTTTTTATAGCAAAGAATACCTAAAAAGTCAGCGTGTGAGGGATATAACAACAACCACCTTATCACCCACCCATAGATTCTAATGGCTTATAATCTTTTTAATGTTTGAAAATATATTTTAAGATATATCTCTGCAAACAGATCATTACATTCCAACAAATTTATTTGTCATGGTAATATTACAGTAAAAATTATTAAAAACATTGGAAGCAAGTGACATCTTGTGTTTATGCGTAGCTATATTTGTCCAGGTAACAAATACAAAATCAAATTAATTTACAATAATCTAATATCTCCATTCCCATCAGTAAGTTTACAGAGTTATAGACCAGATTCCTCACGGATGAGTGTGGGAGTAGATATAATCAGAGTCTTCATACTGAGTTTCGCAGTCAGCCTTGTCCTTACATGACAAGATTTTACCTCCATCCTGCACCACCACCTACAGTAATTAGCAACCACTATAAACCCAATAAAGGACTTAACATATATTTCTCTTTTGTGCTTCTTTATATCTTACAATCTTCTGATTATCTGTGCTTGAATTTGGCCTGGAATTAGACGCCAAAGCTTCGTTCTTATCTGCAAATCAATGGATACAATAAGAACAGAATAAGTCATTCAATATCACAAACAGCTTGCAGATTTTCTTGAACTCATAGACTTCATGATAATGGAGAAATAAGCTCAGAGATCACTACCTTGTTGAAGCAATCTACAAGCGGTGAAATGATTAGTTACCAACCATAAGAACAAAACAACTTGGACCTTCTTCATCATGAAAATCTGTATACTAACGAAGAGTTGAATATGGCTGAAGTAGAAGTTGTGACTTAAATATAAAGATCTTGGCATTTGAAGGGCAATTTTTTCCATGTTGGGTAATCAATTGTCAAACTATACTACTTTCTGGAAGTCCAGAGTTTGAATAATGGCGCACAAATTTTTAGATCTCCCGTCCACGCCACCGACATGTATTACGTCAATTTTATGACCAAAGACTGCATACGTAGGTATTTCTGTGCATCTTCGCTTCGAGAAAATGATTTTTTGTGTCGAAGATTAGGGGAGAGGATCCAGTAGTTGTGTACCTTATCTTCGCGCTTTTAATTATCTTATGTAGAAATTTCAAATCACTCCCATTTTTTTACAGCAGCTTATTTGGCAAGTACCCTGTTTATGACTTCCATTTCAGGGCCACATCATCAAATATGATGCCACATCAGCACGCTTTTTGTCAAGGTGTCCAAAAAGACCCCCAAAAAAGTGAGACCAATACTTGTGCATTCACATCATGGGTAGTTGAGCACTGATGTGGCATCATATGATTGGTTGCTTTTTAGATCAAAAGAATACATTTTGTTTAATTATGGATAGTCAAGTCACAACTATTGGACATTATATAAACAACTACTATCACAACTATTGAAACATGCTCAACTACTAGATCCTCTCCCCTAAGTCTTATATTGTCATTAAATTTATTTTCTATCCTAACTTTATTCTTACCTCTCAACGATTTATCAATAAACTATTTAGGGTCATAGTTTTCTTCTCAATTAAGTACCTGCCCATATCATCCATGTAAGTATTTAGTTTTAAAAATAAAATTTTACTTAAGGCTAAAATCCCCAAATATCACAAAAGGATGAATGATGATATGCCTAAACTAATCCTTACAATGATTTTTCCTAGTAGTGTAGTTGTCTCATCATTTCCTAAAAATCAATTTTTAGAGATATTGTGTGTCGTAGCTCATATGGTGTTATAGTGGTACCAAATATTATGATTATATCAAAGTCACTACAGAAAAGACCAATCTCCCTAGTAGTTATTTAATAAGGTCTAATTAAATATTTAATTTGTCTACATTGTCATGTCAGCCCCCAATCTTGTCAAAAATGGGTTGACAAAGCAATTTTCAAATAAAAAAGATCAATAATACTTGTTATGCTTGCCCATATGAAGGGTCCATATTTGCATAAGGTTTACCTAACTATTAGGGAGGTCATTCTACAAGTAAATTCTAATTTCTTGTGCTACTACCCTACCATGGTGTACAATAAAATGTGGCACAATATAATATATATTCTAAAGCCTTTGGTGAATGACTTATCCTTAAATTCAAGTATTTATGCATGAATATAGTGTGCTAAGAAATCTCCATTATTAAGCCTTTTATTTTTATTATCCATTATAAATACAAAGATGCAAGATGCACTTGGTTTCTTTCAGTTTTCTTGTATCCTAACAATAGCACTTGTATGTTTCTTGAAAATGAGGCACAAACTTGATTAGTTTCATAAATTCATTTTCCTTAGAAGGAACAATTGTCTTGAACCTTGAATCACTCTTAATTCTATAATGTGGAAGATTTAACCCTCTATAAATATTCCTATAATTTTGTAATCAAAGGCTAGACTCTTCCAATTCAATTCTATCCTAGTCTCATAGGTTAGCTAGAAATCCATGAAAGGTCAAACATTGCAGACATACAATAAGCTAGCGGAATCACACAACAAGTACCACAATAGGCTCAAAGAGGATCTTGACTATTTCGATTTGCATCTTGCAGTCCATGATAGCCTTGGCAATCCTAGGGAGCAAGATGATTGGAAGGATGAGCTCACCATGTATCTACATACTATATTGCAAGAAATAAATGATGAAGAGATGGCACGTTACAAAATACACATAAACAACTTGAAAAGATGATGTATGTGGAATATGATATGAAGGGTGCAATTGCCAACGTGGAAACTTATGTTGAGGAGGAATACACTCGTCATCTCTCCGCCATCAACTTGTTCATCAACCAAACCAAAGATGCACCAAATACATAGGGGTAGCTATTGGAGCTTAAAGACCAACCAACATCATAAGGAAGATACACTCTATAGGTGGTGCATTATCATGGAGTAGGAGCCTTGAACAGATCTTAAGTGGTCATGGGCACCTGCTGGAAGATTAACAGATCAATGCATTCATGTGTTGAAATGTTATGTTTTCATTTATGTTAATTAACTATTTGTCATCAAACATCATAACTATTTGTTATAATGCATATTATTTAAAAGGCAATATAATGGAGATGACTGATTATAATTCGTAATCCATTTTCAGTGTTCAATTATTGTGTCAAATTTCCATGCTTATTTATTGCTTTGTTGTCTCCAAAGTGATCTTTTCAAGTTTTTTATGTTTGCAAGATTTATCAAGGCACATTTGTTGTTACTATGTGGATGCTTTGATTGGTTTCTGGTTAGGTGTGAATTAAATTCCTTTCAAATAATTTACTTTAATTGGCTCCTATTAAGGATTAAAATTCCTTTTAGAGAAATTATTTTGATTGGTTTCCATCAACTTAAGAATTAAAATTCCTTTCATACTTCCACAATAACTTGAGGGGATAACATTGGGATTCTTAAAGAAGAGCATTGTAATATGATCAATTGAAGCAATATAATGGAGAACATCTTATTATCAGAGATTCTCCATGAACGTGTTATCATTATGTATTTTTCTTATGTTTTGCATACTTATTTCTTCTTATATTTGAATGAATATCAGTTATTGAGCCTCAATATTGTGCTTATGTGAATGAATATGCTGATAAAGTAAATAATTTATTGCGGATGTTAGTAGAGATGCTAATTTTTTTGAAAATTTGAGTTTATTTTGCCTTGTTACATGTTCAACATAAAAATGGAAACTATTTAAAAATAATAAAGTTAACAAAGTTGCTTATTTAAATAATTGTAAGTTACGTGCATTAATATGCTAAATTGACTTTTGTGTCTTCATGAACATATGTTGATACAAAATGAATGGAAGAATCATCCAAGTAATCCCAATTTTTTCTGCCAACAATTCATACGAAAGATTTTACAATTTAAGGATATTGCAATAGGTAATTTGTATCGACATAAAAAATATTACTAAAGCATTTCAAAGTTTAGGCCATAAGAATCATCCTTTTCTAAACATGGATTGCAAATAATTCTAAAAATTTAGAAGTCTTGATTATTAACATTATTGTCTGCTACAATGTCATCCAGTGTATCATTGTCAATATTCATATATTCTTTCAAGTAATTAATATTATCATCATCCTCATCTTGATCTGCATCATCTTCATCATCATTGAAATTTGACTGTAGACCATCTATATTGTTACCAGATGTATTTGGATCATCATTTTCTATACCATCCATATTGTTGTCTTCCATAACATCATCTAACTCTGGATTGTTGTCTTCTTCTGCCTGAACATAACCATCTTGAACATCATCATGGATGTCAATTTCTTCGATGTTCTCTAATCCCTCTCTCTCATTTTGTTGGCCATCATTATTTTTCTCAATATTCGCTAAGGCATCATCAAATACATGCCTTAATCTTGGATCATAATGTAGGAAAAAAATCCATTTCGGGTCCAAAATATCTTCATAGAAAAATATCTGCACATGAACGAAATACATATATTAGACGTATGTTATAACAATTTCACTCATTAATAAACACATGTATATATTCACAATAAACTATAAATTAATAGATAAATGATCACTAGCACTTCTTGTTTGAGTTAAAGAATACTTGCTCACAATGAATTGGTAGAACATAAGGCTCCTTATCCTTCGGTAGGAAGCATGAGGAATCTAGAGAAAACAATCCACTATGGGTATCATTTCTTCATGTCCTCTCAAATGCTTCATACCATCTACACTTAAAAATACATTTAAAAGAGTGGTAATCCAACTCAATAATTTCTTTTATTTTCCCAACATATTGTAGATTCCCTTCAATTATATTCTTATCTTTTGAGCTTGATCAACTAGATTACTTGAATTCAACCATGATGCCACAATCGAAGGATCGTCTTTGTACATCTACACTTTCTACACGATAATGTCAACGATATGCCCACATTGTTGGATATTTCCTCGCTTGTGAAAGACCATTTATTTCAGTGAAAACAAATATAATGACGAATATTAAAATAGTTAATAGTGTCAAAATTGTAAGGAAACAACATTTTGTAAAATTCCAACTGTACCTTTCTTTCACATCCTCTAGGCATGTTGATTCCATCTTCTGTTATGTCTGAATCTATACCTACATCTTCTATTTGATTTTGAATTTATTCAGTAACCCATTATAGTGTGCAATCTTTGCCCCATTCCCCAAGCAGATCAGTGGGAAGTGGAGTATTCTTTGGGTTCAATCTCTTAAATGTCTCCTTTCTTCTAACATTCTCTAATTTTATCATATATATCAATCCATTTGTTCATAAAGTCCATGTGGTATAGAATGAACTTGTTGAGTATAGAAATTACATCTACACCTATTACATGTCAACATATTTATTTCAAACTCCAAATGTCATGCTATTAATTTGACAAATAAATTATAGAGTAAATTAATGATTGCAAGAAAAACAACCACACTGATCATGAATTTACTTACTAATTTGTACTTCAACACCATTAGATTGTGGTTTTTCTCCATCAATAATATTTGATGCTCGTTCTTCATCCTAGATGCATGTCCCATCTTCAAAATCCTTACCAAGGAATTCACACAGGAAGAAAAATGCTTCATTCAATACATACCCTTCAACCATGCAACCCTCTGGATGTGTCTTTTGTCAGACATTTCTTTTAAGATTTTTCATATACCTTTCAAAGAAAAACATCCACCTCTTTGATACGACACCCACCAATTCAATGTCATCGACTAGGTGTATAAGTAAATGGAATTGTAGGTCCATGAAACTTGTAGGGAGCTCCTTCTCAAATACACATACAATTTCAGCAATTTCCTTCTTCCACTTTGGCACTTCACATTCGTGGATCTCCTTGGAGGTCACCCACCTAATATAAGAAAAGTAAATTAGTATGAACCTTTAGTCAAAAATTAAAATACAATATAATATCTCTATGTTTCTCACACATGAACATTTCATATAACCACATACCTTGTTAATGCTAACAATCGACTTGTGGCATTCCTTAAGTCAACTGTAAGAAAGGAATCCCCCTAATTGCCAATGACATGATATGCTATCAAACATATTTATGAAAAAGTCATTAGTAATATTTTTTCACACAACAAAATATCAAAATATATTTAGTACTTAATCAATGTTACCAATAAATGTTAAATGATTATATATAATACCTTCATAAAATTATGAAAATCATGTGTTTTAAATCCTATGATATGTCCATCAACTCTAAAAGCTTTAGCCAATGATGACCCATAACTAGTAGGTGTTCTTATTGAACAAATGACATTTTTTAGTTGGTCTAGCTCTTTTTTTTTCAAAATCCATGGAGCTTCTGCATATGTTTCATTTTCCCTATTTGGCCACAAATGTTTTCTATCAATTTTGGTACATGAAAGAGAAATATTTCTCCTCGAAGACAAGGTGTCCTTCTCTTTGCCTTATATATGTCAAAATATAGAATCTGGGACATTTTTGAGGACATGCATAGGATCTAATAGGTGAGATATTAATAGATCCTTCCAGTAAAGGAGCTCTTAAAATATGGATTTCCTTTTCATTCCTTCTGGCATATTAACTAGAACTTGTTCTAGTTCTTGAATTGAATCACCTCGATCAAAAAAATCCTCCCAAGCTTTCAATTCAACATATTCATACTTCTTCAGCCAATCACCTAGACCCATAATCATGGGAGGGCCTCTATTTTCAACTTTTCCATCAAATTGATTCTTCAGGCGATTTCTAAACCTATGATCTAGTGGTAGATAAACCCTATTTTTTGCGTAAATAAATTTATGTAGATCTTTAGAATACCACCCTTGAAATTGTTCTTCATATCTTGGACATGCAAATATCCCCTTTGTTTGAAGCCCTGCAATTCAACAAGTAATATTAATAACATAAAAAAAAGTATAAAACTAAGTATGAAAGTTGGGATGAAAAAAATGATGAGTCTAAATATGTAAATATTTCATCTTACCAGAACAAACACCAAGTCTTGGGAAATCATGAATAGTCCAACATAGCACACCATACAACATGAAGGACCTATTTGATGGAGAACGTGATATGGCATACATTCTTATGTCTTTCCATAATAGTTGTATCTCATCAATAAAAGGCGCAAGATAAACATCCATGTTTTTAACTTGATGTTTTCCTAGAACAATGAGAGTCAACATAAGGTGCTCCTTTCTAACACTTATCCATGGGGGAATATTGTATACTATCAATCCGACTGGCCAAACACTATAATTTGAGCTCAAGAAAGAGAATAGGAACACTCCATCAATTGCAAGACCAAACTCGATACTACGGGGTTCATCTTTGAATTTTCTTGGCCATTTTTCCTTTGTGTTTCATTGCTTTGGAGTCAGCCATAATTCACATGAATCCATCTTTACTCTTGTTCTTTGCATGCCACTCCATCAATTGTGCAAGTGACTTGCAACAAAACATTCATTGAAGTCTAGGTATAATTGGCATGTGACATAAAACCTCCTTTGGAACTATAGGACCTTGTACATCTATATGATATCTCTTCTCTTTGCATACAGAGCATTTTACCTTGTTCTAATATTCATCTCTCTATAAAATGAAATCATTTTTACATGAATGAATTTTCTTATATTCAATCCCCAACTCAACCAACACTAGACGTGCCTCTCTGCAAGTTGATGGCAACACATTCTCTTCAGGAAATATTTTAGTTTTTAGTGCCCTGTAATATTTCCAAAGATTAAATCAATTGAATGTTTGACTTATGATCTGAACATGTTTGATATGCCAATCTATACTAGGACTATTTATATACAATATATGGTTTTTAAATCCCCTTAAAGAAATATAAACGAAGTCGATGAATTTTTAAGAATTGTGTACACTAATTGACAATGGAAAGTAAGAAATAGATTTTAACTCACTTCAGCAGAGTAGTGAATCCTTTGTTTGACCAATTGAATAGTGACTTGATTTCTAATTTAATATTAATGTGCATGCTAGTTGTGAGGTTCTACTTTCCCTCAATTTGAACACGGGTGTCTTCAAGACTTGCTTGATGGAGTCTTTCAGGTTCTTATCATCAACATTATGTTGGTGGTAATTAGCCCTGCTATCATCGTTACTGTCAGCCATATGATCATTATTGTCATCATTGTTTCCATCCCCAAAGAAACCTGCAAGCATTTCATTCAATCCTTCTTCATGCACTGCATTTTCACTATCATGATCATCATCATTAAGGCTAGGTGGCATCTCATCAGTGTATATAGATCTCATCAACTCTTCAAATTTCTCAGGTGGTAGTAATCTCTTCAAACTTTCTCTTTTCACCCTAGTATGGTTTAAAGGATGGTTTGGATCATCCCATCCAAATCTTAATAACCTAGTTGGATCATGGGTATTAGTATGTGTTTCATTAACATCTTCTACCTATCAACAAACGCAAGCAATATTTAGTGTTTGACAACAATTGGATAAATCATGTAAATGTATCAATTTCAAAGAAATATAATCAAATATGGCTTAAAAATAAAAATATAAATTGTATGAACATATATACATCAATTGAATAAAGGAAAATTATTTTATAGACTACCTTTTTTATACAATAATTTAAATAAAACGTGCAATTTTGACAGCATAGTTTATAAAACATCAGTCCACCCTCATTTATTATTCTTTGGTTTTCTGCCCTTAAGAACATCCTTAGGGAGACCTTGTTCTTCCCTTTTCTTTTGTGCAGGAGTGCATTTTAAGAAGGGGTAATCAATCAATAACTCATCCCCAATGGTAAGGTCCTTAATAGCCTCAACCATTATCAATCTATCAACCTCTCTTTCCATATCTCCATCTTTATCATTTATAACCTCAACAAATTGACAATTCGGTCTTACATTAGGGTCCCTTCCCTTACTACTATTTATAAATCCTACAATATTTTTGTGTGTGTATGCACGTCCATCTATATACATAAGATGGCCTCTATTAATTTATTTTCCACTTTCCAATTGGAGACGATGTGTATACATATTCAAATTTAGACCATATTCTAACATACTAGGCTTATATTCTGCTAGCCTTCTCCATTCACCACTGTAATATGATGAACCATAATATAGCATTAATCTCCTAGTGGTTTGTTCTGAATTGATTCTATGTTTGGATCCCACATGTACATTTTGGACAATAAAGAGGCCTAGATTCACTCCATGAATTGAAACACCTCATACACTCTAGGTAGTTGTTGATCAATAGGCCAAGCACAATATAGTCGATGATAAAATGTCTCTTTGTAAATTGATCTCAAACTCAGGGGCAAGTCATCATCTCCATCACATTCATTCTCATAGGGTATGTAGTCCACCTCCCCCCTGTCTTTAAGAAAATTGTGCTTTTTTAAACCGGTTCTTGTTCTATGACTTGTTTTCATCAATTTCTCATCTTTCGAGCTGGTATATTGACACATATTTTTGTTAGATGTATCATCTAATAAATGATCATTTCCCTCTTGGCTGGAATTCAGTGATCCAAGAAACTTTAAACCAAGAACTTTATCCTGAAAGTATCCATTGAGAAAAAAATAGTTATTTAAATAATATAAAAAAATGTTTAAACAAAGTATACATGTTATTTATATCAAATTGGAAAATTCCTTACCACAATTCCTATTGGATTTGAATTGATTTTAGGAGGCATAATATCTAATAGAAGCTCATCATATATGTAATATCTTTGTACAATTTCAAGTTTGAATTATTTCTTTCCATGACATACAGAACATCCACAAACAATAATTTTCTCAAAGTATTCATCCCATGTACTATAGTCCTAACCAACCTCTTGTTCAGTGTAATCATTTGTTGTGTCTGGGAGATCCATTGTCATATCCTCTTCCACCCACTTTTCTTTACATGATTTAACTGTTTTAGGTCCACGTCCACTTACATATCTTATTCTTTTTCTAGTTGAATGTTTAGGCTCCGTATTTGCTCCAATCTCCATCTAAAATAATCAACAACATGCATTAATTTATGTCAAGATTGGATAATACATTATAAGTTTCAATACTATTGTGAAAAAAGATGGACGTATCACAAAATGTCATCAGATCATTTTTTCCTAAGTCAAAATTTGAGTACCTGATGTCTTGCTTCATCTGTTTTGTCCTCATTTGATATGACACGATCTATTGCCATGGCCTCATCTCACCCCTATAATACACAACATAGTAAATAATGTTTACTACACCAATTATATCATTTCAACGAATATTCTATCCAACACAAAACCTCAATTTAAGTCATATAGTTTCTCAAAATATTCATCCCATGTACTATAGTCTTGACCAACCTCTTGTTCAGTGTAGTCATTTGTTGTGTCTGCAAGATCCATTGTCATATCCTTGAATACCCACTGTCGTCTATGTGATTTAACAGTTTTAGGTTCACATCCACGTACATATCTTCCTCTTTTTCTAGTTGAACACTCAGGCTCTGCATTTACTCCAATCTCCATCTAAAATAATCAACAACATGCATTAATTTATGTCAAGATTGGATAATACATTATAAATTTCAATAATACTGTGAAAAAACATGGGCGTATTACAAAATTCCATCAAATCATTTTTTCATAAGTTAAGTCAAAATTTGAGTACTGCTAGGCACTAAATTAGGTGCACTTTGTGTTGCCTTTTGCATCCCAAACAAATTACATTTTTTGGCTAAAAGGTGGTGCTAAATTAGGTGCACTTTGCTACACCGACTACTGAACCAAGAACAAAAATGTAAAACTTCTCGTGTCAAGAAGGAAGAGATGACAAGAGAAAATAGTCATGCGAAGGAAAAGATGACAAGAGAAAAAAGTCGCACGAAGGAGGGCTACAAGCAAGTAGATCAAAAAATTGATTTAGTTTGCGACACCATAGGTAAGGTTACAATTTATTTTTTTCGTTCCCACAAATATTTTATAGAACAATGAGCTTGTGGTTTCAAATTGATTATGTGCACACATTAATTTTCTTTCTAATCATCAGATGCAAATCGAGCATAGGACCTATCTATATTAACTCTCAATAAAACCACACTTTGCGCCCTTTTTATCCCCCAAAGATTACCATTCTATATAGGTGCACAAGCGTTGACTTTTTTACAATACATTTATTTCATTTTGCATATATTTATATCCTTTCAAATATGTTTATATTCTATACAGGTGCACAAGCAATTGATTCATAGGCGTTTAAATCCATAAAGAGAGTCATTCAAGGTAAAACTTTCATACCACAAACTAGACAAAAAATTTCATACCTAGCAGTGTATACTTCATTTACCTCCATAGACTAGAAAAAAATAATTTTCCCTAGGTCACCTCAAAATGTCAAGTGATAGAGGGAATGGAATAAAGGGAGCAGACTCTGGCCACAATGAGGTAATTCATTGACAATTTATAGATTTGTAAATGTTTCCCTTGTTTCTTTCATTTTTCATTTTTCATTTTTTATTTTTAAATTTAAAAGAAGAATTATATATATAGGGACATGTGACTGACAAAGATAAAGAAGAATTGGCTTCCATATTGGGGGTAGAGACAGTGAACAAATTGGATGATGTGCGCTGGACAATGCTTGCAAGATACATAGAAAACTGATCTAGTGAAGCCCCTGAAACATTGCAACCAAATCAACCGTGTCAAAGGGAATCAATTGATTCCCCAAGTAGTCCTAGATCGAGCAAAAGATTAAGGAGGAAATCAGTAACAATAAACTCTAGGAATGTAGAATATGGAGCAGAGGCTTCCACTATCCCACCCACTCCTGGGACATAGAATTCTTCCACCACTGCAAGTTTTCAATCTTGCATTGGTACCTTCAATAGCAAGATAGAATACAATGTGGTTTCAGGGGAAGTTTGAATGAAAACTGTTGGAAAGGGATTTTTTCATAGGTTGAAGGAATCATGCCTTCAATGGGTCAAAGACCATCTACATTTTCCATTCTCAAAGATACCCATACACCTGCAAAAAGTAGTTATCAATGACATGGACACTGAATTTGGCACAGGTTGGTCTGTGAAAAGGTAAAGCTACGAATGTCTCAAAATTGCAAGAGATTTTGGTGCAACCAAACAAAGAAGGTAAAAAAAAATCCCTCCTGAGCTAAGGGTCAAAAAAAGGCCACTTGATGTAAGTGTCAAAGTATGGAAAGAGCTTGTAAAAGCATATGAGAAGTTTGAAGCACGAAGGAAGTCCGGTGAGGAGAGTACGTAGGTATTTGAATTTTCTCATAAGATCATATCAAATTTATTAAACGATTTTTAAATTTTATTTGTGCATAGTTAAATTGAATTAGTATATGTTTCAAGACAAGGCCTCCAAGGCTAGGCTTCAAAAACTTCATGACACGCATCATAGTGGCTAGAAAGGTTTGCAGGCCTTGATCTGTAAATTTGTAAGTATATTTAATATGTTAAATGATTTATTTTTTTAATTACCTAGGAAAAATTAAATGATTGCATATCAATTAGTTTAACTATTCCATGTGCCATGTTTTGACAGAAGGAGAAATATGGCTGGCATCTAAAGCAATTTGAAAAGGAAAAGTTACAAAGCAAAAGTGGGCTAATTTTTTAATTTGGATGGAGAACGAGGTATCAATAGTTGACTTTCAGTTTCAATAACTTAGTTGGATATTGTTGTGTTAATATGTCAATTTTCATTTCTTTTGTTGAGTTGTTTATTGATGTGTAGGATGAATTCTAAAGTGCTTCTTTGTTGGCTCCAGATCCCACTCAATTGTCCCATTATTTCATGTTGAGGAAAAAAATATTGTTTTCCTTAAAGGCAAGGAAAAATTTAGTGGCGAATCTTCGCCAATTGGCAAATAATAGAAATCGGGAGCTCCAAAAATGGCGAATAGTACAAGCTAAAATGGAGACTAAATCGCCAAGTTTTTACAAAAAAATAATTTCGTCTTGATTAATTTACCATGTAAACAATGAGTCATTGGCACTGATTCGCCAGTAGTTTATAAAGTAATTAAGAATATTAATAATATTCGCCAATAATATTGTGTAATTCTAGAGAATCAAGAATGGAATCTACTATATTCGCACCAAGCTCTCGGAAAGACGTTTGATCAAAGCTTTGTTTGATCTCCACCATTCACCGTTGCCAATAGTTCATGACATATGTCATCATCGTTGTATCAATGGGACATCCCTAAGTGTCCCACCAATGATGTTCACTCACATCGATAAGGCTTCCATAATCCACCTGGGGTCCACCAAGGCACAGGTACACCACTTGTGTAATTTTGGAGAATCATGAAGGGAATCTACAATATTCACGCCAAGCTCCCAGAAAGACATCCAATCAAATCTCTGTTTGATCTCCACCATTCACTATTGCCAATAGTTCATGACATACGTCATCATCATTGTATCAGCGAGACATCCCTAAGTGTGCCATCGATGATGTTCACTCACGTTGATATTTGCTCACGGAATGAACTTGCAACCGTCTGATTTAAAAGCTAATCAATGGTAAAATTTTCAAGTTTCATTTAGTCTTACTTTTCAAGTGAGATTTTTTAAAAACACTTCATCTGGACCCCGTGAGGGGGAGTTCCCCCCTCAACCCCCACAAGGGGGCTCTGCCCCCTTGACCCCGCCGGTGGCTGTCGCCCCCTGGCCCTTACTTCAATATTAAAAAAAAAAAACAAAAAAAAATAGGCCAACCAACTATGCAAATTTTAAAGAGAGATTCACCATTGTAATTAATATTTTTAGTGATTATTCACTAGGATTCGCCATGTGATTATTATTTTTACCAATTATTCATTAAGATTAAGGATTTTACAAAATTTTCAATATTGTGCAAAAGAGCCAGAAAATTAATATTTTTATCAAATAAAGGAAAGATTCAGCCAAGATTTTACACCTTTGTCGAGGGGTGGGGGTTTCTTAAAGTTATCCCTGCTTAAAGGGTAGTGGGTGACATTCATGCCTTATTTTCATCGCATTTTTAATTAATGATTGTTGTCTTTTAATATCTCTTAAGTGTCCTCATTTAAGTTATGAGTTGTATCATTTGAGTAACTTAGTCCCATGTTGATTTGATTTATCTTCTTTTCTTTCAAACATGGTATCTCAAGGAGTGCTTCCTTGAATTCATGTTGTCATTCTACTAAGTGATCCACATGCATCTTCGCCATCCTTCCTCACAATGTTGCCATTTTGTTAACATGTAAAAATGTTTTGATGCATCTTGGTAGGCATCATGTAGATCTAACACATCCTTGTAGTCTACATCACTTGTTGTAGCTAACTAACCACTTAATTTTTCCATCTAATTTAAGAAAAAGTAGTAAATTCTTGTCTTCCAAGTTAAAGAAACTCCATAAATAAAGAAATTAACAATAAAAAACTTGCAACTTGATCTGATCAACATAGAGAAGCGTTTAATACTAGACTTCTTAACATTCAAAAGATAAATGGAATGCCCTTAACACCAAGTAGAGCTATCCAAAAAAGCTGACTAAAAACACAAACGTGCTCCCACACAGAATGGCCTAATGGTTGGTTGTCATAGAAGTCAAACTACTGAACTAACATCATTGATCAAGTTAACATATATGCATCATTTGCATAAACAGCTGAACCATTTATGTGCATAAATAAATAGTAGAAATATGTAGATGAACTAATTTCATCCGACCTTATGCCTCTTGGTAGGCATTCCTCTTGAATCTCTAATATCAGGTGCCTGAGACATCCCTATAGCTTTTACCTTTCGTTGTCGCCTTTCCTCTTCACTGTCAAACTTGTCTCCTTTTTCCTTATTTACATTTTTGGCTTCATCTTGTAAGTCATCCCATGTTTCACCTTCCTCCACTTCAAAATCTTCTTCTTCTTCGTCTGCATCTAACTCCACAAGAGATTCATCTTCCAAACCTTCCTCATCTGATTCTAATTCCTCTTCTACATCAGAAGGTTCATATCCTTGATCCAACTCTTCTGAATTATGAGAATCAAAATCACTAGCTTCCATATTCAAAAATTCCCAACCACCATCTTCAATAAATTTGTCTGGATCATCAGTAATAGTCTTTAAAATTGGTCACTAGTTCAAGCTCATTTTTCTTTCATAATACTTTATATCCATGGAGTTCAGCCATTCCTTGATTCCATCAAGCGAAGATTGAGGAATGGCATCAATGGATTTCAGCCATTTCTCTTACTTGCTTGACAAATCCTTGAAAATTTGCATTGATTTTACTTTTCTCGTCCCTCTCTTATTGTTCTTCCTCAATTTCATCAAGATCATACATTGACCTTCTTGCCCCTCCTACAATTTGGACCACATCCATTACCTCCACATAAAACAGGACATCCTTGGTCTTCTTGGTTCCCATGCCATGATATGGTTATGCAAATGAAAATGAAGCAAAGTAATCATCTTTCTTCCTCTTACATGAAAGCCAAGCTCTCTAAATGGTATATCAAACTCTAGTTCAAAATATTTTAGATGAGGCTACTCTCATAGCCCTCTTACTCGCTTGAAAAATCCTTGAAAATCAGCATTGATTTTATTTTTCAAGTCCCTCTCTTTTTGTTCTTCCTCAATTTCATCAGGATCATACATTGACCTTCTTGCCCCTCCTAAATTTTGGACCACATCCATTACCTCCACATAAAACTGGACATCCTTGGACTTCTTGGTTCCCACACCATGATATGGTTATGCAAATGAAAATGAAGCAAAGTAACCATCTTTATTCCTCTTCCATGAAAACCAAGCTCTCTAAATGGTATATTAAACTCTAGTTCAAAATATTTTAGATGAGGCTACTCCCATAGCCCTCTTACTCGCTTGAAAAATCCTTAAAAATTTGCATTGATTTTATTTTTCCTTTCCCTCTCTCATTGGTCTTCCTCAATTTCATCAGGATCATACATTGACCTTCTTGCCCTTCCTAAAGTTTGGACCACATCCATTACCTCCACATAAAACTCGACATCCTTGGACTTCTTGGTTCCCACACCATGATATGGTTATGCAAATGAAAAAGAAGCAAAGTAATCATCTTTCTTCCTCTTCCATGAAAACCAAGCTCTCTAAAAGGTATATCAAACTCTAGCTCAAAATATTTTAGATGAGGCTAATCACATAGCTCTCTTACTCGCTTGACATATCCTTGAAAATCTGCATTGATTTTATTTTTCTTGTCCCTCTCTTACTATTCTTCCTCAATTTCATCAGGAACATGCATTGAACTTCTTGCCCCTCCTAAATTTTGGGCCACATCCATTACCTCCACATAAAACTAGACATCCTTGGTCTTCTTGGTTCCCACGCCATGATATGGTTATGCAAATGAAAATGAAGAAAAGTAATCATCTTTCTTCCTCTTCCATGAAAACCAAGCTCTCTAAATGGTATATCAAACTCTAGTTCAAAATATTTTAGATGAGGCTACTCCCATAGCCCTCTTACTCGCTTGACAAACCCTTGAAAATTAGCATTGATTTTAGTTTTTTTGTCCCTCTCTTGTTGTTCTTCCTCAATTTCATCAAGATCATACATTGACCTTCTTGCCCCTCCTAAAGTTTGGACCACATCCATTACCTCCACATAAAATTGGACATCCTTGGTCTTCTTGGTTCCCACGCCATGATATGGTTATGCAAATGAAAATGAAGCAAATTAATCATCTTTCTTCCTCTTCCATGAAAACCAAGCTCTCTAAATGGTATATCAAACTCTAGTTCAAAATATTTTAGATGAGGTTGCTCCCATAGCTCTCTTACTCGCTTGAAAAATCCTTGAAACTTTGCATTGATTTTTTTTTTTTTGTCCCTCTATTGTTGTTCTTCCTCAATTTCATCAGGATCATACATTCAACTTCTCGCCCCTCCTAAAGTTTGAACCACACCCATTACCTCCACATAAAACTAGACATCCTTTGTCTTCTTGGTTCCCACGCCATGATATGGTTATGCAAATGAAAATGAAGCAAAGTAATCATCTTTCTTCCTCTTCCATGAAAACCAAGCTCTCTAAATGGTATATCAAACTCTAGTTCAAAATATTTTAGATGAGGCTACTCCCATAGCCCTCTTACTCGCTTGACAAACCCTTGAAAATTAGCATTGATTTTAGTTTTTTTGTCCCTCTCTTGTTGTTCTTCCTCAATTTCATCAAGATCATACATTGACCTTCTTGCCCCTCCTAAAGTTTGGACCACATCCATTACCTCCACATAAAATTGGACATCCTTGGTCTTCTTGGTTCCCACGCCATGATATGGTTATGCAAATGAAAATGAAGCAAATTAATCATATTTCTTCCTCTTCCATGAAAACCAAGCTCTCTAAATGGTATATCAAACTCTAGTTCAAAATATTTTAGATGAGGTTGCTCCCATAGCTCTCTTACTCGCTTGAAAAATCCTTGAAACTTTGCATTGATTTTTATTTTTTTGTCCCTCTATTGTTGTTCTTCCTCAATTTCATCAAGATCATACATTGAACTTCTTGCCCCTCCTAAAGTTTGAACCACACCCATTACCTCCACATAAAACTAGACATCCTTTGTCTTCTTGGTTCCCACGCCATGATATGGTTATGCAAATGAAAATGAAGCAAAGTAATCATCTTTCTTCCTCTTCATGAAAACCAAGCTCTCTAAATGGTATATCAAACTCTAGTTCAAAATATTTTAGATGAGGCTACTCCCATAGCCCTCTTACTCGCTTGACAAATCCTTGAAAATCTACATTGATTTTATTTTTTGTTTCCCTCTCTTGTTGTTCTTCCTCAATTTCATCAGGATCATACATTGACCTTCTTGCCCCTCCTAAATTTTGGACCACATACATTACCTCCACATAAAACAGGACATCCTTGGTCTTCTTGGCTCCCATGCCATGATATGGTTATGCAAATAAAAATGAAGCAAAGTAATCATCTTTCTTCCTCTTCCATGAAAACCAAGCTCTCTAAATGGTATATCAAACTCTAGTTCAAAATATTTTAGATGAGGCTACTACCATCGCCCTCTTACTCGCTTGACAAACCCTTGAAAATTAGCGTTAATTTTAGTTTTCCTATCCCTCTCTTGTTGTTCTTTCTCAATTTCATCAGGATCATACATTGACCTTCTTGCCCCTCCTAAAGTTTGGACCACATCCATTACCTCCACATAAAACTCGACATCCTTGATCTTCTTGGCTCCCATGCCATGATATGGTTATGCAAAAAAAAATGAAGCAAAGTAATCATCTTTCTTCCTCTTCCATGAAAACCAAGCTCTCTAAATGGTATATCAAACTCTAGTTCAAAATATTTTAGATGAGGCTGCTCCCATAGCTCTCTTACTCGCTTAAAAAATCCTTGAAACTTTGCATTGAATTTATTTTTCTTGTCCCTCTCTTGTCATTCTTCCTCAATTTCATCAAGATCATACATTGACCTTCTTGCCCCTCCTAAAGTTTGGACCACATCCATTACCTCCACATAAAACTAGACATCCTTGGTCTTCTTGGTTCCCACGCCATGATATGGTTATGCAAATGAAAATGAAGCAAAGTAATCATCTTTCTTCCTCTTCCATGAAAACCAAGCTCTCTAAATGGTATATCAAACTCTAGTTCAAAATATTTTAGATGAGGCTACTCCCATAGACCTCTTACTCACTTGACAAATCCTTGAAAATCTACATTGATTTTATTTTTCGTGTCCCTCTCTTGTTGTTCTTTCTCAATTTCATCAGGATCATACATTGGCCTTCTTGCCCCTCCTAAATTTTGGACCACATACATTACCTCCACATAAAACAGGACATCCTTGATCTTCTTGGCTCCCATGCCATGATATGGTTATGCAAAAAAAAATGAAGCAAAGTAATCATCTTTCTTCCTCTTCCATGAAAACCAAGCTCTCTAAATGGTATATCAAACTCTAGTTCAAAATATTTTAGATGAGGCTGCTCCCATAGCTCTCTTACTCGCTTAAAAAATCCTTGAAACTTTGCATTGAATTTATTTTTCTTGTCCCTCTCTTGTCATTCTTCCTCAATTTCATCAGGATCATACGTTGACCTTCTTGCCCATCCTAAAGTTTGGACCACATCCATTACCTCCACATAAAATTGGACATCCTTGGTCTTCTTGGTTCCCACGCCATGATATGATTATGCAAATGAAAATGAAGCAAAGTAATCATCTTTCTTCCTCTTCCATGGAAACTAGTCTCTCTAAATGGTATATCAAACTCTAGTTCAAAACCTTTTAGATGAGGCTACTCCCACAACTCTCTTACTCGCTTGAAAAATCCTTGAAAATCTGCATTGATTTTATTTTTCTTGTCCCTCTCTTGTTGTTCTTTCTCAATTTCATCAGGATCATACATTAACCTTCTTTCCCCTCTTAAAGTTTGGACCGCATCCATTACCTCCACATAAAACTAGACATCCTTGGTCTTCTTGGTTCCCATGCCATGATATGATTATGCAAATTAAAATGAAGCAAAGTAATCATCTTTCTTCCTCTTCCATGAAAACCAAGCTCTCTAAATGGTAAATCAAACTCTAGTTCAAAATATTTTAGATGAGGTTGCTCCCGTAGCTCTCTTACTCGCTTGAAAAATCCTTGAAACTCTGCATTGATTTTATTTTTCATGTCCCTCCCTTGTTGTTCTTCCTCAATTTCATTAGGATCATACATTGAACTTCTTTCCCCTCCTAAAGTTTGGACCACATCCATTACCTCCACATAAAACTATACATCCTTGTGTTAGAGTAATAAGTTATTATACTTAATTAATTATATCATACTGGTGAATTAATTAAGTCACTTATTCCTTTAGTTGATTGATCTAAACTTAGGCACATTAATAATTGATTAATTATTAAGTGTGCACACTAGGGTTTCCCTTTTAGCGTTTCTTGATCTCCTTCATAAGGATTGATCTCTTTGTAATAATTGATTCTCAATAATGCATTTTTACTTTGAGGTTTACAGAACATTTTCTTTGGTGCTGCATGTCTTTTGCATGTGACAGGTGATTGCATGCAGGCAATCTTGGTTTCTAACATGGTATCAAAGCTCCAGACCTGCAACTACCTGTTCGTGATCTGAAGATATGGCCTTTCAGTGAGTTTCAAGTGCAAGGGTTTCCACAAGCATCTTTTTTGCAAGATTTGGGGGTAGCCAATTTTTTGGGACACTATGGGCTTAAACAGATGTCGCCATCGCGTTCACAGCGCCCCAAAACCCTAGAAACACTTGTCAAATCATCCATTTTGGAGCAGTTGGTTTTTGAGGCAAAAAATATTTATCAGGGACGTAGTACGGCCTCCACGACACGCGTTACAAGGCTCAAAAATAAAAAAATATTTAAAAATGAGTTTATTGGTTTGCGGGCCGATGCCTCCATTTATGCAGAAACCCGCCACCAGGCAACCATCGTGCAACCACCGGGCGGCCACTAGTCCGCCGCCGCCGTTGATGGCTCCCCCATTCAGCCACCGGCTAGTCCGCCCCCGCGAGCCCCTCTGCACTCCGCCCTGATCATACGGAGGACCGGGGGCTCTCTGCCAGCCCCTTAGGGCTTCCCACCTATGGCCTAGGGTCCTATGGGGGACTAGGAGCTCTGCGCCCCGCCCCCGGCCAACTCCAACACCCTACCCCTGGTCATATCAACGACCAGGGGCCCAAATTTTTTTTGTAGGAGGGCCAATTTTTTGTAGTGATGGCCAGATGGCCGTCAAATTTATGCTTGTGAACGGATGATGTCAGCATGATGTCAGCGGCCATACAGCCTCTTTGTCCCCTCCTAGCCCTGATTTGCCTAAAAGAGCAGTTTTTTTTTTTGTTTTTGGCATAACTTGGGCATATGGTATCAAAATCGAGCAAACAAGATATCACCAGAAAGATGGTTCTGAGAACTTTCCTGTGGTGTAGTTTATTTTAGAGTATTTTTTTGTTTTACTAAATTTATTTCTGTTTGAAGTTAGATGTTTATTTTATGCTTCCGAGCTCATAAATTTTTGCCTCGATCTTCGATTTTCGCTATCTTTGCAGCGTTGGAAAGGTATTGAGGAGCTCTATGTTGCTGCCCATTCACTTTTTTTTTATCTATTCCAGGTTGATCGCTTAGTCTAGATTTGTCTTGATGGGTTGTTTGGAGATTACTTGGATGTTTTGGCAGTTGGGAGGGTGCAACTTGCATCTTTGCACTTCATTTCAGTATCACATTCATTCAATTATCGACTGTTGCTTCATAGATTCCAAGGTTGTTCCCGTTTGGAGTTTTTGAGTGTTCCGTGGCATCAGGTTTGTTGTTGCATCATTATGATTCTGATATGGTTTCTTGTAGACAGAATTATCTTTCCTTGCTTCCCAGATTGTAGTTCCAGTGTTATTCTACAGTTTTCTTCCAGTGCTTCTTTGCAGCATGTCATCTCATTGTAGGGGGGTTTTTTCCGCTGGGTTTTCCTTCTCTACCTCTTTCTTGCATTTGTAAATGGTTAACTGATCAAGCCTAGCTGTCGAGACCCATCCTTGCTTGCATGCATCTTCTTCTAGTGTTTTAGCTTCTACCTAAGTTCATCTTAAGGGGGGATGTTAGAGTAATAAGTTATTATACTTAATTAATTATATCATATTGGTTAATTAATTAAGTCACTTATTCCTTTAGTTGCTTAAGCTAAACTTAAGCACATTAATAATTGATTAATTATTAAGTGTGCACACTAGGGTTTCATTTAGGGTTTCCCTTTTAGGGTTTCTTGATCTCCTTCATAAGGATTGATCTCTTTGTAATAATTGATTCTCAATAATGCATTTTTACTTTGAGGTTTATAGAACATCTTCTTTGGTTATGCATGTCTTTTGCATGTGACTGGTGATTGCTTGCAGGTGATCTTGGTTTCTAACACCTTGGTCTTCTTGGTTCCCACGCCATGATATGGTTATGAAACCATAGTGTTAGCAAGGAGCAATGAATAATTCTGTGTTTTGGGGTTACCAATCTGCAACTGCAAATTATGAAACCCAAGTGATGCATTAAAATCTATTCCAACCTTCACAATTTTTTCATTTCTTGAATTCAAACTTAAACCAGACTCTCGAAATTCGATCCCTATTCCTATTCTTGTAGACTCTATAAGATGAGGAAAAAGTTCAAGGCCATCTCTTTGAACTACCTCCATAGATGCCTTATATTAACATACATGAACATGATATGATTATATACATGAAAAGGTCACTTAAAAATAGTATAATCAAATTACAAAATATCTTGAAGAACTATTCATGATTATATCGGCCCATCAAGGGAATGCCATAATTTGTTTCACCGATGTTTATTTGTTACATCGATTTGTTTAGTTTTGTTGACTCTATCGATATATCAGGGAGAGCACCTTAGGAGTCAGCCCGATAGGGTATTGTTACTCTGACACTAGGTTTTGAGCTATTTTCATTGGGCCATCAGTGGGGTTGTGATGTGGGTTCCACCGATGAAGCATTGTTAGGCCGATGGTATTGAATTTCGCTAGGAATGGGGGAAAGACTATGAGATTTCAATTTTGTGGGTGCAATGGAGGCTATAATATGGATCTGGTCACACAAATTTCTACAATTTGTATTGATCATAAAATTAAAGTGTGGTATTTTTTTGGTATATGGAAGGTAGGTGAGGTAGAGGCTAGTGGAAAATGCCATATTTTTCCAGTCCCAACACCTTGAAACTCTGCAATTATTTTATTTTTCTTGTCCCTCTCTTGTTGTTCTTCCTTAATTTCATCAAGATCATACATTGACCTTCTTGCCCCTCCTAAGGTTTGGACCAAATCCATTACCTCCACATAAAACTAGACATCCTTGGTCTTCTTGGTTCCCACGCCATGATATGGTTATGAAAGTGAAAGTGAAGCAAAGTAATCATCTCCTTCTCCACTAGCTAGAAGAATGCATGCTTAATGTTTTGATACATGATATCATCTCTCTCTTCTTCTAGATCGTGGTTGATACTGAAATCCATTATGGTGGCCCTCCAGAGTTCCATACATCTTTCTTCCTCTTCCACCAAATGTTGGCCTAATCCAAGAGTCTACCAGCCTAATTGCCTTTGTTTTTGAAATCTGAAGTTTCTCCTAAGTGACCAGTGTAGCTCTCTCTGCCTTTTCAGACTCTTTCATTGCTATAGATCTTATGTGGGATTTAATCATTTGTACCACATGGTTGATGTTGTTTGAATCCTTGGATCTAAAGGAAATTTCCTTAACATAAATACTGCTAGGGAATTTCAATATTGGCATGTAGTTGGCATTAAAGTCGGTACTTGGAACATTGAAAATTATCCTTATATAAGAATTCCCTCCATCTTGTTGGCTTGTAACACTCTTGATGGTGGCTACATGAAATCTGATTCTGATTCCTCTTCTACATCAGAGGGTTCGTATCCTTGATCTGACTCTTCTAAATTATCAAAATCAGAATCACTAGCTTCCATATTCAAAAATTCCCAACCACCATCTTCAATAAATTTATTTGGATCATTAGTAATAGTCTTCAAAAATGGCCTCCAGTTCAAGCTCATTCTTCTTTCATAATACTTTATATCCATGGAGTTCATCCATATCTTGATGCCATCGAGCGAAGAGTGAGGAATGGCGTCAATGGAGTTCAGCCATTTCTCTTACCCGCTTGACAAATCCTTGAAAATTTGCATTGATTTTATTTTTATTGTTCCTCTCTTGTCGTTCTTCCTCAATTTCATCAAGATCATACATTGACCTTCTTGCCCCTCCTAAATTTTGGACCGCATCCATTACCTCCACATAAAATTGGACATCCTTGGTCTTCTTGGTTCCTACACCATGATATGGTTATGCAAATGAAAATGAAGCAAAGTAATCATCTTTCTTCCTCTTCCATGAAAACGAAGCTCTCTAAATGGTATATCAAACTCTAGTTCAAAATATTTTAGATGAGGCTTCTCCCATAGCTCTCTTACTCACTTGATAAATCCTTGAAACTTTGCATTGATTTTATTTTTCTTGTCCCTCTCTTGTTCTTCCTCAATTTCATCAAGATCATATAATGATCTTCTTGCCCCTCCTAAATTTTGGACCACATCCATTACCTCCACATAAAACTAGACATCCTTGGTCTTCTTGGTTCCCACACCATGGGGTGAAGCCACAATAGTGGTTTACAATTTGATGGAGGAAGGAAAACTAAGAAAAAATGACCCCATAGCAAAAAAATGGTTTCAGGGGTTTGAATGAACCTACAAGTTCGACCGAACCCATTAATTACTGGGCCCACATTTCCTACCCAAAAAACAAAAGAAAAATGCATATTGAAGGGCGTTTGAATGAACCCTGGTTCGCTCGAACCCCCCTTTTCCCACCTCCTTGCTCTCTGGCACAAAAAAAAACTAGAATGTTTTCCCTTTGAAGCTCATGTTGAGGATGAAAATGGAGGAGACTTCACAAACCCAACTAGAATCAGGTAGTCCTCAAAATGAGCTATCCAATGAATATAATTTTAATATGTTTTGATTGTATTATGTATTTGTTTTTTTAGTTTTATTAAACATAGGTTTTTCCTCGAAAATGAAGGTCTTTGTTCTGCACATGTGGAAAAATAGCAGATTATCAAAAAAAAAATTGAAAAATATGAGTACACTAGATATTGAAGTCCTTGATCCAATGAAAAAAAATATTAAATTTTGATATATACAAAAAATGTTATGCGTTATACGGTCATGCTATGTCTGAATTGTAATTAGTTTGACTTCGAAACTTGATTAAAGAAAAATTATTCAATAAAAAAATATCTTTAACCAAGTGGAAGCACTAGATATCAAAGTTACAAATCTAAATTTGAAAGAATTTGAATTTTATCCTTCATGGAAAAAAGTTATGTGTTATATGGTGTGCGTCACTTTTTTAAAATGTTATTTTTTGAAAAAAACCAATTTTCGTGGGAGATGGAAAAAGAAGTGCAATTTGATTCCAAAAAAATTTTAAAATATATTTTTAGAATCTACAGACAAAATGTGATGATACTCTAGTTTGCATCATCTTCAAATTCCTCATGGTTTAGTCGTTATATGTGCCCGAATGTGAAGATTTAGTTAAAAAAAATTATTTCAGTGTCCAATTTGGCCAAAAATTATAAACCACTATTTTGGGATCACCCCATGATATGGTTATGCAAATGAAAATGAAGCAAATCAATCATATTTCTTCCTCTTCCATGGAAACCAAGCTCTCTAAATGGTATATCAAGCTCTAATTCAAATTATTTTAGATGAGGCTTCTCCCATAGCTCTCTTACTCACTTGACAAATCCTTGAAAATATGCATTGATTTTATTTTTCCTATCCCTCTCTTGTTGTTCTTCCTCAATTTCATTAGGATCATACATTGACCTTCTTGCCCCTCTTAAAGTTTGGACCACAGCCATTACCTCCACATAAAACTAGACATCCTTGGTCTTCTTGGTTTCCACACCATGATATGGTTATACAAATGAAAATGAAGCAAAGTAATCATCTTTCTCCCTCTTCCATGAAAACCAAGCTCTCTAAATGGTATATCAAACTCTAGTTCCAAATATTTTAGATGAGACTGCTCCCATACCTCTCTTACTCGCTTGAAAAATCCTTGAAACTCAGCATTGATTTTATTTTTCTTGTCCCTCTCTTATTGTTCTTCCTCAATTTCATCAGGATCATACATTGAACTTCTTGCCCCTCCTAAAGTTTGGACCACATCCATGACCTCCACATAAAAATGGACATCCTTGGTCTTCTTGGTTCCCACACCATGATATGGTTATGCAAATGAAAATGAAGCAAAGTAATCATCTCCTTCTCCGTTGGCTGGAAGACAACATTCTTAGTGTTTTGATACATGATATGAACTCTCTCTTCTGCTCTGATGGTTGAATACCGAAATCCATTACGGTGGGCTTCCAGAGTTCTAGTCATCTTTCTTCCTCTTCCACCAAATGCTGGTCTGATCCACAACTCTGCTAGCCTAATTTCCTTTGTGTTTGAAAGTTGAAGTTTCTCTTGAGTCACCAGTGTAGCTCTCTTTGCCTTTTTAGACTCTTTCATTGCTATAGATCGTTTGTGGGATTTAATCATTTGTACCACATGGTTGATGTTCTTTGAATCCTTGGATCTAAAGGAAAATTCCTTAACATAAATACTGCTAGGGAATTTCAATGTTGGCATGTAGTTGAAATTAAAGATGATACCTAGAACATTGAAAATTATCCTTATATAATAATTCCCTCCTTCTTGTTGGCTTGTAACACTCTTGATGGTGGCTACATGAAATGGAACCATGATGCGATATATGGGTACCAGAACAACATCATTTTTCGTATCAACCTGAATCATGAGCTCTCTAGAAATGGGGATATCTTCCACATTTGTATATTAAACCATCTCAATGGATGGCTTGGAAGAGCCATGTCCATCTCGTGTACCAATGCCCCCTGCAGCCAATCTTCTTGCAGTCTCCTCATTATTTTGCAGAGGGTTGGCACTTAAGGTTATGTAATAGAATAATTTATAGTTTATAGTTAAATTATATAACAAATTTTTTTATGATCTTTACTAATGTTTATTAGAATTGTTGCATGTTTTACATCATTGGAATCACATATTAGCTGTAATTTTTTTGAAATTTTATTATGGTATGTGCACTTTGATATGATGTAATATGATTATGATTTCATCTCATATGTTTCAATATTAGATATATAATAGAAAAATAAATTATTGCATGAAATAAATAATAACTTTTCATTTTAAATGTTTTTTTTTTGTAGAACATAGGTCTTCTAGAAGATCAAGATGATCCTCATCATGATATAGATCCATAAAATATTGGTTCTACTGGTACAGATCATATGGTAGAGGATGATGATGACACAGATATGGAAGACACCGAGGCCGGTGACAATGATGATGATGATGATGATGATGATGATGATGATGATGATGATGATGATGATGATCACGATGGTGATGATAATGATAGGGTAGTTGTTGGTAGTACCCAACAACATTCATGATCATATAGGTTGCATCATGGATCATTGTTAGTATATCGTTATGATGATCATGATCATGATAGTGGTGATGATGATGAGGTAGCTGCTGGTAGTACCCAGTGACATTCATGATCATATAGACTTCATCATGGATCATTGCTAATATATTGTTATGATGCCTCTTTTCATGGTTACTATCATATATATCATTTTCATGACCTACAGTACCATATTATTGAGTTGTATCATATTGACATTTATCATTTTCATTATATCATTTGGACATGTATCATCTTGACTTGTATCAATTTGAGTTACATAATTTATCATTTTTACTTATATCATTTGTACATATATCATTTTGACTTATGCCGACTGTTGGACATGTATCATTTTGATATGTTATTGATCTACTAACATATTTGGCTTTCACTTGTTTTAGTTATATATGATAATGATCTTATCAGTATTGACTTGTCAATTTATATATATTAAAAGTGGTCGATGATTAATTTTGGATGGATATTTATTACGTATGATGATTTTAATTTATTACTCAGGATGGATGTTGTCAAATTCAATTAAATTATAGATATTTGACTCACTTTTTATAATAATTATCTTGTTATTTCTAGCAAGCATGCCTCAGAGGAACGAAAAACACATAAAAAGGAAGTAAGGTCACCGTCGATAAAAGGCATCGGCTGGTGTTATTTCCAGCAAACACAAAGGAGCATTCTAGAAGCAAGTGTGAGAAAAATCAGGTGGTGAAGCTGAAGGTGAAGGAACTAGTGCAAGTCCGAGTAGCGGAAAGGCGTGGGGAGTGATAGCAACAAAAATAATGGAGACTCCATTATACTTGAACACTGAGAGGAAACAACAATCTTTCAAAGGTGAGATCATAGACAAAAGACTGCAAGGTTTGTTGGCGTCATCTCATCCACTAATTCTTTGGGTGACCAAGAAAATTCTAAGGTTAAAATTCATGAGGGCCTATCACAGGTTTAGGGAAAACTCAAAAATCCCGACCATGTTCTTAGCAGTGTTACTGCATATGGGTGTGTTGAAAGAGATGGGGAAGAAGCTCACACAGATGGTCTTTGTCCATGCTTGGTTGGGGGATATCTACGCAACCCTCGATAATGTAGATGAGAATAAACAAATACCAATTCCCCAGAACTACTACATGCTCTGGATGCATGGTAGGGATGTCATGAAATTACCTCTGGTTTGAACCATTGACCCAAAGAGTTTTGAGAAGTTGTGGGATGAGTGTGACCGGAATGTCTTCTTCCTGCTCAGAGCAACCAATATGGTGACAAATCATCCACGAGGCTAGGCAATCTAGTATGTTGAGGATGAAGGGTTGGCAAATGAGATTGTGGAAAGGGACGACGACAACTAGGACTTTCGTTCAGGAGAAGAGTGGCGTAAGGATGACATTAGGGTCCCATTTGATAAAGCCAAAGGTCTGACCCACCAGAATTGTGGTGCTGACTACCCAGTGATTGTGGACTACATTGCCTACAGGAAGCGGATAGAGGCAGATGATGAAGATTGAAAAATTCCTAGCTTGGTAAAAGTTATATTTTGGTATACATATAATATAGTAGAAACAAGGAAAAGTAGTAGCAGATAGGAGTCAGTCCCGGTTGGCATTGCCTGAGTCTAGAACTAGGCCATTTTGTAACTGAAAATGTATTAGCATGGGTAGGTAGGGTAAAGGTGTCTGAAACACATGACCATTTTTTCAAAGGCCTACAAGTAAATTCTGGTTGGGAACTCATGTAAAATATTTTGTGAAGAAATATAGGGTGTTGCCCCTTAGCAGTAATTTAACTAGCAAAAAAATAAAATAATTATCTTGTTATTTTTTTGATACATAATTATCTTGTTATTCAATCATATGAGTTAAATAATTAAATTACTTACTCTATAATCATATGAGTTATTTAAGAGGCATCATATATTTAACTAATTAAATGGAATTAAAACATATTAAATTAAAATATGGAAGCAAAACAAGAAGCATTTTTAGAAGAAAAAAAAGAAGCAACAATGGAAGCCAAACTAGAAGCAAAGCAGAAGCAATCTTGGAAGAAAAATTGGAAGCAAAACCAGAAGCAAACCTGGAAGCAAAACCAAAAGCAAAGCAGGAAGCAAAATTGGAAGGAACATAAGAAGCAAAACTGGAAGCAAAACTAGAAACAAATTTGGAAGCAAAATCGGAAGCAAAACTGGAAGCAAAACTGGAAGCAAACTTGGAAGGAAAACTAGAAGCAAAACTTGAAGCAAAATTCGAAGCAAAACTGGAAGCAAAACAGGAAGCAAAATCAGAAGCCAAACTAGAAGCACAATTGGTAGCAAAACCGGAAGCAAACCGAGAAGAAAAATTATAAGCAAAATTGGAAGCAATACTCGAAGCAAACCTAGAAGCAAAAGTGGAAGCGAAAGTGGAAGCAAAACTGGGAGCAAAACTAGAAGCAAAAATGGAAGCAGACATGGAAGAAAATCGAAAGCCAATTTGGGCACCAATTTAAGCACTATTTTCGATGCCATTTTATTGTGCTATTCCCAGCGCTAAACAAGACGCTATTACTGGCACCAATTTTTTGGTGTAAAATATGGCGCTAAAGTGGATGCTAAAGACAACGCAAAATCTAGCGCTGAAACGAAGAAACGCTTTTGTGCCAACTTTTGCGCCATGAGATGGCTCCAATTGATGGACTCAAATACACTAAAATATGGCGCAAAAGTCGGCGCTAATTGCCTATTTTGCTGTAGTGAAGGTTTTTTCCTATGTGTCAAATGGGTGGCATAGTTTGAGCCTCATATGGCCAGATTGGGTGCATGGGAATTTCCACTTGGAGGGTGTGATGTTGACCAAGACATCATTCCTGCCACTACGGAAATCCATCCATATGAATGAATCAAGTTTCAATGTAAGTCCAGAGCAGATAGATTTGACACAAGGGTGATATCACTTTGCATTGGAAAAAGAAGAAAATCACTCACATGATGGACATATTTGCAGATTTTGATTTGAATATTAATAACCACCCTGTTTGGTCACTGAAGAGATCAAACGAAGGATTAGTTGACATTGGTATGTGTAGTTTTGATATGGGAGATAAGATAGAAAGGACTGGTTAATGATGACAATATGCGAGCGAAATGTTTCCTCATCTGAACACCTGGATCACACAGTACCATCACCCATGGTAGATTTATTACCACCTTCAGTTGGTCATATGGAGTTGATCAATAGTGGGAGTGGGTACGCAAGAATTAAATAAAGCCAAGTTGGCTATCCGTGGAGTTCAATGGCAATTGCCTTATATCTAGCGAGGAGGTTGTCAAAGAGTCCAAAGAAAATGGGCACTCTGATTAGGTTGAGGAGCTCTAAAAAATAGTCAGCCTTCCTAGGCTTCATCACCGACTACAGGTTGAAGAAGATCTACCTCAGCAAAGACATTCTATGTCTCGAAGCGGTGCAGATGGTGCTCGGGAATAAATTTTACTTCTTTGGCAACTGAACGAGGGAAAATTCAGAAATTTCCTCACGCTTTCTCACCTCCCTCCTGGACCTGAATCTCCCCAAGCTTCGTTGCTTGTTGCTACTCAAAATGGTGTTCAAAGCAGCAATCCTGGTTGATGATGTGGATGGAGTTGCAGTGGGGCAGCTGGGTGTTGGGATCCCCTGGCCAGATGACATCGACAAAATGTTCTTGCAAGCAGTGGAGGTAGAATGACACCCTTTCATCATCAATCTAGATGTCGAAGGCCTGGAATGACATAGGCACTGGGTAACCATCGAATACAACTTTCTCTACCATAGGCTGGGGCTAAACAAGGTCACCGGTATGCAATGGTGTCGTGATTTTGTTGAGCTGGTGGAGTCGACCAAGTTCTATGACGAAGGGGATTGATGGATGACAATGGATGGTTGTAGTTTTGCTTGAGCCTTGAGGTCGACGTTGAACCAACGTGGATGTTACTCTGTGTAGTCTGTGGTAGATATTGTTTTGGAGGATGGATTTAAACCATGTGTATTTGACTTTGGGGGAGGTACAACATGATAATATTTCTTCGCCCTGTAAATTTTTGTGGGCTGAAACAATGCAAATTTCATTTTGATATCAATAGAATCAATACAACCTTGGGTGCGTATTAAGAATGAAAAAAAATCTCTATAGAAATAAAAAATAATTACAAATTTAAGCCTAAATATATTTGATAAAATTCCAAATCTTTTGTCTATAAAACAAAAAAAACATCTTTGTAAATTTAATTGTAAATTAACATTTGACATGAATACTCATAATTCCCTATCTTAATCATATTATGGATGTGAATTTCCATTCTATATTAAGGGTTAGAATTTTATAATATTTCCTGACATTACATAATGAAGTTGAAGTTGCATTGTCATTTCTACTAGTGACATAAAGGTACACAATTTATAGTTAGTGAATTTGTAGACAATTGCCTTTTAAATTTTTTAATAAATTTGATAAAAAGGATTAGTATCATATTATTGGATGCTCTTTCCTGGAAAGTAAATGAAAAATCTGTACGTTTTTATAGCAAAGAATACCTAAAAAGTCAGCGTGTGAGGGATATAACAACAACCACCTTATCACCCACCCATAGATTCTAATGGCTCATAATCTTTTTAATGTTTTAAGATATTTTAAGATATATCTCTGCAAACAGATCATTACATTCCAACAAATTTATTTGTCATGGTAATATTACAGTAAAAGTTATTAAAAACATTGGAAGCAAGTGATAGCTTGTGTTTATGCATAGCTATATTTGTCCAGGTAACAAATACAAAATCAAATTAATTTACAATAATCTAATATCTCCATTCCCATCAGTAAGTTTACAGAGTTATAGACCAGATTCCTCACGGATGAGTGTGGGAGTAGATATAATCAGAGTCTTCATACTGAGTTTCGCAGTCAGCCTTGTCCTTACATGACAAGATTTTACCTCCATCCTGCACCACCACCTACAGTAATTAGCAACCACTATAAACCCAATAAAGGACTTAACATATATTTCTCTTTTGTGCTTCTTTATATCTTACAATCTTCTGATTATCTGTGCTTGAATTTGGCCTGGAATTAGACGCCAAAGCTTCGTTCTTATCTGCAAATCAATGGACACAATAAGAACAGAATAAGTCATTCAATATCACAAACAGCTTGCAGATTTTCTTGAACTCATAGACTTCATGATAATGAAGAAATAAGCTCAGAGATCACTACCTTGTTGAAGCAATCTACAAGCGGTGAAATGATTAGTTACCAACCATAAGAACAAAACAACTTGAACCTTCTTCATCATGAAAATCTGTATACTAACGAAGAGTTGAATATGGCTGAAGTAGAAGTTGTGACTTAAATATAAAGATCTTGACATTTGAAGGGCAATTTTTTCCATGTTGGGTAATCAATTGTCAAACTATACTACTTTCTGGAAGTCCAGAGTTTGAATAATGTCGCACAAAATTTTAGATCTCTCGTGAGTTGGCGATTGAATTTTTTGTTCACGCCACCGACATGTATTACGTCAATTTTATGACCAAAGACTGCATACGTAGGTATTTCTGTGCATCTTCGCTCGGAGAAAATGATTTTTCTGTCGAAAATTAGGGGAGAGGATTCAGAAGTTGTGCATCCTAATTTTGCATTTTTAATTATCTTACGTAGAAATTTCAAATCACTCCCATTTTTTTACAGCAGCTTATTTGGCAAGTCGTCTGTTTATAACTTTCGTTTCAGGGCCACATCATCAAATATGATCCCACATCAGAATGTTTTTTCTCAAGGTGTCCAAAAAGACCCCAAAAAAAGTGAAACCAATACTTGTGCATTCACATCATGGGTAGTTAAGCGCTGATGTGGCATCATATGATTGGTTGTTTTTTAGATCAAAAGAATACATTTTGTTTAATTATGGGTAGTCAAGTCACAACTATTGGGCATTATATAAACAACTACTATCACAACTATTAGACATTATATAAACAACTACTATCACAACTATTGAAACATGCTCAACTACTAGATCCTCTCCCCTAAGTCCTATATTCTCATTAAATTTGTTTTCTATCCTAACTTTATTCTTACCTCTCAATGATTTATCAATAAACTATTTAGGGTCATAGGTTTTCTTCTCAACTAAGTACATGCCCATATCATCCATATAAGTATTTAGTTTTTAAAAGAAAATTTTATCTTGAAGGCTAAAATCACGATATGTCTAAACTAATCTTTAAAATGATTTTCTTTTTAGTAGTGTAGTTGTCTCATCATTTCCTAAAAATCATTTCTTAGAGATTGTGTGTCTGGCTCATATGGTGTCATAGTGGTACCAAATATTATGATTATATCAAAGTCACTATAGAAAAGACCAATCTCCCTAGTAGTTATTTAATAAGGTCTAATTAAATATTTAATATCATTTGTCTACATTGTCATGTTAGCCCCCAATCTTGTCAACAACGGGTTGACAAAGCAATTTTCAAATAAAAAAGATCAAGAATACCTATTATGCTTGTCCATATGAAGGGTCCATAATTGCATAAGGTTTACCTAACTATTAGGGAAGAAATTATATAAGTTAGTTATAATTTCTTGTGCTACTACCCTACCATGGTGTACAATAAAATGTGACACAATATAATATATATTCTAAAACCTTTGGTGAATGATTTATCCTTAAATTCAAGTATTTATGCATGAATATATTGTGCTAAGAAATCTTCATTATTAAGCTTTTTATTTTTATTATCCATTATAAATACAAAGATACAAGATGCACTTGGTTTCTTTCATTTTTCATTTATCCTAACAATAGCGCATGTATGTTTCTTGAAAATGAGGCACAAACTTGATTAGTTTCATAGATTCATTTTCCTTAGAAGGAATGATTGTCTTGAACCTTGAATCACTCTCAACTCTATAATGTGGTAGCTTTAATCCTCTATAAACATTCCTATAATTTTGTAATCAAAGGCTAGACTCTTCCAATTCAATTGTAACCTACTCTCATGGGTTAGCTAGAAAGCCTTTTGAACTTTTCGCTATTTAGAGTGAAAATTAAATTTATCATTGGATCCTTTATAGAATAAGTATACCATCTTAACACTTATTCAGCCAAATTTTAGAATATATAGTGCAAGGAAGCAATTCAACATAATGACCTTAGCTAGGTTAAAGACACCCAAGCATTACATATTAGATGAGGTAACATTTTGTCAGAACAAATGTTGAATAAATTTCCACTCAAGGAATCTAAGTCACTATTTCCTTAATATAAATTTTCACATCCTTGAATAATTCTTAGAAAAATCCTCCCAATAGATCTCTTATATATTTTCCTATCCCATGAAATGACCTCAAAAAGTGTCTTGACTAGCAGATATCCTAAGAGGCATTTTAGAATTCTTAAAGTAGACAATTTTATCAGTTTGCAAGCTTGGAGAATAATATGTCTTCTAATTGGTAATCTAATTTAAGGCACGAGAGTAATTCTAGGGTTCCAATTTTACCCTAAACATCATAGATATATAATTATAATACATTTACCTTTGCATAAGCCAAATAATAACTAAAAAAAGTTCTCCAGTTCTTCTTTTAATACATGGCTTAATTTCCAATTTTATCTAATGATAACGAGCTTATCCTTTTTACAAATATAATTCAATTGTAAGGAAATCTATATATGTAATTACTTAGTAATTTAGTTTGAAATATTTTCAATTTGTAGGTGATAGTTGACAAACATGAGTGCATTTAGCATAACTTTTCATTTTTTATAATTCATTTATAGAACAATACAAATTAAGGATTGGGTGATCCCACAATAATGGGTTACACTTTTTGGCCAAACTTGACATTGAAATCAACATTTTTCACCAGATCTTCACTTTCGTACGCCTATAGAAGCTAAACCATTAAGAATTTGAAGATGAAGAAAACTAGTGATTTGTGATATTTTGTGTTGAGAATCTAATTATATTTTTTTAAAATATTAAATAATAAATTGTGAATTATTTTATGTAGTTTATTAACTTATTTTTTTTACTAAACATCATTTTCAAAAACTGATGCTTACTTTTGGTTGCATAACTTTTTTTATAGAAAGCATACAATTCTAATTTTTTAAATACAGTGTTTTCACACCATTATCTAGGGGAAGGATATTTTTTCATAATTTTTTGTTGCATATATATATTTTAATTAATTTTCTAATTCAGAGTAATTATAATTTGGATATATTATACTTTCAGCTGCATAACTTTTTTTGTATTCATTTGAATTAACTTAATCTTTTTTTGTTGGAATAAGGACATCAATAGCTAGTGTGCATAGATTTTTAAGAATTTTTTTTCTCTCTTTTCCTATTTTTCCATATGTGTGAAATAAAGACCTCGATGTTCATTGAAAAACCTACATTCATAAGAAATAAAAAATAAATATAATAATAAAATTAAATATATTTAAAATTATATTTTTTGGGAAGTTTATAATAAGGACTACATGTTTACAAAAAAATAATTTTAAGTAAATTAATTTGATCCCCTAAAAGGTAAATCAAAAGTGGTTTTTTATCAGCATTTTGATAGGTGTAGAGGAGACTCCATTATAGGTATGGTTTAAAACTAGCAGCTTTGTATCCAAGGGGGTTTGATATAAGTGGATTTGATCAAACACTCTTCAATTAAAACCCTTAAAATGGAACCTTTTTAAGGCTTAAATCATTATATTTTCTAAAAATATGTGATTTCAGCAAAAATCAGGATGTCCCAAAAAGTGTAACCCATTATTGTGGCAGCACTCGATTATAGTTAATTTCATTACTTAAAATATAATTCTAAATGTGATCCTATGTTAGTTGTAGTTTGTATTATTTTCCTTGACACATTTCCACCTTGTATGGATAAGCTTGAAAAATAAACACCTACCTTATCATATTTAAATATTTTGAATCCTCTTCATTAATCCATAGTGTCTATTGATCAACATAAATTTGATGTTTAGGAGGAAAATGGAAACATAAAATTGAAAGCTATATCCTTTTTAAATTTTAACTAAGCTAATGATATCATGAAATACATCATAGAAATAATGGTGATGATTTACTTATAATTTATCCTTTATCGAGTAAAAATAATGATCCCACCATTTTCATGCCATTGAATAACACATGGAAACAATTCACTTTTGTTTATGCTACATACCTATGTGATTAACCCACATTCTCACTTTTGACCAATGAAGTCAATTAAAAAAAGACTACTATATTGTAAAAGGCTACTTTTTTCCTACCACTTGATATGTTAAATAATATCTAGATTTGGCAACCCATATTATTTGACACATGATAGTGGTCAAGGAAAAAGGGAAGATGCATAGTTACACACCATTAAATTTTGTTATTATACACAACTGGATAGGACTATAACACAATCACCCACATTAGAAACTTAAAAAATGTATAACATAAAATAATATACCTAAATCAATGGGTTACATATAAATTTAGATGAAATCAATGCTATGGTTGATTCAAATTTATTTGTAAAAACAACCAGCTTAACGAGAATCATCCAAGATTATTACTAAAGTTTGTCGTATTCTAAAATTCATTGAAAGGTAATCACTTTCAATGACTCACATTAATTAATCTGTGATCAATGGTTAGGGTTAAAATAAATAAATCCAAATATGCACACCACCATCTTTCATTTCTATCCATAATACACAAAACTCTAACACATCATCATTAATCAATAGTTTATGAGACTTTAGAAGATACAATGATCCTACATAATCTATATTTTATGTCAAAAGTATGGGGTTTTAGTGAATGCATGAAGGACATTCTACTCTGAAACCTTTACAATGATGAATATTGAGGCACTTAAAAAAGAGATATTTTAGTAAGGCTAAGAATAATATGATTCAAAAAGTGATTCTAAGGGAAAATTAAGTGTTATTAGATCCATAAAAGGTTATTTTAGAATAGTTGTGAATGTACCCTTTTAATTATATTATTGTTCAAAATTTAGATTCAAAATCACCATCTAAATTATAATTCTATGAGAATTTTAGATTATATTTTACCACCTCAATTACAATTCAATTCAATGAGAATTTAGGTTTTATTTTTCCATTTCAATTATAAATTTATAGAAAATTTAAATTCTAATTTGTCCCCTTAATTACAAATTAGGCAAATTAAGTTCTTTTCACCAAATTGATTAATATTTAACACAAATTTTAATTTCCAAATCTCTTATATTTTATTTTATATATAGAATAGATACCTACTCTACTACTTTAAATAAATGAATATATATATATAGGGAGATTACGACTCTACAAATTATAGATTGTTTACAAAAATGTTAGGATTGGTGATATTAATCTTGCAATCCTAGGACTATAGTTTGTAATTTGAAATTTTAAAAGTCGATTATTATTTCATGAAACTCCAAAAGTTGTGTAAGGGGAACTTGGACATCCTATATAAGGAGATTTTTTTTGTAATTAAATATTATTTTTGTATGCACTTGAAATATTCTTTATAAGTTTTCATTGAGTGGGGAAGGTAAATTTGGTTAATGAGAACATCTATGAACACTTGGAATGAAGTGGAATGTTGTAAGAGGTATAATAAAAATTTATGATATTGTAAGGGGTGTAAGAAAGAACCTTTGATTATGTATAATAATTTGATAGACTTATTTGGACTTAGAGAGTTGTTATTTTATCTTCTAGAGAGTTGTTTTAGTCCTTTAGTGAAGTTGGACATCCCAATCCGTGAGAAAAGTCTCAAAGCTTCTAGAAAGATGTTTGTAACTCCCAAACATATGTCATGAGATACCCTTTTTTTTGTAGACTACTTAGTTGATGTTCTGAGTCTATTACATAGTGAGGAGCATTTATAGTATCTTGTAATACCTTTAGCTTTAAATTAAAACTTTGAGCAGGAGATAATGCAAGTTATTTTGTAGGTTGTCATGGTAACAAGGTGCTACAAAAATTAAGAGGGAAAAATTGTATTAGTGTAACTCTTGGGTGATCCCACAGTACTGGTTTATAATTTTTGCACAAACTCGACACTAAACTGATTTTTTAACTAAATCTTCACTTTCAGGCTCCTATAGCGGCTAAACCATGAGGAATTTGAAGATGATGCAAACTAGTGATTTGTGAAATTTTTTCTATAGATTCTAAATATATTTTTTTCATTTTTTTTGGAATCAGATTGCACTTCTTTTTCCATCTCCTTCGAAAACTAGCTTTTTTAAAAAAATAACATTTTTAAGGAGTGACGCTCACCGTATACAACATAATTTTTTTTGTATGAAGGATAAAATTCTCATTTTTTCTAATTTAGATTTTTAACTACGATATCTAGCACTTTCATTTGGTTTCATAGTGTTTTATTAAATATTTTTTCCTTAATCAAGTTTCAAAGTCAAACCAATTACAATTGAAACATAGGCGAACTGTATACAACATAACTTTTTTCTGTATGTATCAAAATTCAATTTATTTATTTTTAATGGATCAAAGACATCAATCTTAGCCTAAACATATTTTTAAAATTTTTATTTTGATAATCTGCTATTTTTCCACATGTGCAAAACATAGACCTTGATTTTTCAGTGAAAAACTTATATTTAATAAAACTAAAAAAACACATACATAATAAAACCAAAACATATTAATATTATATTCATTGGATAGCTCGTTCAGAGGACTACCATGATCATTTCAAATAAATTTTAAATGAATTAATTTGATCCCCCAAAGGTAAATCAAAAGTGATTTTTTTATCAACATTTATATAGGTGTAAAGGAGACTCCGTTGTAGGTATGGTTTAAAACAAGTGGGATTCTATCCAAGGGGCTTTGATCTAAGATGTTTTGATCAAACCCTCTTCAATTGAAATCCTTAATATGGAACTTTTTAAGGCTTAGATCATTATAGTTTCTAAAAATATGTGATTTCAACAAAAAACAGAATCTCCCAGAATTGTAAACCAGTTTTGTGGGATCACCCTCTTGTTGAGAAATAATAAAAGCTTTGTATTTTTTTGGGTGTGGAGCTTATTCTTGCAAGAGTTTCTCTATGTATTGCATTTCTTTTATGGCTTTTCTATTTTTATCTATGACATATCACTACTTAAGTATTTGGATGATTTGAGTTTGCAACATACTTTTACTTGTTAGTTATATCCTAGATTTCTAAAAAACATCTATTAAAATTTCTTAAAACAAATTCTTAAAGTATACCTTATTAAATACATATTTTCTTACAACAAAATAATCATAGAAAAGGATAACATGTCTCTACAGAAGTAAATTAGATATTTAAATCCAAAATACCTCTATAGAAATAAAAAGATAATTATAAATTTAAATATACAAATATTTGTATGCCAAACATATAATATGATATTGCGAGTTGTATTATTAAAGTTAACATGTTTTCACTCTAAAAATCCATTTTTTTTGTCTACTAGAAAAATATCTTTGTGAAATTAATTGTAAATTAACATTTCAAATCGATACTCATAATTCCCTATCTTAATAATAAATGAATATGGATGTGAATTTTCATTCTACAATTAAAAAGTTACAATAATTGTTTTTTAAGGATGAAATTTTATAATGTTTCTTTGAGAATGGATAAGAAAGTTGAATTGTCATTTATACTACTGACATAAAGGAACACAATTTCCAATTAGTGAAGTTATACACATTTTATTAATAAATTTGGTGAAAAGGATTAGTTTCATATTGTTGGATGCTCTTTCCTGTAAAGTAAATGAAAAATCTCCACTGTTTTTATAACAAAGAATACCTAGAAAGTCAAATGTGTGAAGAGTGTAACAGGCACCACCATATCACCCACCCATATATTCTAATATATTTTTAGTGTTTGAAAAGATATTTTAAGATATATCTCTGCAAACAACTTCATTACATTGTAACAAATCTATTTGTCATGGTAATATTACATAAAAGTTAATAAAAACATTGGAAGCAAGTGATAGCTTGTGTTTATGCATAGCTATATTTGTCCAGGTAACAAATACAAAATCAAATTAATTTACAGAAATCTAATATCTCCATGCCCATCACTAAGATTACAGACTTATAGACCAGATTCCTCATGGATGAGTGTGGGAATAGATATAATCAGAGTCTTCATACTGAGTTTGGCAGTCAGCCTTGTCCTTACATGACAAGATTTTACCTCCATCCTGCACCACCACCTTCAGTAATTAGCAACCACTATAAACCCAATAAAGGACATAACATATATTTCTCTTTTGTGGTTCTTTATATCTTACAATCTTCTGATTATCTGTGCTTGAATTTGGCCTGGAATTAGACACCAAAGCTTCATTCTTATCTGCAAATCAATGGACACAATAATAACAGAATAAATCATTCAATATCACAAACAGTTGCAGATTTTCTTGGACACAATAAGAACAGAATAAATCATTCAATATCACAAACACTTGCAGATTTTTTTGGACACAATAAGAACAGAATAAATCATTCAATATCACAAACAGTTGCAGATTTTCTTGCATTCATAGATTTCATGATAATGGAGAAATAAATTTGATTGGTTAAAACATTCCGTTATAGGCAAGAAATCGCGATGTCTAGTCTCCCCCTAATATTGAAAGATAGTATTGAAAGACATGTCCTATACCGATTCTTCAATCTTATAAAAGATAATGGAGAAATAAGCCCAGAGATCACTACCTTGTTGAAGCAATCTACAAGCAGTGGAATGATTAGTTACCAACCATAAGAACAAAACAGAGAACAAAATAATGTGGACCTTCTTCATCATAAAAATCTGTATACTAACGAAGAGTTGAATATGCCTGAAGCAGAAGTTGTGACTTAAATATAAAGATCTTGACATTTGAAGGGCAATTTTTTCCATGTTGGATAATCAATTGTCAAACTATACTGCTTTCTGGAAGTCCAGAGTTTGAATAATGGCACAGAAATTTGGTGAAATGATGAGCTAAAATCTCCCTGAGTTGGCAATTGAAATTTTGTCCACGCCACCGACATGTATTACGTCAATTTTATGTCCAAAGACTGAATACGTACGTGTTTCGGTGCATCTTCGCTTGGAGAAAATGATTTTTGTGTCCAAGATCATGCCTGGCTTTTACATTTCATTCACTCGGTGGAAGATCTGATCACTTTCCCAGCTGTAGTTCAAATTACTTCACTTTTCCCTCTCGTTTGCTCACGTCATGTTCACCAGCTCGTATATATCCAGAAGAATGACAGGTAGGGAAAGGACAAAAAATATACCTTGCAAGTTCGTTATTTTAGTTCCTTGAGATTAAGAACTGGTATAGGTATTGTTGTCAACATGTTAGGTTGATAATGTCAGTCTATCTTTAATTAATATCAGTTTTTAAAGTTTTTATTTTTATTTTGAAATGAATATGGTTTATATTATAACTTATAAAATAGTAGTTGGTATCATTTTTTCACAGTTTATGAAGTTAATTAGAGCAAGTTTTTGGATTCAACTGTGCATGTTTTTTGATCGACATTTCAGATCATACTCAGGGATCCATCATCACCCTATTTGATCGACTTTCCTCTTCTTGATGATGGATCACTAAGTGTGATCCAAAACGTCAATCAAAAAACATACATAGTTGAATCCAAAAGCTTGCTCTAGTTATAAAATAGTGTTACACATATTCATAAAAAAGATGGGTGGAAATGGTCATTTTTTAAAAATTCAAATAGGGTAAAGCTCAAAACAAAACACAATTACATATAGGACCATTTTATATAATGAAAGAAAAAGCATTGAGGGAGGACGAAGATCTCAGTCATCCAATTTTCCCCATACATTAGTAGGGTCTGAGGTGTCCATGGGAGGGTCCCATCAATCTTTATCATTATCATTTTTTTAATCTTTAGCATTCTAAATAGGAGAAATAACAAGAGCCTACCAAGGGAACATGCTAGTGTCTAACTAGGCAACAATCCCACAACCAAAATTTGAGGAAGATGCAGATCGATAGCTTGGCTATGACTATCCTCGTTCAGTCTAATCTCTTCTCATAGGAGATAGAGAGGCTTGAGATTGAGCATCTTGATTGCCATGAATAGACTACCTATGACCTCAATAATGCCCAAAAGGTGGAGACCAACCGCAATTGGAGGTTGGAATAAAAAACAATAACAACAATATACAAGGTATTACCCAAATGATCAATGAACACCTAGAGGTGAGAAACCTCATATGGCTTGCACTTACATTTGTATAAGAACATTAGAGGAAATCATGGCTTTAGAATAAATTGAAGAATTATGGTTAATAGATAACCAAAAAGATAACAGCATCTTTGTCTTTCCAAATGCTAAAACAAAACTCATCCTAAAAGCATTTCAAATCTAATTATATCTACAAGAGATTATAAGCCAATCCCCTAACAACACCATATGCCAAGAAAAAAAATCAGGCTAGAAAGGCTTGAAAAATTATGAATCTAGGTTCAAACATCTTGAGCTTTGACATAAAATCATAAAAGATACTTAAGATGACCACAAGAAGGATATCAAGGGTCCAAAATCCCCAAATAGGTTAGTTTGGAACCAACATGAAGGCCTTGGAAAATAATACACTAGGAAAAATGAACAAGAGTCAACTCAAGAATGGCCAACCAAATGTTAACTTGGAACTTGCTAGTGACCTCTTGCTTGCAACGGGATGCTTTATCCAATCTAGCTAGGACCCCTGCCTCGTTCCTCTCTCACATATTGATTAAATAATTTATAATTATTTAAATATTTTATCTTCAATTATTTTTTTCTAAATCATAATAATTGAATAATTATTTATAATTATTTAATTAACCTAATTATTCTTCCAAACATTACCTTCTTCTAAAAATAAATAAAAATATTATTTTATTTATTTGCACATGAATTATATATTGATTTATTTAATTATTTTATTAACTATCCATGCACTTTCTACCTCATCAGTTAACTTCCACTCACTTTGAGTTCACTCTCCAATCAATTCAATCTTCTACCTAATCTATTCAGTCTCACTAACAATCACTCATTCCTATCTCATCAATCATTTCTTTTAACTAATCCATATAGTCAGTTAACTCAAATCACACAATCAGTTAACTCCTTATCACTCTCAATCAATTCTTCTCAAGGATTCTCATCCATTGATCTTCTCAGCCTTCCTTTTGATCTCAATTGTTGATTTATATCACACAAAATATATAAATACAACCCTTACTCATCCATTCTCCCTCTCTCTAAGTGCTTTTTTTGCTAAAAATCTAAGAGCAACTATAAAGACCATTACTAACAAACGGGAACCTTTGTGCTAAAGTGGTGTCTTTGTAGCCTAAAGTGGCACCTCTAGCACCTCTAGAACCTTTGTATATTCTTTCTCAAGTGGTGTGTGTATTTAGGTCACCTATACAATTTGAAGTGTCATTTTTGGAGTTAAACTTCTTACATACAAAGCCAATATTGTGTAATAATCTCATTGAGATTTTAAATGTTTGACTAACCTTATTTTTTAGGCCTAACCTTTGATTTTTGTAGCTAAAATTTTGACCAAATACTTTCAAAAGAAATGACTAACGCTTTTGTGTTTGTAGGTCCATTTATCTAAGATTTATCATTTTGACTAGTTTTAGTTGTGCATCTATTTTCTAAGGTTAATGAACAATTTCTTGATGTGTATTTGAGTATGATGAGATGTATAATCTTTTGTCATATTACAAATCAATATTAAGAATCAAAAAAATAACCTTACTCTCTTTTCTTTTTCTTTTTTTATCCTAAGGAACCCAAGTGTTTATACTCTCCCATTGCACATTGTGTGATCTTGAGTAGCCAAAAGCACTTGGATAATTCATTTTGTAGTGGGAATTCTTAAGGATTTTATCACCTTAGGGGATGACCCCAACCCTCGTGTTCTAGTAGGGTATACAAATTTTAGGGTGAATTGAATGATGTGCCCATTAGAAGAAAAAAATATCATTTGGGCTAAGTCCCAAAAAAATTATGCCTTATGTAAGTGAAGGAGGAAAGTGGGTTACCCTCTCCAAATTTTGTTTTTCCTTATTTCAATTTAATTCAATGGATTTGGGTCTTATGTACCCTTGAGGTATATAGGGGACACCCCTAGTAGCCTTATTCATCCTAGCCTAAGAGCTTTCAAACATCTCTTTATATGATGCATGGGATACCAATTAGGCCAAAGAAGTTACCCACACGAAACTTACAAGTTGGGGAGATAGGGCTTAATTTCAATAAAGTTTTGGCCTCCAAGATAAGGGGTGGATAGGTGGTTCATTAACTTGCACTCCCTAAATATCCACCAATTGATAGATAGTACATATTTGTTGGTCCACAAAATTTGACAAACTCACTTTACCAAATCTAGGTTATTCTTTTTCTTGGATTATTTTCTTGTTTCCATTTTTTTGTTTGGTGTGTTTCCAATTTTCCTTTTTCAATAAAAATAAAATTTATTCCTCCAACTTCATCTAAAGTCAAATACTTCTTCATCCAAAAAACAAAGCTTCCCTTCTTCCAACTCTATCCAAAATTGAATTCCAACCTTCTTAATCCAACCCAAAATATTTCCTAATCTTAAAATTCCTCATCTTTATCCTAATCCCTTAATCCTAATCTTCATCATCATCTCACAAATTACCCAATCCATAATCTAATCCTTCATCCCTAACCTAATCTAAATCATCTAATCCTTTCAATCCATATTCCTTAATCATCATCCTCTAACCCTCATTAGTTGCATCTCTTAATCATAATATTTATCATCATCTCAATCATCAAATCCTAATCAAGTGTAGGGCGCTGCCACAATAATGGGTTAAACTTTCTGGGACATCTTATTTTTTCCTGAAATCACATATTTTTGGAAAATATAATGATTTTATCCTTTAAAGGTTCCATTTAAAGGATTTTAATTAAAGAGGGTTTGATCAAACCGCCTTGGATAGAACCTTGCTAGTTTTAAACCATACCTATAATGGAGCCTCCTCTACACCTATCAAAATGTTGATAAAAAACCACTTTTGATTTACCTTTTGGGGGATCAAATGAATTCATTCAAAATTTATATTTTTCAAGTATGTAGCCCTTATTATAAGCTTCCCAAAAAGTATAATTTTAAATATATTTAATTCACTAGTACACAAACAACAATATATGACTAAATAAACTACTAAAAATTATATATAAATGACTAGCTTTAGTCACGTGACTATTAGTGGTTTATTTGTAGTCATTTATACCACTAAATTTATGACTAAACAATTTTAGTCATTAATTTACACATTGATTTGGTCATTCATTTAGTCATTAGTCATTTATTTAGTCATGGTAGTGATTTATTTAGTCATTAATTTAGTCATATATTTAGTCATTAATTTAGTCATTGATTGTTGTTAACTGGTCATTTATTTAGTCATGGTAGTCATTACTTTAGTCGTATATTTAGTCATATATTTAGTCATTAATTTGATCATGTATTTAATCATTAATTTAGTCATTACTTTAGTCATATATTTAGTTATTACAAATCAAATCTAACTTAATTAATCCTCACAAATTTATGCATATAAACTTCAAGTATCATAGATATTTAAATGTTGAAAAACACCATGAAATGAATACTAAAATGCTTGAACAAATATGATTGATTAGACACAAACACAAACAGATTACAAATCAAGAGGAGCCACAACATAGTATTTATGAGTGGAGAAAAAACCACTCTGAAAATTTACTTCATTAAGCCTCATTGGAAAATCAAAATCTCATTGGTTACATTCAATGTCTCAATGACACTGTACAACTTACAGACACTATATAAAAAAAATACTCCTATTTTCATATACTTATACTATTTTCCCCTTCCTTAACTGCAGTCCTTTTGGAAGGGCAGTGACCTCCTATAGTGGCTCAAACCATTTAATCCCCTTGCAAATCTACAGCTTTCCCTCTGCTATTGGTTTCAGCTTCTCCAAACTCTTCCTCGCTGGTATTCACTTTCACTTCTCCAATTTGGAGCTGCAACCTGAAAATAAGGTTTCGAAATTTGCACATCAAAAACTCAAAAAGTCAAATAATACAGAGGATAAAATTCAAACATTTTCTTTTCCTTTTCCAACTGTGACAACCTAAACTTAGGCACTAGATATAATGTTTCCTTATTATCTCTTACAATTTTTAAAAAGGAATTCATGCAAGACAACAAATAAATAGACAATATTCAATTAGTGATATACAACTCCAGCACCTTATTCCTGAACAGTTGATCAATAGCTTGATTATTGATTGTAAATTTGTAATTGATACGCTTGAAAGTGTCCTTCTTGCCTGTGTGTGAATTGGTAGATTCTTATCAGATATTGTAGTTGCAAGTTCCACTAATTATAATAAATGTAATACCCCTTCGTTTTGCTCTATTGTGCGAACTATGTTGTTTCCCCTTTTATGCTTTAGTATTGTGTTGTACATTGGGATTGTACTTGGTTACAGTGATCACTATGTTATCGTGATGTACCTTGTTTAGATGATACCATATTTTGATGTGATTACTATAGCATGTTTGGAATTAGCATAAGTGGATATTTAAATTTATGATGTTTCATGTTTTTTATTATGCTGCTATGTTAGATGCGTCAATTAGTACTACTGTATTGGTGAAGAGGACGGTATCGCATCACTCGCTTGTGAGTGCCCTGTGATTTCGTGATTTCCTCTTCACAGTGTGCCTTATTTGTGACATAATATTGCATGTGGATATATTCTTTGTTCACAGGTTGACAGGTACACGACATCGACTCCACCTGGTTTCACAGGTTCGAGCGTGTCCATTGCCCAACGACATTTGATTGGGAGATAGTAGCTAGGATTTTCATGTCAAGTCGTCACCCTAGTCATAGTGTGTCATCGGTCATAGTGTGGTCCAGTTGTTCTATTTTGTTCCATTTGCCTTGTTTCAGTTTATTTGGGAAGTTAGAATAATGTTGGAAATGTGATTTAAATTATTAAGTAATTTAATTTAATTAATAAATAATTTAGTCTTATGGTAGATTTATTTTATTAATTGATTAAGTTATTATGTTGAAATGATTTACATTATTCATTATGGAAAGGCATGCATATTTGAGTTGGAATTGGAAATTAAGAAAGTGAATTAAAAGTCTATTTAGAAATTTGAAAATTCAAAAAATGAGATATTTCTTATTTTTGTTTTCTGGAATTTATGAGGGTGGTTGTAGGATTTTTGGAAAAAAAAAATTGTATATCTTTGAATTTCTTCACAAGTCTTAAAAATGGAGTTTTTGGAGAAAAATTAAAAAGAGAAGAGGAAGGATTGCTCAATTTTGTGGGTTTGGATAGAAAGCTCAAAGAATCTATGGAGCTTAAAAGGGTTTCATAGCACCATTAGGATCTTTAGCATACTTCAAAGAATTAGGTTCTCATCTTGTTTTAATTGAATTTTTTTGAATTCAATGGCTTTTGTGTGGATGGAAAACTATTTGCAATCTTTAGTTTGTGTGCAAAACAAATCTAGTTGTTATTGTGCTTTCAAAATTTGAATAAGTTTGTTCAAGTTGGAAACAAAAATTCTTGTTTGCAATTGTTATTTTCATTTTGTTTTGTTCTCAATTTGTTCTTCAAATTATAGAGTTTCAATCTTGTTTGAATGAAAATTATGTATATGCATATATATATTTCCTTAAAAATATATGTTCGTATACTTGGTTATATGTGTATATTTTTTATATTTATTCCCCTTATAAAGTTATGCTGGCAAAATTTTATAAAAATAAAATTTTGCCAGAATTTTATCCCTTTATTAAAAGCATGTGTTTTCCTTTTAAGGTTTTGGTTTTTTCTTTAAAAAAATATATATAAGCAAAAAAAAAGACAGTCACGTTTTAATGAAAAAAAAATTATTTAAAAAATTTTTTTTAGAGGGGCTGGGGCTCACCCCACCGCCGCTCTCTTGGGAAGCAGAGTGGGGGAGCGCACCCAGCATGACCCCTGTCTGCAGCCTGTGCGGACCGCGCAGTGCGTGACCACCAACGGTGGTGACCGGCTTTGCCTTCCGTCGTGCTTCCCTCCTCCCGGTGGTGCCGCCTCTTGCGACCGCCACCACCTGGTAAGAGAACCCGCGATCGGCGCCAACGACCTCCCAGCATCCTTAGCGTGGATTCTGAGGTTCGCACAGCTCAACCCTAAGGGTTGGCACACGAACCGAGGCTCTTTCGTTTGGGATTTTTCAAAAAAATAAATTAATTTTTTGTGTTATAATATATTTTAATATTTTATTATTATAATATTATAATATTAATGTATATTGATATTTAATATTATATGTTATAAGATTAACATATTAAAATATATTTATAGATATATATTTTGTTGGTTAAAATATTATTTTAATATATGTATATATTTATTGTTTTTAAATATATATATATATATATATATATATATATATATATATATATATATATATATATATATATATATATATTAAAATTATGATTTGTTCGAGGAAATGCTAATAGGGAAATATTGGTTAAATCTTTGTTTTGATTTTAAAATATTATATTTGGTGGGGAAGTAGTTTTGATTTTTAAATGATATATTTTTTTGACAAGTTAATTATTTTTTTAAATGGTTATATTGAATGAAGAGACAATAATTATTTTACTTCATTAAATTTTGTCAAGTATATGAGTATTGGGTTAAATTATCATTAATTAAATGCCAATAGGGAAATTAAGTTATTTAATATTAATTTCTCTCTTAATTGGAAGGAAGAATTTAATTCAATTTATTAAATGCAATAAATTGTTAAATGATAATGTGGAAAATGGATTTAGTGAATCCAAAGTAGATTTGATTCTTTCCTTGTTTTTGAGTTGTTCGTATGGCCATTCAGGAAATGTGGGTCTTAGCATTTGACAAGTCTTCTAGTTGGGATTTCAAGTTTGTGGGTTGTTGTACTGTGTAGTCAACCTTTAGATGGCCTTGGGTAGTGTGTGACCAGTTTATTTCCCAGTTATCACAAATGGGAGTGTGTGGACTGTATGTCATGGTTAGAGATGTGGTACTCTTATGTCGCACTTGTGTACCCTTGGGTTGTGGAGTTGTTCCACGTGTCGTCTTATAGGAGTGGCTTGTAACGAGGGTCGGCACACGAAGTGGTGCCAGGATAACTCATTGTAAGTTAGTTAATCCAGTGATAACTTAATTAACTGATTAGAGTATGACATAGTATCAAACACTTAATAAGATAATTATGCCTTGCTCATGAACACAAGGGTTTGTAAAGACTTGGGTTGAGACGAGAAGGCTTGGAATGGCAAGATCGTTATCTTGTCTCTACGAAAGATAATTGATTCTGCATTGGTTTACATGAGGGGCCGAAAGTCGTTAGAGGTTACCAAGATAACCCGAGATGGGGGTCGGGGCCTAGGAAGACTCACCAGGATAACCCATGTAACATTGTGATGACACTTCTCCTAGGTCGACAGTATGTTCGCATCAGTGATGTAGCTGATTATGTAATTTATGGAAGCATTGTAACCTTGTGTTAGTGATGTCACTTTATTTATTTCAGTATGGTTATGTTAGCCTATGTCTAGAGGTAGACGTCTTTGGATAGAAATTCTTGTTACTATCTCCTAGCACGGGGGGTGGACCTTTGGGTTCCACTTGGTTGGGTGGAATGTGCACCTTTCTTCGTTGGGTTTTTCTCCTTGTACATGTGGACGAGACTTCCAATTGGAGAGTTTGTGGTTTCAGTTGCAGTTCTTGCTTGTTTTCATTTCAATTATTCTTGTAATTATTACCCCTCTTTGTTATCGAGGTGGAATTTGTAATTGTAATCCTATTTATTGGACTTTCCTCATTCGAGGAATGAGTGTTGTAACCTTATTGTTTAATGAATGGATTACTGCATTTGGAAGTTATTTATTATGCGTGTTGTAAAATTTTCTTACTTGGAATTAATGTGTTATTTCATTAATTAAATAATTGACATGGGTTTTATTTATGTTTGTGTGGAGGTTATATATAACCTCTGTCTCATAACCTTAGAGGTTGTTGGCAATAGTTAGTGAACTTACTTATTAATTGTACTTAAACAAAAAAAAATTTAGCCTGTTTAAGTAGTTGTTGCAACTTCCTCTAGGGTTGCATGGTAGGGCGTTACAATAAAGTTAAATAGTTTTACCTTTCTGCATAAACTAATGCAATTCTGATAACTTTTAGAGGATCGACAATGCCATCCTTTATCATATCAACATACTCACCTGCAAGTTGCAACACAACATTAAACTTATTAATTAGATTCAACATCTAAGAAAGAAAAAGAAACTTCAAACATTATCAATTTAGTAAAAAAATCATCAATTTCAAAGATCAAAGTAGCCAATGCTTCACTCTCTACATCCTCTGCTACAATCAAAAGAGGCATTTGTTTCTGTGATAAATGCAACAAGAAATTATATTATTTGTTAAAACTTCTCACTATGTACTTATGAACTCAAAATCATTGAAATTGTCAAACTAATCGACATGACTACCTAATTTTTTTCTATCACATACACTTTGGGTATACAAGATCATTGAGAATCCCAATTATTGAACTATGAAATTAAACAACACAACGAAATTATATCTTAAGTAAAATGTAAATCAAATCAACATTAAATGTCTCAGCGTATCAATTGATCTCAAATTATATATACACCTTTTTCATATAGCTTAAGGACATCTATAATAGATATGCACAAAATGAATTTGGTGGAAAGGCTTTAAACACTTTCAAGCGAATACAATTCGCAAGTGTAAAGCCAAATTCCACAACCTTTGCCAACATCCTCCCTGCATGTGCCAAAATGGGAGCTTTGAAACAGGATATGAATATCCATCAATGTATAGAAAATACATGACAATATCCCTATAATAAATGTGGTCTATGGATTGCAATATTGCAGGATATGCACAAAATGGATTTTTTGAAAAGGCTTTAGAAACTTTCAAGAAAATGCAATTAGTAGGTGTAAAGCCAGATTCCACAACCTTTTCTAGCATACTCCCTACCTGTAATAAAATGGGAGTTTTGGACAGGGTATGTACATCCATCAAAGCATAACAAAAGGCGGATTTATGTTAGATATTATGGTTGGAAATGCTCTGGTAGATATGCATGCAAAATGTGGAAGCACAAGCAAGGCATGTGAACTGTTTGACAAAATGCCTTAGAACTACATGTTCATCAACCTAAGACAAATTTAAACAAACTTGTAAGAAATGAACATGTAATGAACTCTCTAACATGACCACACTAGCAACCATATTATCTATGGATGTATGATACAAGAATATTTTCTTGTATCTATATTATCTTCCTAATGTTAGATTTGTTTCAATAACTGACTCTTTAAAAGAGCATTTTTAAAAATCCAACGAAGGCACAAAACTCTGTAAAATACTCTTGAGCTGCTACAAAAGGGAAAGAGATTGCTAAGAGACATAGTATTTCCACAGTCCATGATAGTGATTAAGTATGTTTCTAGATTTAGCTTATTAATAGTTTTTAGATCAAAAGGGGGAAAAAAAATTACAGATCACTCCATGATCCATCACCAAGCAAAAAAAAAAAAATTGTTAGGTTCCAGTTCCTTACTTCTGAAAAAGAGAAGAGGAAAGAAAAACGAAACACTAAACAAAAAAAAATAAAAATTTAACATGATATAAAGATTGATACTTAAAAAAATACATGTATGCAAAATGTGAAAGCATACACAAGGCGCGTGAAGTGTTTGATAGAATGCCTAAAAGAGATGTCATCTCATGGAATACAATGATTGTAGGATATGCGCAAAACGAATTTTTTGAAAAGGCTTTAAAATCTTTCAAACAAATACAGTTTGTAGGGAGGATTACTAGTGTGTTTGCCATCAGTATTCCTCTTTTCCATTTTATTTCAATTCTTCATTTTGATCACTTAAAATTCTAATTGCACAACTCTATAAATGCATATGTATAAGTTTACTTAAGTATTTAAAACCTCCACTTACGATTGAATAATGAACTTGATATATTACAGATTAATAAGACTCTTCAGCTTTGGAAACTTCAAGCACATTTGGCTCTCCATAGAGTTCAATGTATTTTTGATGTGCATTATGTGATGCAATATGAAGTAGCTAATTTATAAAAGAAAATAATAACAATAATAATGCTTAACAAACTATTACTATTTCCTTGATAAAATTTTATAGAAGAATCTATGCTAATAGTATCTAAAATGAAATAGAAAGCAAACGATGGAAAACTTAAAGATGACACATATTTACCCCAGGAAACCCTTTGAGGGAAAACCCAACGAAACAGCACCACACACTGTATTAAAAAATAATGATCGCAATATAATGAAATTTATCCTATGCTAGTCCTCTAGCACTAGCATGTGCTCACTGGCTAACCTATTGTTCTAGGACTTTCTTAATATCACTATTTGATATCTCTTCTTGTGTAAACCTTTCTTGTGTTTACACAACACCTATTGTTATGTTTTTTACAATGCCCTAAGCTTTTATTTATGGGCACTAAGTTCATAACAAACCACCAAGTGGTTTGAAATCGAAAATACAATGGCTACAAAAGCATGGGCCATAACCCTTCATATTCCACACCTCACCTCATGTTGCACGTGATCCTTCATGCCCCACACAATTCTTTATATTCCACATTTAACTCCTCAGACCCCACTCATAACTCTTCATGTTTCACACATGGGCTTAATACATACCTAACATAAAGTACATGCAAAGTATACAACACAAATCTAATAATTTAGACTTGATTGAAAAGTCTTGGGATTATTACTAAAAAAAATGCATAAGTGTTTTCTTCTACATTGAAATAAATCGATCATAGTATCATAGTAGCTAGTTTCCATATTGTCTTCCACAATGTGCATTAAATGAGAAATTTTAGATTAGTATTTACCTCACTCCCAACCAAAAAATGCTACCAACCATTCCATTATACTAAAAGATATAGAGGAAAATTGAAGTATCTAGTGTGTAAATAGTTGTGTCAAAATTACTTATGGGGACATGTTCTTTCTTTCTATTATTCATACCTTTCTAACAATTGTGTGCAGTGCTAAGTCAATAGGTTCGAATTCGAATTCGAGCTCAGCAACATTGAAATTCAGATGAAATTCGAAAAGGAAAAAATTTGAAAAATAAAAAATAATATATCCATAATTTAATTTATTTTTAAATATAAACAATATATCAATAGTTTAACTTAAAAAATAAAAAGAAACACTAAATTTTATTTTTAAACCATAAAGTAAAAATATATTAAAATTTAGGTTTACGTTTTCTTAACTTCAAAAACATTAAAATAAGTCATCGCAGGCATAAAACAATAGTTGATATGTAGTCGAGCGAAGGCAAGGGACTGTGGAATGTCTAGATGTCATTGAATGGCAGAATCCATTATTTTGACTAACAGGAGCAAAGTATGTCATCAAGGCCACACGAACAAGCCAATGCTCCCCTTTGTTCTTGTCCAACACAAAATTACGGCTTATATTGGCTTTGGGAGGACCCCAAGCATTGCCATGAAAAAGCTTGCCATCATTAACCAGCCAGAATTGATAACCTATAGCCCCGATCATTAATATAGTTGCCCAAATAGACATGTTCACCACCATTGACGGCATAGGTGTGAATGCAGAGGTGTGAGAGGGATCACCACTGGTAGTAAAATCTGATACAGTGCACCTACACAACTTGACCAAGGTGTTTTTGTAGGACCCCTACCGAAGGAAAAATATTGGTGCCTTGTTCATACGAATTTAAACGAATATTATTAGGGTTTTTCACATTCGCCAAATTTTGAATCTGAAGCCGAAAATTCGGCGAATACGGTGACTTAGGTGCTGTGGTATTTATATGACATCTTGGACAATAGACTGCATTGAGTACCAAACTGTGAAATCAAATTGAAAATAAATTCAATTGAAAGCTTCTACCTATGATCACCAACCATTAAATACAGAGCTTGCATCCATCTTCTACCATATTTGTATTCAAATGGATTTTAGACTATACCTTTGCCAGCATCCTCCCTGTCTGTGCCAAAATGGGAGATTTGGAACAGGGTATGGACATCCATCAAAGCATAAAGGATAGAGAAGTTTTGTCAGATGTTGTAGTGGCAACAACCCTTGTAGAAAAGTATGCAAAATGTGGAAACATAGATAATGCATGTGAATTGTTTGACAAAATGCCTCAAAGAAATGTGGTCCCATGGATTGCAATGATTTCAAGATACAAACAAATTGAACTTCTTTAGAAACTTTCAATCAAATGCAATTGGCAGGTGTAAAGCTAGACTCCACAACCTTTGCCAGTATCATACCCGCTTGTGCCAAATTGGGAGCCTTGGAAGAGGGTATGGACATCCATCAAAGCATAAAGGATAGAGGAATTTTTTCAGATATTGTAGTTGCAACTACTCTTGTAGACATGTATGCTAAATTTGGGATCATAGACAAGGCACTTGAAGTGTTTGACAAAATGCCTCAAAGAAATGTGGTCTCATGGACTGCAATAATTGTAGGATATACACAAATTAGATCTGTTGAAAAGGCTTTAGAAACTTTCAAGCAAATTCAATTTGTAGGTTTAAAGCCAGACTCCGCAACCTTTGCCAGCATCCTCTCTGCCTGTTCCAAAATGGAAGCTTGGGAACATGGTATGGACATCCATCAAAGCATAATAGAAGGGGGATTTTTGTATAATATTATAGTTGGAAATGCTTTGGTTGACATGTATGCAAAATGTGGAAGAATAGAGAAAGAACGTGAAGTTTTTGACAGAATGCCTCGAAGAGATGCCATCTCTTGGACTGCAATTATTGTTGGATATGCACAAAATGGATTTGTTGAAAGCACTTTAGAAAATTTCAAGCAAAAATGCAATTGGCAAGTATAAAGCCAAATTCCACAGCCTTTGCTAGCATCTTTCTTGCCTGTTCCAAAATGGGGGCTTTGGAATAGGGTATGAACATCCACCAAAGTATAAATAATAGAGGAATTTTGTCAGATGTTGTAGTTGCAACTGCCCTAGTAGACATGTATGCAAAATGTGGAAGCATAGACAAGGCATGCGAGATGTTTGATAGAATGCCTAAAAGAGATGCCATCTCATGGAATACGATGATTACAAGATATGCACAAAATGGATTTTCTGAAAAGGCTTTAGAAAATTTCAAGAAAATGCAATTAGCAGGTGTGAAGCCAAATTCCACAACCTATGTCAGCATCCTCACTGCCTGTGCCAAAATGGGAGCTTTGGAGCAAGGTATGAACAACCATCAGAGCATAATGGATGGGTTATTTTTGTCAGATATTATGGTTGGAAATGCTCTGTTAGACATGTATGCAAAATGTGGAAACGTACACAAGGCATGTGAACTCTTTGATGGAATGCCTCAAAGAGATCATGTCATCTCATGGAATGCAATAATTACAGGATATGCACAAAATGGATTTTGCAAGGATGCTCTCAAAATATTTTAATTAATGAATCACTTTGAAACATATCCTAACATTGTAATCTTTGTGGTGCAAGAGCACATAGTTTCACTAGTTGCCTCTCATAGGCAATTTTTTCAAAATTGAGTGTTTATTTGTAAATTCATGTAAAAGGTCATATGAAGACCTATTTCAGTGTATTTAAGGTCCCAAGTAGATCACTATGGGGTTGTTTAAGTTAAATTTGTAAAAAAAAATGTTGTTGAGTTGTCAAAAATGCAAAATATGCAAGAGTGTAAAAGTGTGCAAAAAGACAAAATACAAAGGAATGTGAAGAGTCACCTCATTGGGAAGGTAGTTAGGTAGTTGAAGTTGAAGGGGAAGTCATTCTTTATGATGAAAACATCTTTATAAATACTTTGTAAGGTGAGAAGAGGATTGGATGTATTCTTGAAGAGTCATATTGAATAAAGTTCCCTGTTTTCTCTAATTTTTGTGTTTTCCTTATTATTGTTCACCATTTAATAGGCTTGTACATAAGTTATGTCTTAGAAAATCTATGAATTTTAATAACCTATGGAACTAGCATCCATCTAAATTCAACTGTGAGTGATTTGATAGTTTAAATTTTTTGTTTGACTGCATTTTTGTAGTTCAGTTTGTAAACCCGGTTAAGGGTTTTGAGAGTTTTTTAGGGTAGAACTCACCATCCCAAAAAATGTAGGGCTAGATATTGGTGGGATGGATTGTTTAGGATCTTGTTATATTGTTTGGAATGTTTGGAATTTTTTTTTTGTGCAGCGAAGGAAAGGATACGAAGTAAAGTTGCTACTCTAAGGAAATTTTTGAGTTTTCTATGTAAAGGAGGTGCCTACAGGTCTGAGTTTGAAGAAATACCTTTGTTGGAAGCTTGGTGATGAATCTCAGAGCATGGGAAGACTTATTCAAACATGTTTCAAGTGGTAGAAAGGTGGTATAACATTTGGAAGGTGAATTTCTTTAAAACCCCTATTTTGCTTGTGTTAAGATGGCTTGAAGAGATGGTTTTGATGTTTCATGCTTTATTGTGCTTTCCAATCCCTAAAAGTCAATGAAATGAAAGTTTTGTGGCCAATTTTAATGTTGTTCAAAGTCATATAGTATTTTGGAGATGATTCAATGGAAGGTGCTTTGCAATTTAGGGCTAATTAGGGCTCTTTGACAATGTACAGACTGATTTTCTGGTGATTTTTTCAAAGCAAGTGTATTTGATTTTGTGATATGAATTGGGTTGTTTCAATCAAAACATGATGATTATGAGGTTCTTGAAAGCCTGGTAACAGTCTGGAAGTAAGAATGTGTGGATGGTTTTTATTTTGCCTTGGGAATCAATTTGATAAGAATGGTAGTTTGGGTGAATCCAATGTAAATATGGATTGATTCACAGTTACTAATAGAGTGATTGATTTGGTTCAGTCATTTTCAATGAAGGATATGATGTATTAGAATCTTCTAATGGTGTAGAATACTAATTTGGTGATTGTGATGGTTGGTAGCCTTAAGGATGACAAGTAAATGGATGGATTCAGGTGGAATGAAGTGATTTGTTGATGAAAGATAAAGGAATTTTGTTGCTTGTTTAATTTGATCTTCTCCAAATTGGTTTGGGTCATGAGTACCCCTGAATTGTGTAGATTCTCTGTATCACTTTGTTTGTGTTCTTTGTGCATGCAGCCATGGAGGTTTAGTGGATGAGGGTTGTACATACTTCAATCACATGAGTAAGCAGTATTGCATTACACCTACAGTTTATCATTATGTGTGCATGGTTGACCTTCTTGCCCATGCTAGCTATCTCGAGGACACTCTAAACTATATCATTAAGATTCCTGTTAAACCTATGGTGGTTGTGTGGATTTTTTTTTTGCAGTGCTTTCATTCCTCCCTAATGTCAAGCATGGGTGGTTTTTTCTATAAAACAAAATATATATCAAATTGAATACTAGATAAAGAGAATTCAAGTTTAATGCAAATCGTCCCATGGAGTTATTTTGTTAGATATTATCCAAGAGATGAGAATTGATGAAACCACCCAGGAGAAAGAGGAACTGACTTCATAAATAGTACAAGGGTTAATATAGGGAGAGAAGTCCTGATTTAGAGGGTAGAAGAATTCATGAAGAGTTGCTTAGTTGAATGAGTTTTTGGAAGAGTTAGACTCCCTAGAAACTACAAGAATGGGAAGAAATTAAATATGCCTTTATTAGCATAAAAAAATGAGACTTACTAAAAAAATTTACAATTAATTGAGTTATCTCAATAGCAATAAGGGTGGGCATTGAGCATGCCAACTCAACCCCTTTTGAGTTTGAGTCAGTAGACCTCACCACCTAATTGAACAAAATTAGGAATAGTTCAATTTTACTATTAATTGAAGCCTTTGGTAAGATGTCAACATATAGAATCACATGGAAATCAAGATGAATATAGATAAATTTTGCATTGAAAGTGATTCTATGTTAGTAATTAAGTATTTTCTAAAACTACAACAACATAGCCTTCCCTATACAAATTAGTGGATGCAACCAATGTTAAAAAAAAATCAACATATTCCTAGAAAGGCCAATAAGTTAGTGGACCACTTATCAAATGAAGCTATTCACTCAAATGATCGATAAGGTGGGGGCAGTCAGTTCCATTTTTTGTAATGTGGTAAGATTCATACAGGTAATGCTATGTCAAGCTGGGGAACTCTTCTTGGAGGTTCTAAATGATTAGCCTCTTTTTATAAGACTGTGTTGGCAGTGCTACCTGGATCATAGTTGTTTGGTGGGATTCCAAACCTAGACAATGAGGTGTAGTTGTGGAAATATCATAGAGAGAAGCTACAAGCTACCATGATGAATTCTCTGACTGAATTTATATCATAGTCTTGCTTAGTGTGGCTTAAGACATGTGCAAATGATATTCTCTATGCAGATAGGCTTAGGGGAAAGTATTTTCTTGATCTTGTGAAAACTGGAAAGGAACTTGCAGAGAATGAGACATTGATCAGAGAAACATTGGACAGTCTGGATGCATTTGAAGAGAGCTTGGAGTGGCTAAAAATGTTTTTTGGTTCAAATGTTGAGTTTCCATGGCTATGCGTGTATGAGATTGTTTTGAAGCACTCAAAGAGTTTGTGGGATGAAATTTTTGAAAGCTTGTTTGTTAGTAGGATGAAACAAATAATAGTTGATGGATTTGTAGATATGTGTGAGAGAGTTAAGGTTGGTAAATTCCTTGAAGCATAGTTACATCTCTAGCAAGTTACAAAGATGTTGAAACCCATTTTCACAAATTAACTACTAGTGAGGGTTGGCTTGTCAAGAGAGGGGACCTAAAAAGTGTCAATTTACCATAGATGAGGGGTCCAAGAATATTCTGGAAGACCTCCTAAGTTTTCTTCATGCACATAAATCTCCTTCAAGGATAAATGATTTAGCACCTTATTTTCAAGAGAAATTCTTTCATTTTATCTCAACATTGATTGTTGAGATTGAAGAACATCTTGCACATCTTTCAAAATCTCTCTATCAAGAAATGAAAAATGAGGAGATGCCAAAAAAAATGAACAAGGAGACACTAGAACTGACAGTTATAGTGGAAAGGGAACTTTTCTTATGAAGGATTTTAGTTGCTCTCAGTTTTCATTCAACTTCCCTTCCACTAGTGCTTGGCTCATCTCAGCTCTAGTTTTTCGAGAACAAAGCTTTAGTTTCAGGGAAAGGATCTTCAACTTTCAGATATTCCAGTACTGATTTTGATTACCCTCTTCTAGACAGTTCTGGAAGACAAATAATAATGAGAGGGGTTAGTTTGAAGCCTGAATCACAAGATAAAAATAATAGCACCAAATTGAATAAACTCAGAAGAACTATGCATAATCTTTGTATCAGAGCTCATAGCATGTGGATATTGTGGATAACTAAAGAGATTTCAAGCATTCTCACAAGATATCTAAGGGAGGACGATTCTTTATCCATATTCGATACTAAATTATTAATTCAAAAAGATGGCAATGCTTGAAATTTGACACCAACTCTTAGTAAACTTACTAAATTTGGTGCAAGGGCGCCATAGGAGTCTAATTTTCAAGTTTTGTCAATTTTGGTTATGTAATGGGTTTTAGGTGAGTTTTAGGAGTTGTCATCTCAATAAGATCATATATACCATTTTTGATGTGATTTGAGTCCTTTAGAGTCCATAGGGTTAATATTGCTAAATGATGTAAAAGTTGCCAAATTGTTGTAATGGGAATATTGGAAAAATGCAAAAAAATTGCAAATGGTGGAATGTCAAGAGTCAAGTAGTTAGAAAGTTGGTTTGTGTCAGTTAATTTGATGAGTTTTGATGTATAAGAGACTAATAAATCATTGAGATGCCAGAGGGAGTCAAAGAGATTTTGTATCTTGAAGATCAAGCAATAAAAATTCCCTAATTCATTGTATTTTCTATGTTTTTTTATTGAAAATTGTTGTTCTCTTGCTCTGTATGATTTCGTACGAGCTCCTTTCACTATGAACTAAACTGGAATTGTTTGGGCAATGATTCTACTTTATTTTGATAGTGGTTTGATCAAATCCCATTGAGTTTTGAGCAACTTACAGGCTTTTATTTGACTGTAGGTCTGCAACCCTCTTGGAGGGTTTGAGTTCTTTCAAAATGTAAATTAGCCCATTCCATTATTAGAGTAGGTTGTAGAAAGGTGTAATGGGAGCCAATAAATTAGTATTAGATGTAGGTACAGGTTTTTAAGATTGGGGAAGGCGTTTGAAGGAGAAATCAATGCTGCCCTAGTGATTTTTTAATAGATTTGGCCTAAAATGCATTGCTAGAAGTGGTAGTTGGGGAAAATTGCTTAGGGTTTGGCTGGGAGATGTTTTTTTTGGCATGAGTAGGTATATATTGAGGTGTTTGAAGCATTATCAGAGTAGTTGGAGGCTTGGAGAGATGAGTTACTTAAAACCCTCATTGTTTCCATTGAGTTTTTAGTGAAATTTGATGGTTAAAGGTGGGGAATGGTAGAAAACCTTTGGGGTAGAAAAATTTGAAAGTTTATTAAGCTTGTGCAGGTCATTTGAAGAGTGTTTGATGATTTGGCAGAGGAAGGTAGACTGTGGAAATAGGATTTGCATTCGGGTAGATATGCATCTAAAATGTGGAAGCACAGGCAAGGCACGTGAACTATTTGACAGAATGCCTCAAAGAGATGTCATCTCATGGAACGCAATGATTGCAGGTTTTGCAAAAAAAATTTTGTTGAAAATACTTTCTAAACTTTCAAACGAATGCAATTGGCAGGTACAAAGCCAATTTTTTTGCTAGAGTCCTCCCTACCTGTGCCAAAATGGGAGCTTTGGGATGGGTATGAACATGCACCAAAGCATAATGGTAAGGGAATTTTTTTCAGATGTTATATTTGGATATGCTCTAGTAGACATATATGCAAGATGTGGAATCATAGACAAAACACTTGAATTATTTGACAGAATGCCTCAAAGAGATGTCATCTCATGGAATGAAATGATTGATTGCAGAATGTGCACAAAATGGATTTTGCAAGGAACCTCTCAAAATATTTGAATTAATGAAGCACTTTGGAGCACATCCTAAAATTATATTTTCAAAGGAATCAGGGAGGTTATCTAAACTTTTACACCCTTCTATGTTCAAGTGTTGCAGCTATGACAGGTTGCCAATGAATCAGGGAGGCTATTTAAATCAATACACCCTACCATGTTCAAGTGTTGTAGCTGTGACGGGTTTCCAATGGAATTAGGGGGCTTATTTAAATATCCACACCCTTCTATGTTCAAGTGTTGCAGCTGTGATAGGTTGCCAAATGAATCATCAATAAGGGAAGTAAGTTGTATATATATATATATATATATATATATATATATATTATGCAGTAATGGTGCTTGTAGCAATTATTCATCTAACTTAATCTATTTGTTTAAGAAATATCTTTTGTATATTAAAATAGATCGAATAAAAATGCAATTGGAGTAGTTCAAACTAAATTATCTGCACTCAAGGACATAATCGGTAATTATTATAGTTACTGTTGTGAATCTAGCCATCTTATGTGTTAACAACTATTGTGGTATGCTCTATCATGATTATCGTATGTAATGATATATTTTGTTATTTTCATAGTTTTTATTTATTTTACTCGTCAAGCAACCATGAGGAGGAATAGGGGAAATACCAGTGGGTTGAGTAGATACTAGACTTCTTTCTAAGTACACCACTGATTTGTTTCCATAAAAACATAAAATGGAGAGTTTGTGTGGATCTTTATTGAGCTTGGTGAGTGGAGAGTTTATATGCATGTAATATAAATCTAAAGATGTTAGTCTATTTACGTAATTCTTTCTAGGTACATAAAAACATAAAACATAATTTCTAGCAATTATGTTAAATACACAAATATTTTGTTCATTATCTTTTGGAATGAAAAAAAACATCACCTTGAGCTAGACGCCTTTCCAACATTGATAATTGATGAAGTTTTTTTTTAGGACCTTACAAAACATTGAATACCAAATCATAAGGAAAATTATAGTAATTTCCACTCAATAGTGACCATACTATGTACCCTTCCTAGAGAAAGAAAATGTATTGAGCAACCTTCTTCAGGGCTAGACTAAAGCAATTCTTTGCTTTAGACAAATCATCTTTCTTCCATAAACAATTACCCAAGCACAACTAGGCATTTGCAAGAGAGGGGTCCAATCTAACCTGGACCACACTCAAACAAAGCACTAATTATTAGAAAATGCACAGCTACCAAAAATCCAGATGCCATACACAGCATTCCCACTCTCCAAAGAGAATAGATTTTGTTTAGAGTCAGTTATGTGAACCCACAACTTTTGATAGGTGGTATTCTGCTTCTTTGCAGTAATCAGGAGAAACATTTAGCACTTTTCCTCTCAGGTATTCATATACAGCTCTTCTTGTAGATTGTTTTCTCTTTTCTACATGTAACACTGTATCATAACAAGGTTAGAGTTTAATGGATTAAAATGCTGTAGATTTATGTGTTGCAAGACCAAAACAAGGTTGAATTGAATAATTTGAAAATGTTGCAGTCAGAACTATCTTTTATATGAAGAATTGAAAGAATACAAACTGCAAGGTCTTTTTAATTCCTTTCTTTTAACATTTTTGTAGGACTTTGTTAGCATTCCAAGTCATGTTTTTCAAAACCCCAAAACATTTATAAAGCATAGAATTTTAACACATCTAATTCTGGGTACAGATACCTCAATAGACAAGATTGAATGCAATCCCTACAAACACTTGACAAAATCTAGATATCCCTTGACAAATTTAGAACCTTTAGTGTATAGACAAAAATCGAGAATCAAAAATTTTGATTGCTGATGAGAACCATCATTTGTAAAATTCCTAAACAAAATGAGTAAAAATTATGACAAACCTTATGACCATGAATTCCTCAATAGATTGGGAGTGCATTAAGTGAAAAAATTATGACCCAATTCTTAGTCTTCTCAATCGTACAAGTGCTTGATGTACAACAGATTCAGGAGGATTTGGGTGCCCAATCATTGTCTGGTATTAGTGGTGTACACCAAATCAAATACAATATGCACCATGGGTTTCATCACGGTCTCAAACACACATGGTCCAAAGTTCCAAACATAGTTTTAAACAATCATTTTGCCATTGTGCCAGAACAATCAACTGGCAGAAGGTAAGCAGTTTCTCTAATTGTGTCTATCAAGCAAACTCTTCAACTACCATACTTCTAGAACTACATCCAATAGTTATTGTTCAAAAAGGCTTCTAGTTCAATAGTTCCTATCAAATGCTAGATGAATCTTGGTCCAAGACTAGCTCACATGACACTAATTGGTAATGTGATCCAGTGATAGCACTATTTACCGAGGCAACAAAGGAATACTATGACTTTTCCATGTAGATTGGAAGTCCATAGAAGCCTTGTAGGGTGTATGTCTCAAACTATTTCTCAGCCTACTCTAAATATTCAACTCCAATAGTAATAAATATATCAATAGTAATTATATATTAATATTTACAATATAGTAAATTTTTTATTGGTAATTACTAATATATTAAATTTTATCGGTAAATTGTGGGTAGGGATCACATCCATTATAAAATATAAATATTGAAATACTAGAGATGTCATTATAGAGCTCTATATGATAATAAACAACCATGACAATGTTGGCTATAGAAAACCCAATTGTCGATACATTCGTATGATAAGCCCGCCCTAGCCACAACAAAAATAAGGCAACTAGGCTATTAGGGCCCATAACCATGCAAGTGAAAAAAGGAAAAAAATGTTAATCCTTCTTATCTTGGAACTTCAACACCATTTAGCATTGAGTTTTTTAATTTTTGGAGGAAGCACTTTTCTTCTAAATGATTGTCCAATTTATAACATCAATCCCCCCAAGCTCCATAGAGGACTATCCACACACCAATGAAGATTTTTGAGGTACATTTGAGCTAGAGGGAGGTCGCACTACACCTCAAGGACAATTTAGGGAAGATTCGCTATTTCCCAAATCATTTGTTGCATTTGAAGAGGTATCTTTTCAAATCTTATTAGCATCAAGAGTAGTACATCATTTAATAAAAAAAAGAGTAGTACATGAATCATTTTATGGAGAATGTCATTTGACCCATTAGTCATGTTGGAAAAAGATGAAGCCTTCACCGTCATCATTAGGAGAAGCTCTCTACGTTGATCTTGTGCCCCTACCATCAAGTAGGTGGAGTTGTAGCTGTGACAGATTGCTAATGGAATCAAGGAGGTTATTTAATCAGGGAGCTTATTTAAATGTCCACACCCTTCTATGTTCAAGTGTTGTGTTGCAGTTGTGACAAGTTGTTAATGAAATCAAGGAGGTTATTTAAACTGTGACAATATTTTATTTTTAAGTGTTGTAGTTGTGATAGATTATAAACAGAATCAAGGAGGTTATTTAAACCTATCAAATTTCCTATTATATTCAAGTGTTGCAACTGTGAGAGGTTGACAATGGAATTGGGGAGGTTATTTAAACCTCTGAAACTTTATATTTTCAAGTGTTGCAGATGTGACAGGTTGCCAATGGAATCAGGAAGGTTATTTAAACCTCTACAATCTTCTATGTTAAAGTGTTGCCGCTGTGACAGTTTGACAATAGAATCAGGGGGTTATTTAAACTTTTACACATTTCTATGTTCAAGTGCTACAACTGTGACAGGTTACCAATGGAATGAGGCAAGTTATTTAAATCTATACACCCTACCATGTTCAAGTGCTATAGTTGTGATAGGTTTCCAATGGAATCAAGAAGGTTATTTAAATGGTCACACCCTTCTATGTTCAAGGTTCCAGTTGTGACAAGTTGCCAATGGAATCAAGGAGGTTATTTAAACCTTTGAAACTTCCTATTATGTCCAAGTGCTACATTTGTGATAGGTTGACAATGGAATCAAGGAGTTTATTTAAACCTCTACAACTTACTATTTTCAAGTACTGCAAACATGGTAGGTTGCCAGTGGAATAAGGAAGGTTATTTAAACCTCTACAATCTTTTATGATCAAGTGTTGCAATTGCGACAGGTTGCCAATAGAATAGAAAACTAACGTTGTGAAATAAAATGTAAAAAAAGCCATCAAAAAGGGTCTTTAAAATTCAAAAACAATAGCACCAAGTCTCATTCACCTGTAATGAAAATGAAATGATACTACAGTAAGTTGAAAATTGCACACAAATAGTTTTAAATTTTTTACAATACTAATAATACAAATTACAAATAAATGATTACAACCATTTGCATTTGAGATTTTTCTATTAATTTACATTTATAATTTTGGATATCAGTCCACTAGACATTGGCAGATATCTTCCCATGTCTATAATTTAAACATATACATAGAAACATGATAGATTAAGTTCAAATTGTTGTTAAATGAATAAAAGAATGATCAAATATCTAGCTCCTAAAAAAATAACTGGAAATTTTTATATTTACCCGTGACCTGCAAAGAACAATCAAAATTACAAAACTTAGTGGGAAATATCCACAAAATTCTCACCTATCATTTGATTCAAAATGTTTTCAAAAGATTAAAAATAGGATAATAGCCAAAATTATATACCAGACATTGACCACCAAAAAAATATACAAACAAAAAAATGCAATCATTTACATGTTAAATATAGTCCACTAAATCAGAGAGATTAGAACAAATCATGCCAAGGCTAGAGTGGTAAAGAAATTTGGATATGTAAATCCTCCTAGGCCATCAAGTTAAGGAAGATTCCAATTAACAAAATTATCCAACCCAGAGAAAAATACAATTAATGAAGCCCAAAATCTTTGAATTGCTTGTGTTTTACGAGCCCTAATGCCTCTTTAAGAGATAAAAACCCACCAAGCAAATGGATTCAATTTTGAGAATGTCTAAATTATTATTGATTGTGCTTATTTGGAATGGTAGATGTTCTCTTCAAACCACCTAATTTTGGAATGATGGATTACAAAATATAAGCTACAACATGTAGTTTGGCTTGTTGCAGTTCAATGTTGAGTGTCTAACCTAGCAGTTAGTTGTTTGTTGAGAAATTAATCTCACTCATAGTAAAATGCTCCAAGAAGCCTTAATTATCAAAGGAAACTAGGATGTGTACATTATAAGAAAATTGACTTCAGTACCTATTAGAGGATGCAACATAGAAAACAATCACTTGAATGTAAGACACCAGCATGCTATGTGTACAAATAAGTGTTTATTGCACATTTAGGTTTTAATATTAGGGAATCCTTTACCTTTACCTACAAATTTTGCTGCTTTCCTCGCCGCTATTGGTTCCGACTCCTCCAAACTCTTCCTCGCCGGTTTTGACCTTTCACTTCTCTGATTTGGAAAGCTGCAGCCTGAAAATAAGGTTTCAACTAGGGGTTTAGAGTGTGTTTATTAAAATGAAAATTTTGGGCGATAAACTTTATGGCACCCATTATGCAAAAAAATCGTTATATAATATTTAATATTATATTATAATATTTATATTATATTATAATATTTAGACAGGTATTCTGGGTTATGAATCTTTGAGGAAGGTTTGCAGTATCTCAGTTTTGATGCGCACTCACTGGTAAGCAATCTAGGTTGATCTTTTTGTGCAACAACAAGGCCAACATTCCTGTCCAACTTGCATGTGTTAAGCATGCCACCAACGTTCATCCTGAGCCAGGATCAAACTCAATGAAATTTAGAGTTTCATTAATTATTACTTATAACTCCCTTCTTTGTGGATGAAGTTGATTCATGAATTATCTATCATCTATATAATATTAAGTCCTCTATTTATATAGATTCTATTAAGTCATGTATATAATATTATTATACTATATTATATTAATAATATTTATATTATAATATGATATAATATATTATAGTATTATAATATATACAATATAGTATTATAATATATATAATATAATATTTATATTATAGTATTATATAATATAAATATTATATTATATATATTATAATACTATAATATATTATATCATATTATAATATAAATATTATTAATATAATATAGTATAATAATATTATATACATGACTTAATAGAATCTATATATAGATTCTATTAAATAGAGGACTTAATATTATATAGATGATAGATAATTCATGAATCAACTTCATCCACAAAGAAGGGAGTTATAAGTAATAATTAATGAAACTCTGAATTTCATTGAGTTTGATCCTGGCTTAGGATGAACGTTGGTGGCATGCTTAACACATGCAAGTTGGACAGGAATGTTGGCCTTGTTGTTGCACCAAAAGATCAACCTAGATTGCTTACCAGTGAGTGCGCATCAAAACTGAGATACTGCAAACCTTCCTCAAAGATTCATAACCCAGAATACCTGTCTGGTGGGATGATTAGACCAACTTTTATGCCTTTAATCGGATCTCTTGTTCTTTTCTTTGTTTTGTCGGTAGGAGCTAAAAATAGTGATGCTCAATCAGATGCAAGACTTGGGTTGCATGACTTGGGTTGTCATCAATGACAACACCTACAAGCCAAACTACTTAGCCATATGCCAACAATCTCCCCCTTTGGCATTGATGGCAACACCTAGAAAAAAATGACTAAGTGTCAGAATCATTATAGGTATACTGCTTGCTGCACTTTCTCCCCCTGAGATTCATAAGGCATTTTCTCCCCTTATAAGGCATTTTTCACTACATTCTCTCCCCCTTTGACATCAATGACAAAGTTGGGATGCCATATGCCAAAAAGTGACAAAACATGTGTTCAAAATCATTATTTCTTTAAGAAATCTAGCATATATACGCTTATAGTTCTTCTTCTTTAAAAAAAATTGCAAGAACTTGAAAATACTTTATTGCTTATCTTTAGAAAATTAGCTTCTTGTTTTTCTTCACTTTCGGAAGAAACTTCTCCCAACTATCAATTGTAATTCCAATGTTGATAATCAAGCTATTGTTCTTGGAAGTTTTGTTGATAATCTCAATGAGAGATTCGTGAATTGTGATTCCTTCTTCCAACTTTTCACCATTTTTTAGAATTTCCACCAACTGCTCCAGCCTGCACTCGACTAAATATTTTACCTTCCAAAAGGTGTCCACAAGAACATTCTTGGACAGTTGAATTTTTATTTGAGTTTCCTGCGATTCATGGATTCTCCTTCTGATAATGTCATCCAGATCCTGAGACATATCAAATTTTTTGCCAATGTCATTCAATTTTGTCTCAATTTGATCCAACTTATCCTTGTAATTGTTGACTGCATGAGGCCAGCGGACACAATAGTTGTAGATTTTTGTGGCTGAGTCAATACACCTCCTTAACTCATTCATTTTATTTTTAAGCTTAGCAAGGGATAGTCTGAATTGTTCCTTTAGGAGAGAGATAATTTCACCTTCTTCTCTACCTTTGTCTTTAGAGCCCATTGATTCTCTGTCACACTCAATCATTTCTTCGGGTAGAATATCTTTTAGACTTTCCAATCTTATCTTACAATGCTCAATATGAGCATTCAGTACTTCCAAAATTAAGTCCTGATCGTAAGATGGTCTGACTGACCATAACCTTGCAATTTTCTGCATACCACTTGTACTTTGGATAAGTTGTAGTTTTTCCTTTGACATATCTTCTTCTTCCTCACTACCTTTTTCAACACCGGAGTCATTTTCCAGTTGATTCTAAGGCTCTTTGTCAGATTCTTCATTCAAAATGTCCACAACTTCCTTCTCTTTGCCTTTTCCCTCAATCTTGGGAACCTTGCTTTCAAGAGGGTTGTATTCAATAATCTCTTGACCTCTTTTTTGTCCTTTATCAGTGCTACCGGAAGAGGAACCAATTTCCATTGTCCTTACCAGAGGAGAAATAATGACTGATCCACATTTCACAAGCACATACTTACAGAAATTTTCAAATTTTGAATCCCAATTAGACGGACTCTTAGCATAAGAGTAAATTTGGGTGCATATCGATTTGTCCGATGTCCATGCTACATTGTTGATTTTTAGCAATGAATTCAGAAAGTACATAACCAGACATATAATTAGAGTGCCAAACCTAAATGGATACATTGACTCTTTTGTCAATTTGACATTCTCCATCATCTAATCTTTCAATAATCCGCATAGGTCAAAGTCTCGACCTTCAATTATCATTTTATGAGCAATATATACTGCGCCAACTGATTTAGCCCCTTCCTGATTTTGGTAGAATAATTTATAGGTTATGTCATGTGTAATGTAATTCATAACAATATCTTTGATTGTTGCTATCAATAGAGCTCTTTGATCTTCGATTATCCCAGTTAGGGTTTCGACCTCCTTGTTTTGGATAGATTTCTTTCTAGGAATATCACCAACTTTGCAAAATCCAATTAATTTCTCAATTACTTCATTTGAGATTGTGTAAGGTTTCATTCCACATCCTCAAAGTATGGAAACTCATTCCACATATCCAAATTTCCATGTTTGGCTCCGCTCAATTGTTTTAATTCATCAGGAAGCAGTAGATTCCTCATAGATCTTATTTTTGTATTGTTGTACTCATCCAATGTGATCGAACCTTTTATTTTCTCCATTATTTTTCATGCTACTAGGGTTCACAATTACACACCGAATTGTATGAGGAATTCGAGAGTGAAGTACATGATAAATTTGTCAATGAATTATATTTTTCTGCTTCGAAAACCACTTGTCAAGTGCTCTCCTTCTTCTCTTCGATGATGCAAAGTGAAAAATAACAGCTTTGGACTTGACTTTTATAGCACGCACATGTGCATTAAATTCACTTGCCCTAAATTTTTGGTGACTTTGTTTTCTCGAGCGATGATAGAAAAATCTTTTGCGGACCAACAAATTTGATGAATTTATTTTTCTAAAGACATCAAAACTTATGTATACTAAGAGTGCATCTTCATGACTATTTTCTCCATTCTGGTACCATCTATAGACAGGGGAGGAAATATTTTCTAATAAAACTCCCCCTAGGCCAGTGGCCTTAATTCAATTACTGGAAGAACTACCAGAAGCAGGTTCCGATACAGAACAATTTCCAACATCAGAATCATTTTTCTTCAACCATGTCTTCTTTATTTGATCTCTGATATCATCCGTAGTTTTCTTTTATTTTCCTTTTCAATTTTTCTATGTTTTCTTCTCTCTGTATACCAGACCTCTTCTGTCTTTTCTATATAATCTGGCAATATGACTGTACTTATTGTAGTTATAGCACATAATGCTTCTTTGTTCATTCTATTGGTTTCTTCTCAATCTGCATTGGTTATCAATATGCCCTAACTTCCCACATGCATAACATTCAAAATATCTCCTAACAATAGAGTGACTTGACATTTTTTTGCATTCAATTGATTTATGACCATAATTTTTGCAATTGAAACATTGACCGGAGAATAATGAGTCTTTTGACCTCAAATTACTTCTACACTGAGCAACCATATGATCGAACTTATTATAGGAAAAATAATACCAATTGAATTTTTGTGCATTAGGTTGTCTTATCGGATATTTTCCATTTTTGTTCTGTTTGAAACTCTTTTGTGTTGATCTAGAATTTTCTCCTTTTTCATATCCAAGACCTCTCTCATCATTTCCACTCTTTTGTCCTTGAGTTAGCTCATCAATATTTATTGAACTGATTTTAAACTTTTCTTTGAATTCATTTGCAATGACAAGATCATTCCTAAGAGTAGTAATCTGCTTGCCAAGTTCTTCATCATTATTTTTGGTTCTTTGCAATTCACTTTCCAACTGAGTAAGTTCTCCACTTATTCTTCTGCATTCATTAGATTTCTCTTTCAGGGTCTAAGCAAGATTTTCTTCACTTTTATTCCTTTAATCTATCTCTTTAGTCATCTTCATCATCATAGATTCCATCTCATGTTTCAAGTTGGTATTATCTTTGGAAAGTTTTTCACATTCTTCGGTTATCTCCTTCAAATTTTAATTTAGGTGGGCATCATCCATATCTTCATTTTCCTTTTGTTGTATCTGATCATAGAGATCCTTTCTCTTCACCCTAGATTTGACTATCTGATCCTTCAATGACTAAATGAATTTCTCAGCATCTCTAATATTTTCTTTCAATTCTTGAACTTCTGCTTTAGACTGATCAAGGTCACCAAGAGCTACCATAAGCTATTGTTGAAGACTACCAAATTCCATCACATTCCAAGATCCACCTCAAGTTGCAAAACTTCTCCAAAGGAACTCGCTATGATACCAATTGTTGCCCTTGTTGTTGCACCAAAATATCAACCTAGATTGCTTACCAGTGAGTGCTCATCAAAACTGAGATACTGCAAACCTTCCTCAAATATTCATAACCCAAAATACCTGTCTAGTGGGATGAATAGACCAAATTTTATGCCTTTAACCTGATCTCCTATTCTTTGCTTTGTTCTGCTAGTAGGAGCCAAAAATAGTGTTACTCAATCAAATGCAAGACTTGGGTTGGATGACTTGGGTTTCCATCAATGACAACACCTACAAGCCAAACTACTTAGCCATATGCCAACAAGGAAATGGTGTTTCCAGTGGCGAATGGGTGAGTAATGTGTAAGAACCTGCCCTTGGGAGGGGAACAAGCTTAGGTAGGGGTCCCATGAGGGGGGCTTAAACTCTATGGATTATGATCAAATTCAAAATAAAAAAGAATAGAGGAGTAATAATCATTTATTTAGTCATTTATTTAGTCATTTTCATTTGTCTGATATTATTCATTTATTTAGTCATTTATTTGCAATATTCTACTAGTGTTAGTCACGTGACTAAAAAATTTATTCACGTGACTAAAAGTTTTAGTCACGTAGTAATTTATTTTCTAAATTCTACTAGTGATTTGATTATTATATTTATTTTTTATTTCTTGTGAATGTAGGATTTTCAATGAACATCAAGGTCTTTGTTTCACACATATGAAGAACTAGGAAAATAGAGATTTTTTTTTATAAAAAATACATGTGCACTAGGTATTGATGTCCTTATTTCAACAAAAAAAGAATAAGTTAATTCAAATGCATACAAAAAAGGTTATGTGGGTCAAAGTACAACTCTGTCCAAATTATAATTACTCTGACTTGGAAAATTAATTTTAAAAAAAATATGCAACAAAAAATTATGAAAAAATATCCATGCACTAGATATTGGGGTGACAAATCTGCAATTAAAAAATTAGAATTGTATGCTTTCTATAAAAAAAGTTATACGGGCTGAAGTAAACATCACTTTTTTAAAATGTTGTTTTGTAGAAAAAATAAGTTATTAAAAATTGCATAAAAGGATTCACAATTTTTTTTATTTCTTTTTTAAATATAATTATAATCTACACACAAAATCTCACAAATCACTAGTTTTCTTCATCTTCAAATCCTTAATGGCTTAGCTACTATAGGTGTAAGAAAGTGGAGATTTGGTGATAAATGTTGATTTCAATGTCAAGTTTGGCCAAAAAGTGTAACCCATTATTGTGGGATCACCTTGTATCCACTTATAATCCACAATATAATCCTTTATTTCAACCCCTTGACCTAAGTCCACTAATTTTAAATCCCCTCATATAGAATCCAATTTATATTCCATCCTCATCAATCCAATCACAAATCTAATTTTAATTCACTATCCTAATCTCATTTTCTCCATCAAACCTTTTCTCCATCCCTAATTAAATCCAAACTTTAATCTTTAGAAATTTTAATCAAAATCCTAAATAAAACTCCAATCTTATAACTCAAATGCAATCATACGATTTAGCCCTTCACCCCACCTCATCTCATTAAGATTTAACCTAAAAAAAAATAAAACGAATCATTCATTCTCAATCTTCTCACTCAAGTACTAATCTAACCCCCATCCTTGAGTCCTAAATTCAAACATATTCCAATCCATTCATATAACCTCAATCAATCATCCCAAACCTCTTATTTTAATCCAAATCCTAAATACAACCTTCATCCCAATCCATACCCAATCCCAACTCAATCATCCTTTAATCCACTTCAATAAAATAAAAGGTCAATACCCTAAGATCGGTGAAAACCAAATCCAAATACTACTCACTTGGTAATTTTCCTATCCCAAGTATAGAAATCCACATCAAAATCTTCCTCACTCAAGAACTTTGCCTATCTTAAGTGTAAAAAAATTTAAAAACAAAATTAATCCAATAAATAATCTTCTTAGGTCTTGATTATTGATCCTTCATCCAATTTATTTTAATACAACTTCTTATTAATTCCAATCTTTTCCATTTTTATCTCATTCTTCTCCATAATCCAAGTCCAAAATCATGCCATTTATTTGACGATGACGATGATGATCATGCTAGTTTTTTCAGTCAAGAAGATTACAATTCTTATGACAATAGTGAGAGCCTTGTGGACCAAGAAAAAATCTCAATATCCTTAGATAACATTTCCTTAAACAAGCTTGCAACAAGCCCCTATCCCCCATTCCCCATCCAGCATCCCTCAAAACCATGATCCCACTAGAAAAAGCTCCTCCACTAACCACAAAGACATCCTAGACTAGATCTTCGATAAATATAAATATTTACCCTTCTTCTAATCCCAATACATCTTCTATATCTCATCCTTCTCCTACCATTGACAAGGGAAACTAATCTTCCATCCATAATCCTCCTCAACACCCATCCATATCCCAAATCCCCATATCTATTTACTATCCTCATTGACTCGTCCAAAATCTAATCCTAATCCATCCACCTCCTATTTTAATCCTTCATTACCTACACCTAAAATCCAAATCATCCAAACCCAATCATATTCCATCCACCTCCTATTCCAATCCTTCATCCTCCAAACATTTGGAATCCAAACCATCCTAACCCAAACCTATTTAATCCACTTCCTATTCTAATCCTTCATCCCCCAAAACATTGAAATTCAATCCTTCATCTATTGCATCCTTTAATTCTACCTCATCCCAATTATTTGATGATATATTCCAAGGACTATTCACAAAATATTATAATCCACCATACACAAATAAATTTGTTCCATATTACAACATCTCTAATCCAATACCCTCCACATATCACATTGACCATGAAGTCGTAAATCCTAAATTTCTCAAATACCACTCAAAATCATTAAATCCAATAAGCATAAACATTAAAAATCATTATCCCATCCATCTGCAAAACTTATAGATTCCCTCCATGCACTAGTCGCTAACAATACAAAATGTCACTCTTCCCTCATTTCCTCAAGAAAATCCACCTATGTCAAAAAATTGTTCCAAAATCTAAAAACATATGTCCTCTTCCAAATAAAGATCAAATCATCCCTATTAATCCCCTCCATGATCCCATTTCATCTCAAGATCAAATTATCTCTCCCAATTAACCTCATGATCCCTTACCATCTCATGATCTCAACATCCCTACTAATCCAACTCATGATCCCATCCCCTCTCAATACCCTACCACCCCCATAAAACCCATCCATGAACTACAAGCCTATCATATTGTTTCCCCCATCTTCATTTTATTTGGTACCTTTGAAGAAAGTATCCTCCCTACCACTCCCTATCCCCATCAAAATGGAAAATAATCTTACTTCAACAACAACAAGTATCCTATTGGATATTGTATTTATAAAACATATGGGTTATTAAGGCAAATGGTTAGGCCTTCACAAGAAAGGAATCTTGGAACCCATCCAAATTAAATTAAATATAATATATTTGAAGGTCTTAGATACAATTATCATGAACAGGATGTTGGTAATCCATATGGTAATCCTACACATCTCCATCCCCCATATTCTAAATCCATTTTGAGTCCCTATGTCCCAAAATCTACTATCACCCATCCTCCTCCTATATCCATCTAGGGCACTTATATCCTAAAATCATGTCCTTTATCTTCCCCATCCATCTTAGGTCCTTACATCTTGAAGTCTATCATCCTAACTCCTACCAATCCATCCTTCATAATCCTCAATTAAGATTAATAAAGAAACAAATCCTCAATATTCTTCCAACATGCTCACTCCATCATGTCTTCCATGAGATATCCAAATCACACATATTAAAACATCTACACCATTTTAGGATCCTAAATGCCACAAACGCCCACCAAGAAAATTAGAAAAACCAAAAACCATGTTGATACCAAATAAAAAATAATCAATACATCCAAAAGAAAAATCCAAATTGATATCCAAATCTATTACTCCAAAATCTTTCTCTAATCCTAAATCCCCTCACCCCCATCTAATAATCTTCCATCTGCTAAGTCTATTTTGGGCCCATATATCCAAAAATCCCCTATCCTGAGTCCTCCATCATCTCCTAAATCTATTTTGGGTCCTTACATCCCAAAATTCATTATCCCAACACTCCATCTAAATCCCTAAATCATAAATCCACTTCTAATCCAAAGCTTCAAAACCTATCATAGTGTGTGCCAGTTTTGTTCTTGACAACAATATCTTATAATGCCACCATCTTATCCTTTCATCCACACATATCCATCCACCATCCTACCTCCATATACCATCCCATCCCTTTAATCAAATATTTTGCATAATCCATCCTCCATCCTTCTCCCATCCATTCCATCTTCCTTGGTAGCATTCACCAACTTCTATGAGGGCCACAACACTTGTCATGGTCCATAATAATAGTTATTCAAAAAGAGATATTATCCATAGAAATAGACACTTGAGTACTTTCTTCATCTCCCTATCTTCCAAATTCACCTATCCTCTATATAGATCCTTATCCTCCACCCTTATCTAAATTCATCCATCCCATCTCAAAAATCAAAATTTCAAATATAATTAAAAAATAAAATATCAAAGATGAAAAAAGTAGAGAAATAATTTTTCCAATGGTGAAAACCACTTCTTGTGGCACCTTTGGTAAGTACCATGATGAAAATTAGAAAATAAGTGGCATGCATAGACCACCCATTCACTATTTCCCTACACTTGGGGGCAAGATTCTTCCACTTTATCTACTCCATCCATCCTATCTACCCATACTATCCCATCCTATCAACTCCATCCACCCTTATTTCAATTTTGATAAAGATAGCGGTGATCCCACAATACTGGTTTACAATTTTTGGCCAAACTAGACACTAAACTATTTTTTTCTAACTAAATCTTCACTTTTAGACACCTATAGCAACTAAACCATGAGGAATTTGAAGATGATGCTAACTAGTGATTTGTGAAATTTTGTCTATAGATTCCGAATATATTTCTTTCAAAAAATTTGGAATCAGATTGCACTTCTTTTTCTATCTCCTTTGAAAACTAGTTTTTTTCCGTAAACACCATTTTTAAGGAGTGGCGCTCACCATATAACACATAACCATTTTTCCATGAAGGATAAAATTCTATTTTTTTCGAATTTAGATTTGTAACTACAATATCCAGTGCTTCCAATTGGTCTCATAGTGTTTTATTGAATATTTTTTCCTTAATCAAGTTTCAAAGTCAAATCAATTAAAATTCAAACATAGACAGACCGTATAACACATAACGTTTTTTGTATGTATCAAAATTCAAATTTATTTTGTTGGATCAATGACTTCAATATTTGGTGCACTCATATTTTTCAAAAAAAAAATTGATAATCTTCTATTTTTCCACATGTGCAAAATAGAGAGTTTGATTTTCGGTGAAAAACCTATGTTTAATAAAACTAAAAAAAAAATACATAATAAAACCAAAACATATTAAAATTATATTCATTGGATAGCTCATTTCGAGGACTACCATCATCTAGTTGGCTTTGTGAAGTCTCCTCCATTTTCATCCTCAACTCAAGCTTTGAAGGGCAAAATTCTAGAGTTTTTTGGTGCCAAAGGGTGAAAAGGCGGGAAAAGGGGGGCTCAAGCGAACCAGGGGGTTCGATCAAACCCCCAAGGGTTTGCTCGAACCAAGGTTCGCTCAAACTAGGGTTCGAGCGAACCCCCTTTCCACAACCATTTTCTTTGCTCATTTTGTTGATAAATGTGGGACCCAACATTTAATGGGTTCGCTCAAACCAAAAGTTCGTTCGAACCCCCAAAAACCAAAAAAAATTGCATGTTGTCATTTTTTGCAACTTTTCCTTCCTCACTTGAATTGTAAACCACTTTTGTGGGTTTACCCATAGGAGAAAATACCCAAGCATGCTTTGGATAATACAAACCTTACATTTTCTACAATTCCTCAATATTATCCCCCATAACTCATATAAAATTGGGTTTTTTAATCCTATGTGACATATTCCTTGTAGTTCCCTCCAATAATCCACCTATCTCTTATCCTCCATCCAATAGTCCTCCTATTTCTTATCTTCCATACATTCCTCCAGTTACCTCCTAGTTAAGACAATCCTCCATTGTTTCATCTTTTTCCATGACCTTGGTTCTCCCTTTTAATTCGTTCTAACATTTCAATATCCCTAAACAACCTCCCAATTTTTTTCAACTTACCTCAATCCCACCCATGGGTGTTGCCACAATATTGGGTTGCACTTTCTGGGACATTTTGATTTTTCCCTGAAATCACATATTTTTAGAAAATATAATGATTTAAGCCTTGAAAGGTCTCATTTAAATGATTTCAATTAAATCGGGTTTGATCAACCCCCCTTAGATCAAACCCCCTTGGATAGAACCCCGCTAGTTTTAAACCATACCTATAATGGAATCTCCTCTACACCTATCAAAATGTTGATAAATAACCAATTTTGATTTACCTTTTGGGGGATCAAATGATTTCATTTAAATTTATATTTTGTAAGTATGTAGCCCTTATTATAAGCTTCCCAAAAAGTATAATTTTAAATATATTTAATTTGATTATTATATTTATTTGTATTTCTTGTGAATGTCAGTTTTTCAATGAACATCAAGGTCTTTGTTTCACACATACAAAAAAATAGGAAAATAGAGAAAAATATTCTAAAAAATACATGTCCACTAAGTATTGATGTCCTTATTCCAACAAAAAAAGAAAAGTTAATTCAAATGCATACAAAAATTCATGTGTTACACAATACACCTTTTTCCAAATTATAATTACTCCGACTTAGAAAATTAATAATAAAAAATGCAACAAAAAATTATGAAAAAATATCCATTCTCTAGATATTGGTGTGAAAATTTTGTATTTTAAAAATTAGAATTGTATCCTTTCTATAAAAAAAAGTTATGTGTTACACAATAAACATCACTTTTTTAAAATGTTGTTTAGTAGAAAAAATAAGTTATTAAAAATTACATAAAAGGATTCATAATTTATTTTTTAATTTTTTTAAAATATAATTAGAATCAACACACAAAATCTCACAAATCACTAGTTTGCTTCATCTTGAAATTCTTAATGGTTTAGCTGCTATAGGTGTAAGAAAGTGAAGATCTGGTGTAAAATGTTGATTTCAATGTCAAGTTTGGCCAAAAAGTGTAACCCATTATTGTGGGATCACCCCCACCTATCCTAAACATCCTTCCAATCTCCCTAAATGGCCTCCAATCCCATCCCCCCACCCTAAATGGACCTTCAACCCCCTAAGTGGCCTTCATATCTATCCCATATCCTTAAATAATTCTCTAAACTCCATAAATGACCTTAAATTCCTCTCCCCTATCCTAAACAACTTTCCAAACTCTATGAACAACCTTCAATCTCATACATCCAACCTAAACAATATTTTTATCCCCCTAAAAAAATCAATCATATCTACCCATCCTAAGTAGCCTTCCAATCCCCATAAACAACCTTCAATCTCACCCAACCATCCTAAATGATCTCATATCTCCCTAAAGAACCATACAAACCCACCACATATCATAAATTTCCTTCCAATCCTAATAAATATGTTTAAATTTTATCCTCTTATACTAAAAAATATTTTATCCTCACTAAACACACTCCAATTCTATCCACCTATCCTAAACAACCTTCCACCCTTTCTAAGTGCACTCTAATCCCATCCATCCACCCTAAATTATCCCCTCAAACTAACTCTAATCCCATTATTAATACAAAGCTTCCCAAAATGGTCCATCCAACCTCAAGCAATCCTAATCCATGCAATCTAGTTATGTAATCTATCACAAAATCCAAATAAATCCAATAGCTCTACTCCTAGCCTTTCTACAAATATTGATCCACTTTACTCTCATCATGTCATCTTTGATCCCTAATCCTTGCATTGTTCTTATCATCAAAAACATTATTAATGAGAAATCTCTTTCCTAATCCTCATATTATTCTTATTGTCAATAATGTTATCTGAGGGTCATCACCATAATCAATCAATCAATTTTTAGCTTGACTAGGGGTAAATTATGTTTTCTTTGTATCATTGTAAATGTTTTATTGTCTTCTTGTGTGTATTATTATTTCTTTGTATTCATCATGGTCCTTGTATCATACCAAAATAGGGCCATCATGGTCCTCCATATCATGGTTTCATAAGGCATATTCTTGTAATGACCTTTTCTTTTAAGTTAGTTGTCTATACACTTTGCACATTGTCACCTTGATTCCTTATACTCTTTTGCATAACATCAAGTACAATGTCAAATAAAGGTTTCTCTCATTACTAAAGCATGGCTATCCTACCCCATCCCTCCATCATTGTTCTCCTAACTTATTCCCCCTTATCCTCATCTTTTCTATCATTTATCCCATTATCCATTCATCCATTTTGAGAGAACACTTGTGTTATTCAAACCTACCTATCATCTCGAGAAGGCATACTATTCTACCTCCTCATCATCACTCTCATCCTTCCAACAACTAGAGCATCATTCTTATATGTCGCATACCTTTCTAGCCATGATTTTTTATTCATTTTTGATATGATGCCACTTCTCTTAGTTGTGACACTATATCAAACAAAGGAAAAATATAGACAACTAAAATTTTCCATATGTGACCACATCAAAATTTATCCCATCCCAAGCATTTATAACATATCATTTATTCAAAAAATGGGTGGAATATTTCTCTACAAAATGGCTCTAAAGCGAAAATGGCAGCCTAACGGCTTTATTGAAGAAATGAAGGTTTTCGGTTGTCTTGTTGCACAAATTCGCATCATAATCAGCCTTATGGGGCTTGGGGACCCATGGGTGTTTAGAAAAGGTATCATGCAAATGTTGGAGCTACGAATAGAAGATACCACTTCTCGAGACCTAATTGGGTGCCTATTCCTCCTCATAGGGTTTTCAATAAAAATGGGCAATCAATTGTTGACATTTGTGAGGGACACACTGTATAACAGAGATTTTTAGAATAAGCCACATGAGCCACATTCGGCTTTTCTGGAAAAAATGTATCAAGAAGCTACGAACGATTTCAAGTCTCATGCAAATGCTATATCAGGTTCAAAGAGTTTCAAAGCTCTAACGCCAACCAAAGAAGTCACTCATCCTAGTCAGGTGAATGGGAGCTAGATAGGGTTGCAAAATACAAATGGTTAGACGTTTGTTCAAACCCTAAATGCTAAAGATCAATCAAATCATGTTCATTATGGGTAAAAGAAAGGAGATCAAGGTTTGCAAGCTTTGAATACAAGGAAACAATGTGTTTCTTCAGTGCAGGTGCCAAAGCATCAAGGTGCTCCCTTCAATCCAAATACTAAGGCTCCCAGACAGTCAAAGTGCCAAAAAAAGAAAACTTCAAAATCCAAAGGGAGGAAGGGTGCAAAGAAAAAGGCAACAACCAAGAAAATTTGGAGGCGCAAGGATTTAAAGAAAATAGAAGTAGCCCAGGCAAATATTTCCAATTAGAAGGATCCAAAAGCTTTGTCCCAAGGCACTAGTGGTACCCTCAGAATTACTTTTTCAGAAATATTTTTGCAACCTCAAATCCAAGATCTTAGGGATAAATCTTTGATTTGTAAGTTATGGAACTTAAACTTGCCTTTAGTTCAATTAAAGGATGATATTTATGAAAATTGGGAAGGAGTTCAACAATTTTTTTATCTCGATCCAAAAAAGGGTATATTTGTTGTCATCTTTGAATCTCAATGTTATAAAGAGGAAACTTTCAGGGTTAAATTGTGGGTCTTTCGTGGTTCTGGGTTAAGTATGCTATCTTGGGTTCCAAATTTTAATCCACAAGAATCCTTTTTCAAATTTGTTCCCTTTTGGTTCCAATTGTCAGGATTGCCACTTGAATATAGGGAGTTAAACATAATTGAATTAATGACTAACCAAGTGGGTATTTTCCTAATGCATGACAAATCTTTCTTTAAAAATCCTTCAAAGCCAATCCGATCTTGCGCTCTTATAGATGTGTCCAAGATTTTCCCCCAGAATATTCAGTTAGTATCAAAGTATGGTACCTAGCATTAGTAGATAATCTTTGAAACTCTGGAAAATACATGCTACAATTTCTACCTTACAGGTCATCTTGCCTCTCAATGTATGTCAGATTCTTCTCCTTCGGTCTCTACTTCACCAATTGCTCAAACCAAGGGAGTGTCCTTGAAGGAAACGAAGGATTCACATGATCCAATTTTTCAAGTTTTGTCTCCAGGGGTAGCATCAGATCTTGCCATGACAAGTCAAGCAGTCAAGAATGGAGAAAAAGGCAAAGGCAAGCTGGTAAAGGGGAAAATGAACTCAGCTTTGAGTATTTTCAATAATGATCGCACCATTAAGAGAGTTAAATTTGAATTGAAAAGGAAATTAAACATAAGGAAGCTAATCCATAATTTTCTTGCTCCTTCTCCTACCATATTCACTCCTGAGATAAAGTTAAGCTTAGATAGCCAGATCACAGAAATAGCTCAAAGTCTAATGTTTCAAGAAACAAGGGATTGTCTTCATGACTAGTCGTTACAAAGTAGCAAGCACAAGGAAAATTTACTTGTTCAAGAAATGATGTTTGTTTAGGAGCAAAATCAATTAGCTTTAGCAAGTGCATAGTAGGAGATGAGCCAGTGTGAACTAGATTTTTTGGTAGAAAAGATGCTTCTTTCAATTGGTTCAGACTTATTTGAGGAAATTGCACTGCAAGAATATTTTTGGGGAATCAAATCCAAGTCAACTGCCCAAGAGGAAGAGGGAACACTGGATTCTATGAGACCACTAATGGTAGTTCATGGGAAAAATGTAGATTCTCAGGTTGATTGGTCACAAGATAATCATTTAGAATGTAAGGAGGAATGTATGAATTTTTTTGGTTTCAACAGAAACTTTGCAGTATCACAAACCCCTTTTCATATTTTTGTGAAAAAGACACTTGGAAAAAGAGGCAAGAAATCAAAACTTGCAAAAATGCAAGAGCAAATAGAAGCGGGAATCCAAAAAATGATTTATGACTCTATGTCACCAAAGAGACCGAGGACAGCATGTTGCTCTCCTCAAGAGCAATGAGGATCCTATCATGGAATGTAATGGGCATAAGTGCTCCTGACAAATGTGCTCGCATCAAGCAACTTGTAGATGCTTGTGGAGGGGACTTGGTATTGTTATAGGAAACTAAGACATCAGTATATGTGTTTGAATCTACAATTAAAAAATGGGCAAGATGGGAGTCCACACATTCACCCGCTAATGGAGCATCAGGGGGCCTAATCATTTTGTGGAACCCAAAATCGGTAACTATTAAGGTGCATAAAATGAGAATAATTGGCAAATGATAGAGGTGTCAAAATTTGAATTGTAGTTTTGGCTAATAAATGTTTATGGCCCCACTTCTACCCTGGATAAGAAGAACTTGTGGGACAAACTAACTCAACAAATAGGTGTGATTCATACAAAGAAATGCATACTGGTAGGGGATTTTAATGCAATAACTTCTTTGCAAGAAAAGAATGGGGGAGTTTGTCCACCTACAAGAGTAATGACAGATTTTAGTTCATTTATACCATCCAACGCTTTCAAGGATATCAAGTCAGCCTCGGGGAAATTCACTTGGACCAATAGGAGGAAAGGGTTTTTACAAATTGCAGAATGGCCTGATAGATTCCTAGTGTCCTCCAACTAGATGCATGCTTTGCATAATCTATCATTTAATATTCTTCCTTATCTTGGTTCAGACCACTATGCAATTTCTCTAAATATAGCTAATATTACCATTCCAAGAGCCAAATCCTCTTTTAAATTTGAAGCTATGTGGTTTAGACATCTGCAATTTATGGATCTTCTGAAACAATGGTGGGTTAATGCTCCTTTTACACAAGGCACTAAGATGTATCAGTTTCATATGAAATTAGCATATGTGAAGCAGCAAATTAAAACTTGGAACATACAAGTATTTAAAAATATCTTCCAACTAAAAGATGTTTACAAAGAGTTAATTGAAATACATGAGAGCATAATTCAAAAGGGCCTAGATGCAACTTTGTATGATAAACTAAAAAAGGTTACAAGAATAACGGGAGGAGTTATGTGCAAGAGAAGAAGTTTACTGGAGACAAAAGTCGCAAGAATTATGGCTAAAAGAGGGAGATCGCAACACAAAGTTCTTCCATGCTTGTGCTTAGATTAGGAAGGCAGAAAAGTCAATTCAAACAATTCAACAGATATCCACTAGTAATTGGTTAACAAAGGAAGAGGATATAAATAATGAAGGTGTCAAATTTTTTTCTGAACTCCTTTTAGCCCTGGTCAACATAGATGTTAACTTAAGTAATTATCAACAAGAATTATTGTACACAATCCCACATCTCATCAAAGAAGAAGATAATAAAATGCTCATGAGGCATTTCACTATAGAAGAATTGAAATTTGTTGTCTTCTCTCTCCCTCTGGATAAGGCACCAGGCCTGGATGGCTTCACGGTAGTATTCTTTCAAAGGGGTTGGGAGTTTTTGTGCTTTGAACTCCTCTGGGTGTTGGAAGAATCAAGAAGAACAAGGTTCATGCTACGTCAATTTAATGTTACCAATATTGAGATTTTGCCGAAAGTTAAAGACCCCACAACTTTTGTAGAGTTTAGGCCAATCTCTCTTTGTAATACAATTTATAAAATCTTCACGAAAGCAATTTATTTAAGGCTCTAGCCAATTATTCCACGTATTATCTCTCAAGAACAAGGAGGTTTTGTACCTGGAAGCGAGACATATGAAGGGGCAATTGTAGCACATGAATTTCTACACACAATTTCAATGTCAAAACAACCTGCATTCATTGTTAAGTTAGATATGATTAAAGCTTATGACAAGGTAGATTGGAAGTTTTTGAATAAGGTACTAACAAGATTTGGTTTTAGTTCACATTGGCGTAAGTGGATAATGTCAGGTTTATCTGGAGGCAAATTTTCAGTGATCATAAATGGAAGTCCTTAAGGTTTTTTCTCTGTCTCCCAAGGGGTCGGGCAAGGGGATCCTCTCTCCCCATTTCTTTTCATTATAATGGAAGAAGCTTTAAGCAATTTTATTATCTCCAAACACAATCAAAGCTTATAGCAAGGGGTTAAGATGCCAAGCTCAAACATTTCAGTTACGCACTCTTTGTTCACGGATGATACTCTCTTCTTCAATAAGGCCTCATTAGTGGAAGCTAAGCAGGTCGAAGAAGTACTGACAAAATATTCATCTGCTTCTGGTCAGAAAATAAATCCAATGAAATCCAAGATTTACATTCTAAACACCCTGGAGGAGCTTAAGAAGAAAATAGTTAGTACCTTAGGCTTCCAAGAAGCAGAGCTACCATGCTCTTACCTAGGAATTCCTCTTTTCAAAGGCTCTAATAGAGCCCATCTCTAGGATAAGGTGATCAATAGGTTAAAGGAAAGAATTTTAATATGGAAGGCTAGATGGTTATCACTTTCAGGAAGAATTCTTTTCATCAGATTAGTCCTATCCTCCATCCCTAATTATTCCTTCACTGTTCTCAAAGCTCCAACTTCGGTAATTTTGGAAATAGAAAAAATAATAAGGTCATTCTTGTGGAAAGGAAATATTGATGGTGAAAAAAAAAATCCCACTGATTTCCTTAGAAAATATGGCAAGAGGAAAAAAGCAAGGAGGGGCGGGAATTCAAAATCTTTCCTTGAGGAACAAGGCTTTTGGGGCCAAACTAGTATGGAAAATGTACACCAACCCCAAGGCAAAATGGTCTAAAATAATGCAATCTAAGTATCTAGACAATGGGAACCCTTCAAGAATCCTAACTGTGGCCGACCCCCCAAAGGGATCTGCAATATGGAATTTCATTCTAAAATGCAGAAACCTCATTACAAAGCTTGCATCCCGGGAAGTAAACAATGGGTAGAGTGTAAATTTTTGGGTTGATTCATGGAATGGCGATCCCCCATTATTTGAAAATCAAGATCTGCAAGAGATAAGAGCAATATTAGTTGAAGCTTGGGGAGAAAATTTGATGGATTATGTGCAGGCTTCAGGTTTTATGAATGGGAAAGTAGTGTGGAAAAAACAAACATGTAATCTATTATTTGTTCAGTAGCTGGAGGCTTTCAACAAGGTTATGAAAGGCCGAACAATATTATTTTCTGATAAGCCAGACCGTATAATTTGGGTTGCTTCAAAAGTAGGGTCTTATACTGTAAAAGAAGGTTACACATCTTTATGTAAAACTAACCAATTTTCTCAACCCCAACATGCTTTTCATTTTTGTTGGAACAACAAAGTACTACCAAAAGCAAGTAGTTTTGCATGGTTGGCTCTTCATAAATGGATCCTTACTAGTTATCGATTGGTTAAGCTAAGAATTGCAAATCCTTTTAAATGTCCACTGTGCGAGAAACAATTTGAGTCAGTTGATCACCTACTTCTGCAGTGTAATTTTTCCAATCAATGTTGGGATTTCTTCAAAGCGAGGTTAGAAATATATACTCCACTCCCAAATACTCTATGGGATCTATTTCAAAGTCGGTCGGTTCTATATCAATCATCATTATTTGCTTGCATCTAGCATATTGTTCTAGCTATTGTGATTTGGAATATATGGTGGGAAAGAAACATGAGAACTTTTAGGAAAATGAAAGCTTCAATTGATGTAGTCATTATAAAGATTGAGAAATCCATATCGAAAGGGGTCAATGCATGTGTTCAAAAAGAGAAACGTATTAATTCATTGTTTACAAATTGGGACAGTAGTATTCTAAAGTTTTGGAAGAATATTAAGCTGCCATTTGATGGCAGCATGCCTAAAATCAGTTCTAGGAAAATTGACAGAAACACAATTAAATGGATTCCACTGCAAGTGGATTTTGCCAAGCTAAATTTCAATGGGGCAGCTAAAGCAGAATCAGGACAGTCAGGGGCAGGAATATGTATAAGATATTCATCAAGGAACCTAATTGCAGCCTCCTCTTTCAACCTACATCAAGGTACAAATAATAATGCGGAAGCACAAGCGTTTCTTATATGTTTGGAACTGGCATGGGGTTTAAAGCTGACAAAGTTATACATAGAGGGAGATTCCATGCTAATCATAAATTCTTGTAGGGAGAGGAAATTATATAATTGGAATCTAAATTATACCATGTAGAAAATCTTGCCACTTATGGATAAATTCCAAGCCATTGTGATCTCGCATACCTATAGAGAAGGGAATAAAGTTGCAGATTTTCTAGAAAACTTAGGGTGTGCGGATAAGGAGATCAAGGTTACAAATGATTTAAAGCAATTGTTTGAATTCCCTCAATTAATCCAACTAATTGAACAAGAGGGAAAAGGTGATTATGTAGACGAATGATTTTAGGCACATTTGTGTGAAAAAAGAAATGTTGGAAAGTTAAGAATATTAATGGCTTCTTTTTCCCTCAATTCGCTTGTGGGAAATATAGAAATTGTACAAAAGCCAACACAAAAAATCTGTGTGTATTTAGGATTTCCCAATTCATGGTTGCATGTCCCAAGGTATTTCAATGTCATCATGATAGAGCATGAAGATGTTAAGGATTTATTTCAAGTACTTGTTGAGATCAGCATTTGCAGTGTCAACATGGTTTGGGCGATCATTTCATATCCTACCTCCAGATTTATTGGTCTCACTAATAGTTTTAATAAAAAGTTTCTTTCATCCAAATTTGGAAAGATCTAATGAAGATTTGAATTCATTGTTAAAAGTGTTGACTCATTTCTTCATTAATCGCGCATTGGACAAATGCATACTTTTTCAGATGAAGGAAAGGATATTTAGTTGCCACATTGTGGTTTGCAGTCATGCAAGCACCGAGGATTTAACTCCTTCAGCAAAGTCATGACTCCTACACGAGCGATCCTACAGTGAAGGTCTTGTCATTCTGAAGGGATGGCTTCGGTTTCAATGTAGTTAAATGCTTTAAAAAAAATATTGTAAATGAAATAGTTAGCAAAACATTTGAGGAAAGACACAGGGGTGGTGAAGCGTGACTGGAGAGTGATATCAGGCAGCGCCTAGAGGTATTCAATAGTCAAGCTAAGATGATGATGAGGCCATGGAACTTGCGGCTAAATTATCCAATTGCACACAACGAGTGACCATTCGAGGGCTATCTATCACATGGTGATCTTGCACAGGTGTTTAGGGTCAATTTCCAGAGAGTGGAGGATGCCATTAGAGTTGTGCTCGGAGTGGAAGTAATAAGCCCTAGAGCACGGAGGTTGCTCTTCCCTTCTCAAGTTTTGTCCATCTTCTTATCAAATGTGATGGACCTAATTCAATCTCTTGATGATCTGGAGGTAATTGTAAACAAATGTGTAATGCCACAAGTTTTAGATACAGATGCATTGTTACAGGTAGTGCAAGGCTATAACTTTTTCGCAGGGGACGGATTTGTTGGGGGCCTTTTCAGAGAGAACACAAGGCTTTGTCGAAATCTTTGAAGCAGTAAGGCTAGGTCTACAAATTAAGAATGATGGCATTCTTGTCAAGGCTTTGAGGAAAAATGGTAATAAAATTGGGGCAATGCTGGCTTTTGACACAAAATAAAAAATTTACTCTCTTGCTTTTTTGTGCGAACACACTCCTCATCTAACGATCGTTCCTCCAATGTTAGAGTTGCCTTATGAACTAGCACCGGAGGTGATAGAAAAAGCTAAGTGGGATGGAACGTAGGTTTTAAGGAAAATCCAAGTTTCAGGGAACAACATGGTCGTCCTACCAGAGCTCGAATTCAATAGGAGGGAAATGAGGATGAAGAACCGTTTGTGGGCTATGACTTTTTTACTAATGATTTGGGTCTGCAGGGTCTGCTTGAGGGACAAGGTGAAAATTTAGTTCAAGGTGGTGATCAGATGGAAGAGTGAGTGTCAGAGTTGGCACGGTTTTGATTGTCTATCTTCTAGGGTTTTGCAGACATGTCATCTTTTTTACTGCTTTCTAATGCACGGGTTTATGTATTAATTATGACTTGGACTTCAATTTTTGTACCTTGGGTGGGCTAATAGTATTGAATTGTATATAGTTGGAAAATTCATAGATGTTTAGGTAGGGTATATAGTTTTCCTTGGTATGGCTTGTCAGATTTCTCTTCGACATTTTGGGTGATTTTTTATTAAATTTAGTATGATCAATCTGTTTGTACGAATCTTTTGGGGCTATAACCGAAGTTTTTCTCCCTAGCTCTTTCTTGTCGATATGCCACCTAGAGCCATGATTTTGTATTACCTATCTATTATACTGTTAATAATATCGTGGTCTACCACTCTTGATTAAAAAAATATACATATCATTTATTCAATTAGTTGACTTTTTATCTTATTTAGATCACCTTTAATTAAATAATTACATTTATTTAATTTTCAACCTTATGGTCCTATCCCATAATATTGAAATAAATGTACAAATCAATTATTTAATCCCCCTTTTCCACTTCAAATCCAATAGGATAGTCAGAAAAAAAAAAATTTAACTAAGCTAATGCCTTGCATATACCTAAGTATGGTTAAATTAACTAGTCACCCCCTAATCCCAATCATCCTAAAAAGATGCAATGAAATCTTGACCATCCATTAGATGAATACAATCCTCACCCTCCATTTAGTCCATGTAAATCTCACACATGTGAGAGATCACATGTCTCCATATCCCTTCCCAATGTCATCTCTTACATATATGTAAGAGAAGACATATGTCACATTTTCTCTTCCCACAGTGTCTTTACACACATGTGAGAGGACACTTGTCCTTGGTCCCTCTTTCACATACATGCTCTCACACATGTGTGATAGGATTCATCCTCCACCATTAGATTTGGTAAAATAAATTATATCCCTTTATTATTCTTCAATCCTCCCCTCTCTCAAGTGCATCAATCTAAGGATGACACTTGACTATTCCTCATCAACCCTATCCTCATGAATCCTCCACCATTGATCTTCAAATAAAATCTCAATTGTCCATTATCAATCCTCAACAAATAAATCAAATCCTCTCCAATACAAAACCATAACCTACTCTTTGTGCGATAATGTCATGTTGCATTTTGAGGTGAATCCACATTCCACCATCAACACAAAGATCCCATAAAGAGGATCCTTGGAGGCTATTGGAGGATTCTCAAGCTTATTGGGTGTACATTCTTCCTCTTCTTTCTCAAATTAAGGTGTGATGAAAAGAAAGGTACAAGATTCATTTCACTTTATTTATGTTTTTATTTCTCCCCTTATTTCCCCTAATATGCAATACATAAGAATGGAATACAATATGGCACCCACCTAATGTTGGCATGGTAGATAACTCAAAAAATAGAAATAATTCCATTTATAAAATGAAGAATACCTTGATATGCAATGTTTTTTTCACACAAATGGTTTTAAGAAATATTTTGTCTCTGCACACAAACACAAGCACTATTTCCTTAATAATCTTTCTTCACAAGTGTAGCAGTTCAAAAGCTATCCCAACCTCACATTGAAATCATACAAAACTTCCAACGAGAGAGAGAGAGAGAGAGAGAGAGAGAGAGAGAGAGAGAGAGAGAGAGAGATATTTTCCAAGTAAGAGGGGGGAATTATGAAAGAAAATGAGCTTTCTTCCTTTTTATTCCATTCAATTCCAAAAAACCTTAACCCCTTTTGGTTTTCTTCCATTTCTTACTCTAAACTAGTTCACAAGTGGTTATTTATAATTTTAGTATTTTCAAAAATAAATATTGCACAAAAAGATATTTTCACAATAACATCTTTGTACCTTAGAAAATCACTAACATTTCAAATTAAATTAGCTATTTTTTCCAATGAATGAAACACACAAATTAAACAAATTTATTAGGCATAAATCCCAAAAAACCTTTTTAAATTTCAAGTGCACTTTAAAGTATCTAAATATATTTAAATACATGGAACTATCCCATGAATTTAATTAACTATTTAAATTTCACATTGAAATTTTTTTGTATAATTAAATGTGGAAACCAAATATATGTGAATGAAAGTAGACATAAATTTCTATCTTATTTACAACACATTCAAAACTAAAATCAACTTTGATTTGGATCCTAGTTTCACAAATATCACAAGATACATCTCATAATTCAACCAAGTGAGAAGGGGAGATACACACTCCATATTTACCCAAACTAAACCATCTCCAATAAACCACCATTAGAGGAAAATTGATCCCCTACACACTCAACGAAACATGAAGTTTACCTATTCCATAAAATAGTTGAAGCACAATATAAACACCCAATGTGATATAGTATAAATGACATAACATCAATAGTTACATGAACTAAAATTCATTTTATCACATGATCTAGAAACATAAATGTAGTTACATCAATAAGATGAAAATAAGCATGGTGTTGAAATAAATAACATAAAAAAATATGCATAATAGATATAGTAAAAATAATGAAGTTGAACACAAAAATATTTTGAACCCATATATAGTCACCATGTATGCATCCCATAATACATATTTGGATGTCAAATGTCAATATAAATCATCATCAATAAAGTATATTTATGGTATTAGAAAATCTCATTGAGAAGTACAATATCAAAATAAATATATACAAGTAGTCATACTTGTTAAAATCTCTGATTAATTTTATAATCTAGAATCTAGTGCATAGAAAGTAAATTAAATTAACGAAATTAAATCGCCATAAAATAGTCAAGTCTCTAGAAAAGCTAAAATAGCTTACAAAAGCTTACTTCATTATTATGATTATTTAATAGGAGTGAAAGAGCTACAAATATATATCCTTATAGTTTTCAAATTTGATGAGGATAAGGATAAGGAAAAAATCCAAAAAGTAAGGGATTGCTTATCCAAGTTTCCAAATCCATGGGAAAAGAAAAAAGTAAAATCCCATGGATTGTGCAACCCATTATCATATCTTGTTTTAAGTAATTAAAAATGATTATCTAAGTGAGCTTAAATAACATGTATAAGGTTATACTGAGGATTAAGTCATATCCTAAAGTAATAATATTACACAAACTCACCCCTTTAAATGAAACTTAAAGAGATGATAAAACACACAAAGATACAATGATGCATCTCAACTATAGGGTCACATTGGGTACAATGTACAAATAAAATCTCATCTATGAGGAAAAGGAGAAAACCCATAGGAAAAAACTTTCCCTCAAAATTGAGAAAGAAAGGACTAAGAAGCCCCTCTAGAAGAGAGTTCTAAAATTCTTACTAGACAAGGTGCATGTGTGTCTCTACAAAGAAGAGAGAGAATATAAATATAGAATGTCACATAGAAAATGTTGTAATAGGTCCCTTTCTAATACATAACACATCTTCCTTTTGGAAGAAAGAAATCCAGAGATGTCAAATTGCTAAAATTCCCACTCAAGTGGAATGTAGAAAGGGATTAGGATGTATGATATGAAAGTTTCTCAGGTGTCTCTCGATGTTGATGTTGAACTGTGACTATGCCATATAAGATTCAAGAACAATATTCACCGAAATGTGAGACCTAGACCAATGTGAACTTGAATGTGTCAAGTGAGTAGCATAATGTGGTAGAGAGTGAGAGAAAATAAATCTGGAAAAGGAGATGATGCAACTCAATATGAGCTATCATCAAAGAGAAGAAAAAATTCCTCAATACTGTCATCATGATCTAAAAGGTGAGTATCCATAAATAGATGTGAAATATCTAGTAAGTAGTCCTCCCAATGAAGTGGATCATCTAGACATGAAGAAACCTATTGAAGAGAATCATTGGAAACTCTCAAAGAAGTGACTCTAAACTTTGTAGTAGTAATAGGAGGGATATGGAATGTCCTCCAAAGTAGATGTGGCATAATGTATGTCAGGATGTTTCCACACAAGAAGGGCCATCTAAAGTATCAATATCATCCACAAGTGTCTGGTCCTCTAAGGAAACATCACTATTTGATAAAGATCTAAAGTCTCCATACAACTATTGAATGATTGCCCTAGTAATGAAAAGACACTTAGTATGCTCTATGTGTTGTAGAATATCCATAAAAATAGGAATACATATTATTTTGTAGATCATGTCATTGTTGTTAAACCATACATTATGTTGTTCATAGTTACTTGGCTTAGGAACAATGCTACTCAAACCAATGATTCTTTATCCCTTATTTCTAAGACAAATAGTTATTTGAAGTTATCCTTAATAGAGTTATTAAATTTAATATAATAATATATATAGCTAAAATCTATTATGAAACCCCTAAAATGAAACTTTATCTTAGTTCATGATTATAATAACCCCATAAAATATTTTCCTTATAACTCAATCAATTAACTCCCCCCTTAGTAACAATAATTTGACACTTTATAATCAATGCAAGTACAATTGCCACTAGAAAAAATCTAGAGTAGTCTTGATTCCAATACTTTACAAATGCCCAAAATAGGCTCTATGTTGAAAGTATAATTTTGAGATGAAATCATGGGAGGATGGGTGGGCATCTTTCCACACTAATTGGTGTGGAAAGACCAGGGCAGTATCGAAGGTGGCGATTGATTTTTCAATGATCACTTCAAAACATCGACATTACATTATTATTGTTGCTCCTCACAAACGGAGTTGTGAGAGCAACCTTGGTTATCGCTGACTTGGCTGGGATGGGTGACGTGGTATTGTTGGTTGCCACCTCAGCATTGTTGTGTGTGCGGGCAAGGACGATGGATGTAAGTGGTAGGATGACTCACAGGTTTTTGTTTAACTCATCGGTCTTGTCGCTTTAATGATGGTGGAGTAAGGTGTTATACGAAACCAGCACTCGGAAGCTTTTGCTTGTCTTTTCACTCTTGCATAGGGCTTTTGCAATGTGATTTTCATGTGTGATCTGGGGATTATAGATTGATAACAAGATGGTATTAAGCACGACATGCACAAACCTATCTAGTGTAATAATAGTAAGAAATGGCCTCGTCGCCTTACACGATAAGTCCACTTTTTTAAGGGGTTTGGCATTCATTTTATCATCAACTATATTCGGTTAATGCAGTTATTGTGAGCATTTGTATCTGTGGAGAATAATGGGCGAGCAAACAAAGTTTGTAGTGTGAATGTTCGTTGAGAAACTGATGAGATACAATAGGAAAGTGTGGTGAGGTAGATGGCATTTCATGGGGTAGTTACTGATCAACGCCTCAAACGAATTCTCAAAAATAATGATTCCCTCATCTTAGCTAAGGTGAAGATAATTCTTGGAAAGGGTTTCCTGGAAGACTATGAATCTTATAGGATGGACACCAACATTACATCGTGGTTCTTGTCAATCTTGTTGGACATCAGAATGTTGAAAGGTGAAGCTACGGCGTTGATGAGGAAGCTCTTTAATTCAGACCTACTAGTTGGTTTAGATGAAGTCCTCTACGTTGCAACTCCTGGTATGGGTGTCCCTCGGCCATGTGATATGGCCTTATTTCGTGTGCCAAGGGAAGTGGTTAAGTATTACCCCTTCTTGCTTGACCTTAAGGGCATGACACTTGTGGAGCATAAACAGTTAGTAGCAGTCGGGGCAGATTATCTATAGAAGGTGTTGAAGCTTCCTCAGTCTCATGGCAGTAACTGGGATCCAGATTTTAGGGCATTCACCCAAGCCAACGAGGTCCTTGATATGGGTCAGTCCAGCTAGGTCTATGGCCGAGTTTCTTTTAAAAAATATTTCTGGTAAATGGTTAAGTGTATATGGTAATAGTTTCAGATGTAGGTGTCTTTCCTGGTATAGTTTACATAAATGTTAGGTCCAGTGTGTTTTGTTTCAACTAAATTTTACTCTTATGTGTTCTTAAGCAAGTTTTGGTGTCTATATATGGTATGGGGAAGGAATTGTAAATGAACGGGGGAAGAGAGTCTGCATTTTGGCCACCTGCAAGGCAAAAGATATTGTATATTTTTGCTACATCAATATAATCCTTTTCTTATGTATAAAAAAAAAATAGATGAAATCAATAATACATAGTTGGATGCCAAATACCCATACAAAACATCATCACTAAAGTACATTTATAGCATTACAAAATCTCATTGAGAAGTACAATATCACAATAAATATATACAAATGATCATACTAGGTGCATACACACGAGGTTTTGCATTAGCTAATGGTTAAAATAAATTTGATGAATTTAGAACATGTGGATAAGCCAACATATGGTCAAGTGTAATCTTAAACTTTCATTAAGCTTGAGTCTTACATTCAAAATAGTTTCCTACTACCCAACACACTTATCAACAATGTAATGAGTTTGCAATGACATTATGAGGTACTAAAATCACCACCATGACATCATTTATTATAAGGTATATTTATATTGTATCTAGATTTAACAATGAAAAGAGGAAGGATTATTTGAAATGGTAATTTTATCTTTTCTATTAGAAGCCAAACTTGAGCCTATTGAGAAAAACCACATTCTAGAAGCCAAGGAGTAAGTTGGAAGCATGTTTGGGAACCAAAAGTGTAAATGACTCAAAGAGTGTAAAATAATAGAGAATTAATGAAAAAGTAGTCTAGAGCTACATGGTTTGTGCAAGATCATGGGGGTCCAAAAAGTGGCGATGTAAAAAAAAAAAACATTTTTAACTTGCTCAAAAATATGAAAATACGCTTTGACTTTTTCTAGGCTTGGGTAGAAAGTACATGGTGCCATAGCAAACACCAAACCGAAACGGATATCCATTTGAAATGGATATCTGTTATGAAACAGATATCTATTTAGAAATGAATATCCGTTATGTTTAGGTCAGTTTTTTTAATTTGGTCGGGTCTGGGACCGACCACATATTTAATTTAATATATTATAATAATATTTTAATATAATAAATAATATATTATTATAATGTTTTTTAATTTATATTATATAATATAATATATTTAATATATTATAATATTATATTATAATACTTATATAGTATTATATTTCCATTACATAAAAAAATGGCTACGATTAGGGTTCCCTACGGATGAGCAGGAAGAAATGCTTTTGAATTTGCAGTGTCTGTTGGGGCATGGTGACGACCGTTTTTAGAGGTGGTAAAGCATGGCAAGTCTCACACGAATTTGGGTGGTGGTTCTGCAATGACGACTCGGTTTGGGAGCTTGTGTTGGGAGAAAAACCAATTTGTTGGGACTCTCTTTGGTCGGACTGGCAAGCAGAAGGAGGAGATGATGGTTCCCGCTGGAAGGGGTGAAGGGAAGGAGATTAGAGAGTAGAGTCGGGGATAGGGCATTTACCCAAAGGATTCATGCCCGAATGTAGATTTTATGCTCCTATGTTCGTTTGTTTCCTTGGATGGGGATTTAGGAAATAAATTTGTGGAGAATGAAAAATATTTTGCGGAGCTAGGGCTTATTGGCAGGTTCAGAGGTTTTTGGTCGAGTCTTGCAGAGCTACACTATTGGATATCAAAGCATTTGAGCCCAATATTGGTTGGAGATGTACAAATCTATCCTAATGCGAAGGGTTTCTTCGTGGTTGTGTTTGACAATGAAAAGGATAGGAAAATCATGCTTTGTGATTATCAATGGAGCTGGGAGGAGAAACATCTGCTAATGTTGAAACCATGTCATCCAGCTTTCAACCCAAACACTGAATTTTTTGGGATGGTCCCTCTTTGGGTAAGACTTCCAAATCTCCCTCTGCACTTCTAGTTTGAACCCTGTTTTGAAGCTTTGGGCAACACGTTGGGGAAATTTTTGGGAGTTGATGATGATTCTCTCAATTTTTTGCACACTACATATGCTCGTATTTTGATTGAAATGGAAGCTTTACCTGTAGCTATTTTTTTAAATACTCTGGAGGGGTTTGGGAACAACAGTTGGATTATGAAGGTTTGCCATTTCGTTGTAGGAGTTGCTTTAACACTGATCACATTGTTGAGCATTGTTCCAAATGCAAGAGGGCTAGTCAGACTTCGTGGTGGAAAGAGGCTTCTCCCCACCATTATTTGATGGAAAATGATGACCAAGTTGGGAATGATCCAAGTAAGAAAATAGTTTAAAGTGCAGCTCCAAGAAAACCCCTTCAGAAGGAGCTAGGATCTGCAGCAGAAATTTCTTCAGGGGTGGCGTAGGGTAGTGTCCCAAATGTGGAATGTCAAGGTCGATCAATGGGCATGTGCACAAATTCTTTTGAGGGGAGTAGTGCACTAGATGAGGGTATTGGCGAGCCAACCTAGATAGATGATTAGGTGGAGGTGTGGTAGAAGGTCCAAAACAAGAAAAAAAAGGGGAATGTTGGTTTCAATATGAATATTCATTCGCATGATAAAAGGAAGAGGCATAAATAGATAGAAAAAGGTTGTTCCTTGGTACTGTGTTGGTGTCTTTCATAATTTTTAACTATTATTGAGTGTGGTATTGTCTGAATGGGGGTGTGGAGGGTAGTTTGGTTTTTAGGAATGGGGTGTGTTTTGGAATTTTTGAGATTGTTGATTCTCTGTTGTAATCTTCCTTTAATGTAACTAATGGTTGTATTCCCTTTTTGATGAATCAATAAAATCTTGCAGGGTCTCCCTACCTTTACTAATAAAAAAAACTTATATAGTATTAAATATTATATAACATTATATTATTTTATATTAAATATAATATAATATAATATTATAATATTAAATATATTATATTGTATGATTATATTATATTATAAAATTATATAATATTATATTATTATATTATATTATATTATTATATTATATTATATTATATTATATTGTATTATTATATTATATTATATTGTATTATTATATTATATTATTATATTATATTGTATTATATTATTATATTATATAATATTATATTTTATTATTATATTATATAATATTATATTATATAATATTATATTATATAATATATTATATAAATATTATATTATATAATATATATATTATATAATATTATATTATATAATATTATATTATATAATATTATATTATATATATTATATTATATAATATTATATTATATAATATTATATTATATATATATATATATATTATTATATTATATTATATAATAATATAATATTTTAATATTTTACTTATATTATTATATAAAATAAAATATTTTATAATATATATTATATTATATTATATTAGATTATAATATAATATATATAATATATAATATTTAATATTTAATATAATATAATTATATTATATTATATTATATTATATTATATTATAATATATTATAATATTATATTATATAATAATATATACTATTATATAATATATAATATAAATAATAGAATACATATTATATATAATATAATATATATTAAATATTATACATAATATATATTATACCATATAATTTTATATTATAATATAAAATAATATATGATTGCCAAAAAACTGCATATGTACCCCAATTATTAAAAAAACTACATTAAGGAAATAGATACCCATTTCGGAATGGATCTATTTCTTGTTCCATAAAATAAAAAAAAGAAAACCCGAATGCTCATTTTTCCTATTAGCTATGCACATGTTTTGCATTGAACAACTCATATATCCATTTGGGAGTCAATTTTTTTGCTCAAATCAATCACATTTCAAAGGTATTTATTGATTTTAATTTTGTTCTTCAATTTATATTAGTTTTGTATTTTTTTTTTATGAATTTTAGTCAAAAATAGGTTTTTTAATAGTTTTTATTGCATTAAAATGATTTTGAATTTTGAATTTTTTTTATCAATTAACAAGCTTAAGAATGGCTAATCCCAACCTCGCTCAACATGAAAACACTAACCCTGCTCAACATGAAAACCCTTCAAATCCTCCTTCACCACGACCAATGTTTCCAAACCAAAATGTGCCAACAATATATGAATCTATTCATAGAAATTTAGATCAATTGATAAATGTATGTGAAATTTATGATACACTCCCTGAGCTATTAGATATGAAAAACACTTTAAAAACAATCATTTCAAATGTTGAAATTTTGGCAAATTAGCACAATAGGTTTGCACAGTGGCGAGAGGAACAAAGGAAATTTTATGCCAATGGGTTATCATATGATGACGTGAGGGCACTTGATATTGACAAAGCCCAATTAGCCTAGTTATTCATCAATCCCAAAATAGGATAGCCTATAAATGTGTAAAAGCCAAAATTTTCAATTAAATGGTGCACACATAGAGGTATATTAGATAATTTCTAGAGACATTGGTGGATGGTTTTTGATAAACCACCCAACAACAATCTTGATGTCCCTCAATATTTTCTTTGAAAATTATATGTCGAGTTTGTCCTAGGGAGGCATGCCAATTACTTTGACATGCGATATTTCTAGGGTGTGGGTAAAGGGATGCCATGGGATAGACCTAGAGCACACTGAGTCACCCCAGTTCTTCCTGCTCCACATATGGCTACCCCGACTCCAATACCTTACCTTGAGATTGCTTTAGATGCATGGATTCAAAGCATTTTTGCTTTACATTCATTGAGTGATCATTTGGTCACGTAGAGCCATCATGTTGTGCAACCGTATGACAGTGCATCCCATCATGATGGTGATGCACTTGACACATCCTAGCAAGATGGTGATGCACCTACTGCATTAGCTCCGATTGGTACACCATCCTCTTTGACACATATTTGTGTACCCCATTACTGCATGACATGCCCCAGTTTTTGTTTGGGTCCTCTTTGGCAATTCACTGAGGCTCCCATAGACACATCTGACTATGAGGTCTAGGATATGTCATATGTAGGAGTTGATAGAGCATGGAGGACCATTTCCAAGAGAGACATCAGGTGTCAAGGACGATGTGGGAGCACCGATAAGACTTAAAGTAATTTCATAGTGTGTTTTATCTAAATTCTTTCATATTTTATAAGAGATATTTGTACTAATATATGTTTATGTGCTGGAATCTTTAACAGTTACTAACAGAGGACCAGATTTGCCAAGTGCAGGTGGCTATGCAATCAGCCATTTCATTTGGCCTAGGGAATCAGTATACGGTATCATTTAAATTGTTATTTAGATGTTAATTTTTGAAATCTATTATGTTTAAATACATGTACTACATAGATTGATAGTCTAATGTAATCTTGTCTTTTTATGCAGCAACTTGGTACATTTATAGCCATGTTGACTAACGTTGACACACTGGAAGAAGCTACACAATAGTTATATATTTATTTATATTCTCAACATTATGATTATATGTGCATGTGCATTTAAATTGTGTTACATTCTTATCATTTTTTATATAGGAAACCATCTTAGCTGCGTCATCCACCATGAACCCATCTAGTGTAGAAGCATCATAGCAGGTATGTGTTTATTTTATATTGCAGATATTTACGTTTAGATATGAGTAGATATATGTTTAGTATATATGATTATTTGTCAATAATTATATGCTAATTTGTATTATTTTTATTTTAACTGATATAATCCTTTGCCTGACGCAACACTCTGATGAGTCTGGAACCATTTCTTTATACAAGGACTCTCGATCATCCTAAGGGACAATCATATGTAGAACATCTTGTAGAAAAAAGAGCAACACTTGAGGTAAACAAGATTTGCATTATTGATATAAGATAGTACATGTATAGTGATTTTGATGTTAAATTCATAATTTATAAATTATAGTATATAAGTTTCTATTTATTAGTATATCTTGTCAACCATTCACATAATTAATCTAATTTGTGGTTTGAATTGCTATTGTGCAGGAAGCTTCAGAGCAACTAAGTTCTTCGAGGAGGCTTGATTTTGATGGCCCAACATAGGATTAGGATTTGATATAGATCGATGTGTATTTAGGGTTTGATAGATCTTGAGATGGCTTATCTGCCACAATTTATAAACTTGTTGTAAAACTTGTTTTGAGTAGGCATATATGCCAAATTTATATATGTACAAACACAATTATTCTACATTTTGATATATAATAATTTATATTCGATCTAATATGTTCCTCTCTCTCTCTGCCACCCCCTCTCTCCCTCTCTCCCTCTCTCTCTCCCTCTCACTCTCAAGTCCCTCCCACTCCCTCTCTCCCTCTCTCTCCCACTCTTCCTCTCTCTCTCTCTCCCTCTCTCTCTCTCCCTCTCTCCCTCTCCTTATCCCTCTCCATCTCCCTCCCTCTCTATCTCCCACTCTCCCTCTCTCTCCCTCCCTCTCTCTCTCTCCCACTCTCCCTCTCTCTCCCCACCCCATTCTCTCTCAGGTCTCTCTCTCTCTCTCTCTAACTCTTAGGTCCCTCCCACTCTCCCTCTATTTTTCTCTCTCTCCCCCCTCTCTCTCTTAATTCTCTCTCTCTCAAGTCCCTCTATCCCTCTCAAGTATCTCTCTCTCAAGTCCCTCTATCCCTCTCAAGTATCTCTCTCTCTAGCCTCTCCCTCTCTCTCTCCCTTTCAAGTCTTTCTCTCTCCCTCTCATTCTCATGTCCCTCCCACTCCCTCTCTCTCTCCATCTCTCTCCCACTCTCCCTCTCTCTCTCCCTCTTAGGTCTCTCTCTCTCTCCCTCCCAAATTTCTCTCTCTCTCTCTTAGGTATCTCTCTCTCAAGTCTCTCTCTCCCTCCCTCTTAGGTCTCTCCCTCCCTCTCAAGTCTTTCTCTCTTTCTCTCTCTCCCTCTCACTCTCAGGTCCCTCCCACTCCCTCTCTCTCTCTCGGGTCTCTCCATCCCTCTATATTTCTCTCTCAGAACTCTCTCACTCCCTCTCCCTCTCAAGTCTCTCTATCTCCCTTCCTCTCTCCCTCCCAAGACTCTCTCTCTCCCTCTCACTCTCAAGTCCCTCCCACTCCCTCTCTCTCTCTCAGGCCTCTCCCTCCCTCTATCTTTCTCTCTTAGATCTCTCCCACTCCATCTCAAGATGAGCTATCTCTCCCTCCCTCTTAGGTCTATCTCTCAGGTCCCTCCCACTCCTCTCTCTCTCCCTCTCTCTCTCCCCTCCCTCCCTCTCTCTCTCTAGTCTCTCTCTCGCAAGTCTCTCTCTCTCTCTCAATTCCCTCCCACTCCCTCTCTCTCTAGTCTCTCCCTCCTATTCTCTCTCCCTCTTTCCCTCCCTCTCTTCAAGTCCCTCTCAGGTATTTCTCTCTCTCTCTCTAGTCTCTCCCTCCTATTCTCTCTCCCTCTTTCCCTCCCTCTCTCCAGGTCCCTCTTCTCTCTCTCTCTCTCTCTCTCTCTCTCTCTCTCTCTCTCTCTCTCTCTCTCCCTCTCAGTTCTCTCTCTCCCTCTCTCTCCCTCCCTCTCAGTTCTCTCTCACACACACACACACAAGTCTCTCTCTCCCTCTCAGGTCTCTCTCTGCCTCCCTCTCAGGTTTCTCTCTCTCAAGTCTCTCCCACTCTATCTCTCTCCCTTCCTCCCTCCCTCCCTCTCAGGTCTCTCTCTTTCCCCCTCTCAACTATTTCTCTCCCCATCCCTCTCAAGTCTTTCACTCTCTCCCTTTCTCTCTCAAGTCCCTCCCACTCCCTTTGTCTCTCTCCATCTCTCAGGTTTCTCTCTCTTAGATCTCTCTCTTAGGTCTCTCCCTCTCTCTCTTGTGAATTGGCCACACATCAATAAATATATAATATATATTATGTAGTATATAATATATATTGTGTATTAAATATATTATACAATATATATAATATATATTACATAATATTAATATAATATATATAATATACTATACAAAATATAGGTAGTATATAGTATATAATATAACATATAATATAATAATATATAATATAATAATGTATAGTATAATATATAATATAGTATAGTATATAATACATAATATATAATATATAATATATAATAGTATATTAGTATATATTAAAATATTAAATATTATGTATTATAAATAATAAAGGTAACAGATATTCATTTTTTCTGACAAAATCAGTAGACTCGGGATTTGGTTCAGGATTTCCTAACCTAGAAAGTCAACCCAAAAAATGTGTTTACAAAATTTTCTTATTTTTCTGAAGTTCGCCCTTGTGGCTGACGATTTTTTTATCCAAATTTCATGAAACGAAAAGGGTTTATAGAAAAAAAAAAGTCATTTTTTAACCAATATAAGATATGCCTTATTTTGAATTTAATAAATAACTATTATTGATTTTCTACATACATTACAACTAAAGTCGTGATTGATAGGATGATTGAAAAACTTCTATAACTTTCAAACTACACATTTTTCGTTCACCTAAAAGATGTGTCATATTCTATGTTTCGCATACTATAGGATCAAAAAAATGAATTTCATATTTATTTTTGACCAAGTTATGGTGGCCAAACACAGATGTTTTAATAATTCTAAAATGTTCTAATAAATTAATCATAACTAATTATTGGGTGTGTGCAAGAAGTTGAGTCCACTTTTTAGCCATTTAGCGGAAGTGTTTTCCCTGATTTTCAGAATTCGACACATTTGACCTTAAAATTTGAAGCACTTAGAGATGGAATCTTGAAAAAGTCACTAATCATAAAATGTAGTACTCAAAGTCTAGTTTTCAAATAAGTAATTTATTTCAATACCCAGATACTACAAATTGATTTTCAATAGGTGTTTCTAAAAACCACTATCTAAAAGTCACTTTTTTTACCATACCATGCACATGTACGTCATCCATATTTTGACCTAAATAATCATATTTTTCTAAATCCTTTTGGAAAAAGATTTGTAACTCACTAAAGCACGCTTTCCATTTTTATTTTTTTGTAATTTTTTATTGGTCATATTTGGTGTTTTGAAAAATCATCGTGTACGTCACGCATAAGATGACCTAAACTTATCATTTTTTGATTTTTTTTTAAATTGAAAAGAATTGTTTGAAGTACACTTTCGTACAATTTGTTTTTCAAAAAATTATGTTAATGAAAAGTTATTAAAATACTAAAATTCATGATAATTCAAGTTTATGGACCTATTTCATCATAAATTAATTGAAAAATTAAAAAATTAATCCAATTGTAAAAAAAATTGCATATTTGGAATCTACACTGTCTCATCTATAATGGGTTTTAATTTCATCCAAAAATTCTACAAAAAAAGTCTTCAGACATATGCCCAAAGTCACTATTTTCTTATGACATTATCAGGACCTTCAACTTATAGGTCAAACTAGGTCCAAGGCCAAGGTTCGGGTCCCCAAGCCTTTTCTTGAACCGAAAAACAAAACAAAAACTCAACCAAAAATTAAAATTTTAAAAAATGGGATCTCGTTTCATTAAAAAAAAAAAATTATAATTAAATGAAACGGGATCCTATTTTGAAAACCTCGTTCTATAAAACAGGATCATGTTTCTTAAAAGTATAAAAAAATATTTTTTTTATGAAACGGGTCGTTAAAAAATGGGATCCCAGTTTTTAACGACCCGTTTTTAAAAAAAACAAGATCCAATTTTCGGCTCGGGACCTTGAACCTAAACGAGATCCCATTTTTTGAAGCTAATTTCAAATTTTTGTCGAAGGCAAAAACTTCCATGCTTCGTGGACTCATTTTCTTGCATTTACCCTATTTACATTCAAAAAATTTACAAAAAAAAATTGACACATTCGGGTATGTTTCCTCTACATATATTAAAAGTTTCAGAAAAAAATATTAATTTTTTCTTGTACTTAAGGTGGTCAGACATACACCTACTTCTTATCTTTTTCCTGAAAATTTAGTACCACTACATTGAAATTTCAATTTTTTGCAAAACAGATTTACTTTTTTTCTAAAAAAAACTTAGTTGCCTAGAAACTACATTCAATTTGCTACAAGTTTTGTTCTTACATATTTTTCAAATTATGTTAATAACCTATTCAAATTTTTATGTCAAGTTGCCTAACTCTGTTTTTCTGAATTTTCATTGCCACTTAAGAGCCTAGTTTGAACCCCCATGATCCTACACATACCCTACAATAAGACTCAACTGACAAGGTTGAAGGTGCACCTTAGGAGATAGATGTTGAAGTTTTAGTGGATTATGATTTTCATTTGAAGGAAACATTGGAAGATCCTACAAGTAGTTCTCATTGGATGGAGATGGATATTGAATTTATAGGAGTATGATCAATATCATAGTAAATAGTATGCTCTACACTTAAAGATTTCACCTAGCTTTGCCTATCTAATTAGATGGTGGAATCAGTGTTGGACTCCCCTCGACCCTAGAATGACATACGTTGAAATAGTTAATGGTGACTCAAATTTGTTGAGGAATCCCAAGAGGATAACTTGAAAATAATACTACTGGAAGGGGCCTACAACCCCATACTAGAATAGTGATGAAATTCAAGATGAAGTTTACAAAATCAAATCCCTTTGAACCTACAGGTTCAAAATATTTAAAAGAAGGGTAGGATGATTTGTAAGTGTCCTTTATGACAAGTCCCTCACTATCAATTTGTTTCCCAATGTTGAACTATTTTAGCAATTTTGAATTGTAGCCATCATTGACATCTATAATGGTCAATTATGTATTTCCTTTATTACTTTTAGTTTTGATTTTTATTAGGTGAGTGTGTGTTAGGTAGAATGCAGTCTTTAGAATCAATTAAGGAAGCCATGAGAAGGCCTATTTGTTGTAATCACTATTAAAATTATAAAGATTTGCTTCATTCACTATTTTATATTTTTTTGTTGGTTTATTTTTTTTATTTTTTATTTTTATCTGCTACAACAAAACATGCAATTTGTACCTACATAGATTGTCTACATCAATTTCAGTGCATTTAATTTGCAGCCACAAAAATGACTTGCATTATTTATGCAAACACGAAAAAAAATGATTATGATAAAACTATTGATATACCCATTGAACATATAGATACAATGATATTTCACATATATATTTTAAAAATGTTGCTATTTTTGCCCTTACCCACCGTCCCTTCACGGACAAGATGCAAATGCATATAACAAAAATAGAGTGCCCATCTATCGAATCCTCCCTCTACCATTTAAGGAAAGGTGACTTCAATTCCACATGAATTATCATTAAAGAAAGGCAGCCTAAAGCCATGAGAAAAGAGAGGAGGAGGAGATCGAGCCCTATCAAATAAAGACAACGACCGTCCTCCATCACATTCATCTTAACTAAAACACCAGAAGAATAACTTCTTTTAATTGTTGTAAAATCTCAAAGAAGACATTTCTTTCGATCAAAGTAAAACTCAGAGAAGGTTTATTCAATGATCATTGACCACACATACAGAGGCCAAGGAAAGCCCTCCTTAATGAAATAACTTAGAACAACGTTCACTGTGGGCTGAAATCCTCTACAACACCCATCAACAAATCCTAGATCTAGAATTAAAACTAAATAAACCCAATTACAATGGACAAGAACAGCACAAATGCAGACAAGGTAGCAGCTTTTATTGTTCGAGATCCACCACTCTTCCCTGGCGGTGGAGGTGCGAGCAGAGGAAAGAGAGAATCAGTTGCAGGCGCAGGTGGATCAGAAAATGGTGGTGGCGGAGGATGCCTCAAACTGAGCGGAAGCCCCTGCCCAACACTCACATTCGCCTCAAACCTCAACCCTTGTGCACACTCAATCCCCTCTTCTGCACTGGAAAAGAAATAGTTCATCCCCGGTATAGTCAAAGGAACAGAAACTGTAACAATGGCGTTCGGCATGTTGGGATCCTCTGGCAAAATCATAGTAGTATCATCATCCTCCGCGTCGTCAAAATCACAGTTATTGTACGTCGACGCGTTGTATGTCTGTACAACAGTATGGTTATAGTTGGTGTTGAAGACTGCAAACAGAGAAACAAATTCTGCCCTGTTAGAGAGCTCTAAACTTAACAGATGAAATGAAAAATGGTGAAAATTGTTCGCTTACTCAAATAGTCGCCGAGGCTAAACGTCTGGTTATTTGCCCACTTGCTGTAATCAGTTGCAGATGTGTTACTCCCATCATCAAATGACCAACCGGCGGCGCCGCCTACTGTGAAATTTTGATACGCCTCTGCTCCACCTGCAATGTAACACATGAAAACAAGCCCAACAGCAGCCCATAACCCATAGCCCATTTCCATAGCTCCAGATTTAAAAGACTGTGATTTGACAGACTGATAAACTGCTAATGTTTTTTCACTTGTCTGTGATATTACAGATTGATAAACTGGTGTTTACCTCATAAATGTCCACTGACTTGAGGCGTATATTTTAATGGTAGTTCCCCATTTTAAGGGCTTTGACTGTGCTCTCTATTTTCCATAGCTGCTATTTTGCAGCCGACACTAACCACTACTTGGATTTTAGTTATACCAGACAAGTTGAATTATTTTATTACATTTCAAAATAAATATGCACTTGAAAACTTATCTGGTTCAGGTGTTCTCAGGCATAGTTGGCTGTTCGGAAAGTCAGTCAGTATAATTAAACAATAGATTTTATAGTTTAGTGTTTTATAATTTAGTTTGTGTGGGGTTTGCTGTTCTTGATATTCAAATCCCACATCATGTGGGAATTGAACAACTTTAAAGGAGAGTAACTTCCATCAATTGGCTTGCATATGAATTTGTGTAGTTTAATATTTTTTAATTTAAATTGATCTTGAAAGCCTTGACCAATTAATGTTAATGTATGATTGGGTTATGTTTGACTTAATCTTACATGTGAGAGAATTGTGAAATAAGGTAATTTATAATGTATTGGTTGATCCAATGAAGACAAGAAGGTTAGATATTATTATTTTTCTCACTAATAAATATTTGGAAGTTTTATCGAATAAGGAGTTTATATATTCGTAATGAATTGTATATCTATGTTAATTTTTATTTAGTTAAATATTTTGAGAGAATGTCTAAATATAATTATATATTGATAAATGGTTTAATTTTCTATGGATCTTTTATCTATTATATTTGTATGTATTCTTACTTGTAATATTTGACATGGAGTGATCTAGGTGGATATTGTTATTGTTCCAGATGCTTCAAGAGTCGGCACCATGACAAAGAGATCGTCAATACGAACCCGACGCAACTTGAATCAGGTTGAAAGGATTTTGTATGCCTGAGATATGCTCGGTCAAAGTTTGGCTACAACTAGGGTTCCAGATCCTAGGTAAAAAATTCGACTATCACAAAATCGGACAAAAGTGGTCTCAAAACGAAGGGCTGGTCGAAACGATGCCGACGCCGCGAGTCCGAACGAGCAAAATACAGCCAATCAAAGTTGAAAAAAGAAAAAAAGGTGGACCAAAGTTTGATGATATCAGCATGGTACACATGTGGCAAAGCAGGATGACATGGCAAAGTCCACATATGGCCCAATCGTAGCGTGACATGTTTTTTTGAAGCCAGTAATATTGTGCCACGTGGCCCAATGGTTGACGCCACGTGGATGACAACTTATCTCTACTAATAAAAAGATGGTTTGGAGGGTCGAACTCATGACCCCCAACAAGCATGTTTAGCGCGCAACCATTGCACGCGCGATCTTCGCTGACCTTAATCGACTATATAATAACCAACAATCCAATAAAAGGGGAGGGAATCGTGGGGGTCGAACCCACGACACCACATCTCCCACTCTTTCCTCATAACCATTGCGCCCACGAGATCCTTGTTATGAATTTAGCAAATACTGTATAAAACTAAAATCCGCAGGGATAAGGCCGATATTTGAAACATAAAATCTAAATTAAAACATATAACCCGACAAGTATAGAGTAAATAAAACCCGAACCCTTTATATTAAGAGACCGAATAATATTGTTACGGCTCGATTATTATGAGCCAAAGGTTTTTATAGGGGGGTCGGTTTTTAAGGTTTATTTGAAGGGTTAGAGCATTTTTAAAAAGGATTTTAAGGGGATTCTCAAAGATTTCATATTGTGAATGGAATGAATAATTTGTAAATCATATGGTTATGGGCTATATTGGGTAAATTTGATATATAAAAAGGGGGAGTAGTTTAAGAGTAGTCAAGTGGTGACTTATGAGAGAATTTGTATGGAGAGTTTGAGTGTGAATCCATGCATCCAAGGAGCGTCACTTTGTTGCACTTGAAGGAGGAAGATTTTGAAGCTCATGAAGACTCAACACTGTATTATGTTGATGCCTTGTAATCAGTTTGGAGCATAATCAAGGATCAGTCACTCTATTGGAAAGGGACCTGGAGACGTAGCCATATTGGCGAACTCCATTATCAACTTGTGTTTTGTCTTCTCTCTTCTATCTCTCTTCTACTCTATTCATCACTTTATTATTGCTATGTTCATTTAAGCATTTCAATTACGTTATTATGTTCTAAGACTTTCAAATTAAGCATTGTAAACGTTAAGCAAACACATGCAATTGTCATAGATCCTAACATAGATCATGGAGATATTCACTCAAGATCAAAAGAGCTAAAAGAAAGCATGAAGATTCAGAAGATCAATATAAAATAGTAATGTTATTTATTTAAGAGTTGCATGTGTAAAAGAGATGCTCAATAATGAGCTACAAGTGGGTATTTATAGTATACACCACCAAGATATGAGAATGTACAACTTGTGTGGGATGAAAGAGATGGAGTGGCATGTGTGCATATCTCCACCAAATAAGGAAGTATAAGTCATATGTGAAATCTACCCAAATACATACCTACCTAGGCAAACATATCATATCCTATGTGTAAATATGTAATAAAGGAAATAAACTAAATGCAAGGAAATAAATATTCACCAAACCATAAGTATGGATTAGGTGGATAGGAAATAAAAGATATATAAATGGGTCCCAACAAATGTGTAGCCATGTTAGGTACACATGTGCAAAATGATCCCCTAAAAAATAGAAAAAGAAAACTCATAGGACAAAAGTGCCCCCAAGAGAGAATGTCTAGGTGACCCCCCTCGAAAGAAGCGAGAAGAATAAAAATCCATCCCAAAATAGAGAGAAAAGGAGAAACCATGAAACCCCCCTAAAGTAGCCTCATGTGCCAATGGTAGATGTGTGATATTAAATGCTAAAGATGGTCTAGGATCATCAAACAATATTTCTCCCCTTATGAAGAAACTAGGAAAAAGGTGTATGTAAGATATCTTTCCATTATTGAAAGGAATATGAAAGAAGAAAATTCATAATGTAAGATGTCATTGGAAGCTAATTAGGTGTCAACATGTCAATGGTGAGAGTTGTCACAATCAAATCAAGATTTTTAGGCCTAACTAAAGAAAGTGACGATCCAAAACCTTGTGGAAACAAATGTAGCATAAAATCAAAACATGAAATGGCTTGTATGGATGTTATTCAAGGATCTCTAAGTCAATGCCAAACTATGACATATTGATAAGATGAATCAAGTTCCATATGTATAAGATTCAAGTACATTAATGATAGATTTATGATCCTCACAATAGGTAACACAACTAAACCAATGAGAATCTGGTACTCTTATAGAAGATGTCAACATGAATGATGACTGGGTCAAATTTTTGGACTCAATAAATATCTACAAAATATATCACTATAGAAGCATGTGTAGGTAAAGAAAGAACAAGAGGGTCTAAATGTGCCCTCATGATAGCTAAATAAGATATGCAACTCCATAGGAGCTATTATCAAAGATGATATGTATGTTCTCAATGGTGTCCTTGAAGTTTGAAAGATGACACTCACAAAAAAAAACTTAATATATATGTCAAGTGCTCATCCTAAGGAATTATCTCTAGAAGATGGTGTATTTCCTACAAAACAAACCTAATATATTTTCTAAGTACTCATCCCAAAGATTTATCTCTAGAGGATGATGTATGTCCTATTGTATTAAATCACTAAAATTCATAGATGAGCAACACTAGAACCAATAGAAGTAATAAATAATGGAGATGAGATCCCAGTGCATGCCATCTAAGTATATTGCACATCCTTGGATGATGTATCCATGCAATATGTTTCAATATGAATACCAAATGTATCTATTGATGTCAAACTAAAATATTTCAGAAAACTAATTTTATTTTTCCTAAATAAGTTGCTTCAATTTATTAATATTTTTACCATGATTTCTCATCCTACAATAAGAACAATTTACCTTACATAATTTAGAAGTATTCTATTAAATATTTGAATGGAAAGGATAGATAGTAAGTGGTATGTGATTAACTCCTTCAAGATTACTCAATCATGAAACCAACAAAAAAAAGTAGAATCATGATATTATGCCCCCCTACCCTTGCCAAATCACCAATGAAGAGGTCCCCCAATACAAAATAATTTTGGCACTTTACATTTAAGCTAAAGTGATCTTGATCTCAGTGTATTACAAATGTCAAATTAGGCCACAGAGATAAAATTATATTTTTATAATATCTAATTGAATGAGATAAATTAAATTGTACTAATGAGAAAATTATATGAAAAATGATACACTCTCTTTAAAAATTATACCAAAAAGTGTTACTAGATATGAGTCCAAACAAAGCCCTGGAAGTTCTAAAAAATGAGAACTATTTAGCATCACTTACTCGAATCTACGATTTCTAAAAAGCATAAACATCAAAATAAAAAAATATTTGTATCATTATGAAGCTCTTAAAAAATTAACCCATATAAAAAAAATTCCTCAAAAAAAGGAGCCAATATGTAAAAAAAGGCTCTAAAGTCGAAGTACAAAAATAAAATTACTAATGACGAGGGGGTAGGTTGGGAAGAAAGAAAATGATGACATAATACTAACATCATTCTAACATCAACAAGGAATATTCTAAGATTCTATCAAAATGTCTTTGATTCTCAAAACTAATAAATGATTCCAACAAAATTACCAAACTAAGAAAAAACTACTCTTTCCAATCTAGAAATTACCCTTGAATTTGTAAAAAAAACTTATTGCCAACTAATAGTGGTTTCTCAATGGATAGGTTCATAAAATACAATGACAAGAGGTGGCTTTTTCAAGTGACTAGTGGCAAGAGTAATGTCATCGTGGTAGATGTTGGTTATGGAAACACTACCAATAGTGTGGCTTATATCTACAATGGCTAGTGTGGGTAGAAGTTGCCAATGTCCCACTTGGAAGAATTTTTGTCAAGACCAAAAGGGTCATTAGTTGTGATTTTAAACCCACCAGTACACCACTACTACTAGTACTTACACCTAGTATGGGGCTAACAATTTTACAACAATAAATCCTATTGGTACACTTAGGTATGAAGGTTGAATAAAATATTATTTTAATTCTTAAAAAAATGATTTAACCTTTATATGCATGTGTTGTGGCAACCAAGATTCTTCATACCAACATAATCCTTCTTGCATAATGATGATTCCTATAATAGTTTCACCTAAGTGAGCAAGATCCCAAGATTCCATAGGATATTTTATAATCTATATGGTCGAAGGAGGAAAAAAAACTTTGAGGGATCTAATCAAAGTGCTCTAATTTTGATGGCATGACAATTGATCTAGAGTTTTTAAATCCTTTTAAACATGATGGTAGGATTATAATTGACCTAAAATGCTCTTAAATATCAAATACCCACCATGTACCTCCCAACTTAAAACCCTTATAAATCTAACCTCCTATATCCAATTTAGATGCAACAAAAGGAAAATTTGACTTTCCTGCACACTATGGACCCAATGGTGTGCTAATATTTTCTCCATCAAGATCTAAAATACACCTACAATAAAAATTCAAAAAAGGAACCTCTAAATCTAGTGTTTTTATCAAAAGTTTCAAATTCTCTAGTTCATCATTTAATGCAAGAGAATAATATACTCAAGTTTCAAGAAAATACAAGATTTGCAACCTAGATCTCTAAAAAGGCTAACAAGAAGCAATCCCACATTCTCTATTATGATGTAAGATTTGGAAACAAAGATAACCACCCAAGATCAAGAGAGATAAAAGCAATCATAAAGAATCAAAAGATCAATAAGAAATATTCATGTCACTAGTATATTTAAAGATGCATATGCAAAATAGATTCTCAATAATGATCTACAAGTGATTATATATAGGATGCACCACCAAGATATGTGAATGCACAACCAATGTGGGATAAAAGGTATGTATTCACATATATTAAAAATATATCCACTAAATAAGGAAGTACAAATCAAATGTGAAATCCACCCTCGTAAATACCTACCTAAGCAAGTTCATCCTATCTTAGGTGCAAATATGCAATAATATAAATAAGCTAAATAGAAAAAATAAATATGCACCAACACCACATGTATCTAACCAAAACTTATCTATTTTTTCACATTTTTCCATGTCCTTAATATTTATTGTAAATTCCATTCCAAAAATTTATCCCTTCATAGATTTCACCACTCCCTCATTTCAGATTAATCATACATTTGTGTGATTGATCTTGCATATGCAAATCTAACCCCTAAATTCTAAAATCAAATTTAAAAATTGACTAACTACTACCCATTTCACTAACTGTTATGAGCTAACTATTTATGTTTTTATGTGATTTACTAATATTTATTTGTATTTAAAGATATTTAATTGCAATCATTTATCATTCAAAAGCATTGGTAATCAACATTCAAATTAAAAGAGAAGAGCACACTAAGAACACATCAATTGGTGTATCAAAAGAAAAAAAATAATATAATCATTCTAGAGTGCTTTCATTCGTAGAGATTTTGTCCTTGATTATTTCTAAGACTATAAAGTTAGTCTTATCAAGGCAGACAACCTAGTAGTACACAAGCTTTGCAATCTAGCTATTTGTTTTAAGTGTTTGTACACACTTCCAATCCTTAACAATTAGAAAAGCATAGAGAATAAGGTGAATCAAAAATAAAGGATGTGTACTATATAAAATTGGATCTATGTCCACAAAAAAACCTAGAGTTGTAAATTTGACCCTCCACAAAGTTGAAAATTTGTTTTGATTTCAAGGTAGATTACATTAGGAGGGGCCAATTTTAGTCTCGAGACAACTTCTAATTTTTTATAATCTACAAAAATTTCATAACCATGATAAATACATTTAAATTATATCTCTTTCTAATTATCGACTTACTTAGAATATCGATTATGGTATTGTTCCATTGTCTTATGTTCATTCTGCAATTTATTCTTCTCATTATTCTTCAATAATTTTCTCTTCTTCTAAAAAGATGTTCCCTTTGATTTAGACAAAAAGGCTTGTAGGGATGATGAACCAAGAAAATTCAACCATTTAATCTTATATTCTTCTACCAACAAACATTTCTTAAGTTCCTCCCATGATAGTGCTCTTCATTTTATTATCATCTTACATAAATCAAGAAGTATATGACACTAGAAGATTATAATTTAGTTTGACATCAGAATTTTTCCTTCTCCACTATGCTAGAGATAAGTTCCCTAATTCTTTCTACATTTAATTTTTATAGCTTAGAATTAATTATTTAATTATCACTCACATAGCTATAATTAATTAATATAGGTTAATTTATGCTTATATGTATGCATCTATTTAGCTAACTTAGATTAAGTTTAAGGAAAGATGATATTCCTTTGTAATATTTTAAAAAATATATATATAATGTTTAGTTATAAAATTCATCTCAAAAAATATGTAATAATAAAATTATTTAAAAATACCTTATCCATGCAAGATCTATATGTAATTAACAATAATTACACAATATGTAAGCATAACAATGACAGTTACATAACCTTCAATTTCTACATTATGTTTTTGTATTTATTTTGGTTTTTATTTTCCCAACTTGTATTTTAGATATATTTTAATCCTATTTCTATCTACCCTAGTGATCACAAATTGACAATGCAAGTATCTCAAACTAGTTCCAAACCATAGAGCCTTGTATCCTACAAGGATATCTACACCCTCTAACAGGGTATTTGCATTGCCTAGTGCCCCTATCCTTGCAATATATCTTCACTATAATTTCTCCATCAATAACTAACCTAGCCTTTCAGCCATGAACCCTAAACCTTACTTTAGGTTCATATTTAAACCTACTTTTCTCACTTTTCACTTATTAAACAACTACACATCATTGTGAAAACTTACTTTCCTCTCTTCACTTCCAATGGAAAATTGTAGGTATGTAATCTAAGGAAAGAAGGAAACAAGAATAAGATCATAGATGGACGTCAAAATATATAATAAAATCAGAGGATGACATAAAACAAGCCCTTAATTCTGCATACGCCTTAGTTAGAGAAAAAGAGAGTAAAATAGCAATATAATAACATAACAAAAAAGCTCACCAATACTCTCTTTAATAACTTGGATTTTTTCTAGATATGTTGATGAAGATTATCTAACGTGTAGTTTCTATTTTCCAAGTATTTGGACAACATATACTATCGTGTCTTCCATTATTGTCTAGGGATTTAAAGATTTTGGGATGGATATATAGAGGGTTGAGATTACATCTTGGGTTTAGATGGTGATGATTTATTAGCTTCCAAAGGAAGCTAATGATGAAGGGTTGAGATGTTTGCATCTCGTGGCTTGGGATAAATGCAAATGAATTTAAGATAAAGATTGAGAAAAACATACTTTGGAGATGTAAAAAGGATTTTTGGATTCTAGTGAGTGTTACTTTTTATTATTTTTAAATTAAATTGATAGAGGAATGTGCATGACTTAATTAATTAAATAAACTATTTAATTAACTACTAGAAGGGGATTGGCTTAATTAGATTAGTCAAATTAATTAAAAGATAATTTTTAATTAATATGTGGAAATGTTTCAATTAATTAGATATTTAATTAATCAATGGAAATGTTGGAAGGAGAGTTAGTTTAATTAATTAATTTAATTTAATTTAATTAATTAATTTAGGATGGAAGGTTAGGAGATTAGTGATGTGATGATGAAAACATGACAATATTGGGATTAAATATGGGAGTATATTATAGGTGTCTACATGTAGCATTGAAATTTGTCACCCTTGACAATTTTGACACTATGTTTTTCTCCCCCTAAATTATTGACCCTAATTGGGTCCCTAATTTCTTAAATTATGCATTCTATAGCCCATTTGTACCACATTTTTAGAAATTGCAAGCATTGAACAAATGAATATAATTGATATTTTCCCCCGACACTTAATGTCTTGGAAAATAGGGCCAAGCCCTATTTTCCCTAGGTCGTATGGGTCTCCCTATTTTTTGGGGGACCAATTTTGAATATGTCGATGTCAACATTTTAACATTCAAAATTCAAATTGCAAATGTTGGTTATTAGGATTTAATTTTTGAGAAATTAGAGAAATGCTTATAAATACCTAGTTATTGCATCATTTGAAATCTAAGGAGAATTTATGAGCAATTATTATTGTCAAGAGCATTATAAAGCAAGTCAAGAGCAGCATTTCAAAGCTTTATTACAGAAATTCAAGATCCTAACATCATGTCAAATCTTATGTGAATTCATATGTGCTTATGTTACCATTGTTTGTGAAGGCCAACCCTTGTTGTAGGTCTCCAAGCAATTCAAGAAATCAAGAAAGCAAGATCCAAGACCTTGAAGTGATGTGCATGACTTCAATCCTTCAAGGAAACTATTGAAGGGTGGTGAGTTGTAGCACTTTGTGATTTCATCATTCCTTCCTATCATTTATCCATTTATCATTGACATTGCCATTGTGGAAGTTGAAACACTAACACAAGGTTTGACTAAGCCAAGCCCCTAAATGGCACAACATCTCTTCCCTTTTTGAATGTGAATATTTCAGGTTTGAAGAAGAATGAAGGAAGCTTGAAGACAAATTATTCATTGTTGCAATTAAATCCATATATCTTGTCAACTCATGGAAACTCACCTACATAATTATTTGACAGTGATCTGACAACTTTGCAACTAGGAATCAGAAGCTCGGATATGTCATTAGAGGACCTCAAAAATAGAGTAGAAGAAGCCTACAAAGACCCATACGCCCTAGAGTGACTATGTCCATGTATTCAGACCATTAGAAACTTTTTAGGGTAGGTATACAATCCTCTGCACTTCCCAAATCTTCCTGCAAGTTACTATTTCAGTCTGCTAATTGTTGGATTCTTGCATTTTGCATATTAGGTCATATAGTCATTTTAGGTTAGTGAATGAAAATCAATTCCAATCCACTCTAAGACTTAATAAGATTTAGATCCAGGTTTGATTGGCTCACCTTCATGTTTGAAATTCAATCTAAACACCTTGTTGATCTCCATCTTGATGAAACATAAGAAAATAGCCCCCAACACAAAACTAAAAACAAAACATTTGAATCCCAGGTCTACACATTTGACCTAGGGTTCCTAATTTTCTATGTTTTATTTTGGTGAACCTAAACTATTAACATCATATACCTTTTGAAATTGCATCCTAGACCTAAGTTTTGTATTGCATTGTTTTGCATTTCTCATTTAGGGTTTCACTTTTGCATCATAAAAGATATAAAATTCAAAAAATTGCATATCATTTTGCATCATAGATTGCATTAAGGTTCATTTTAGTCACCTAGATCATATCTACATTAAAAATTACATTCATAATTGTCATGTGTATTGTTACACATTTGTATTTCCATCCCACTATCTTAAATTGAGGAAATTCTAGAAAAATGCTAAATTACAGACATATATGCACATGTAGAAATAGAGGACTTAGACAATCTAGTAAACATTTAGTTTTTCAGTTTTCAATCACCCTATCAAGGACTTAGACGCCCTTAGGCACCTCCATCCTTCTACACTTGCATCAGAAAAAATTGACACATCTTTGTATCTATGTCTTCAGTCTATTTATGCTTGTAGATCTCTATTTTGGAATTCTTAATTGCATTCATTTAGACATCTTTCATTTAGTTCAAAAAGTGAAAAAAGGTTTTAAAAAATTGCATTGTTTTGTTTCAAATTTGCATCAAAATTATCATTTTCAGATTTAGGCATCTTACCGTCAATCAATTTGAGTGTTTTAGATCAGAAAATTGCATTCAAAAGTGTTACTTATTGTTCACACATTATTACACACTTGCATTGACATAAATTAAGAAAATTCTAGAAAAATATTCACTATCAAACCTATCTACAACTAGACCAAGAATCCTTAAGCAGAATCACACACAATCAGACTTTGAATTTCTGGAAAAATAGCCCAGGACACAAACACCCTTGGGAACCTTTGTCTTGCTACTGTTGACTGAATCAATTTTTTCACATATCTTTCTTACTATACTCTATGTCTGCTTTTGTTGTCTGAATTCTATTTCTGAGTGTTTTGTTGTAGTTATTTGACATTTTAGTGTTCATCTTGGGTACACTTAGTATTTTGAAACTCACATGAGCTTCACAGCCTAGTGTCATGTTACTAATACTTCAATGAGACATAGTTGTAGACTTATGGCATCTCACGTTGTTGTTACATCCACTGTGGACCTTGAGTCTTCCAACTCTTCTATGCAAAGTGTTGTCAATAGTCAACCCCTTTTGGACTCTATCCCTAATGCTACATACCAATGATAACTTTACAATCACCTATTTTTACAGATGTTGATACTACTGTTCCCATGTTCCCAAAGACAAACTAAAATAATTGGAAAAAGATTTAGAAATGTAGACACTGAAAAATGGCTTAGGCCTTGCGATTGCATTTTTCATCATCAATTCAAGATACCCACAAAATGATTAAATGATTTTATTCATTTAATTATAACTTAACATTCTATTTCCTCTAATTAATTAAATAGTTTTAACCATTTAATTAATTTATTTCATTATTCTTCTAAAATTGATTAATTAAATAAATTACATTAATTTATCTTGATTACATCGCTAATTAATTCTAATCTCTTATTTTGATTAATTAAACAAGTTTCATAAAATTATTTAATTACGTCATATAATTATACACCATTTTATTAATTTCATTATTCTTCTTTTAATTAATTAAATAAGTTTCCTAAATTTATTTAATTGAGTCATTTAAATTAAATCATATTCTCCCACATTTAATTAAATAAATGATTATTTGTTTAATTAATTATTCTATCCTCTCACCTGAAGTGCCTCCATAAATTAAATTGTTCATTCAACTATTTAATCACGTGCACACATTTTCTCCACAAAAGAAAGGAATTAATTTAATAATTAATTCTTCTATTTGAGAACATGTCTCCTACATTTTCAAGTAAATATCTCATGCATTTATTCTCTCCACTTCTGACTAACACTTTCTCTCAGTTCACTCACCGAATTGATTTGTCACCTCCTTCTGACTAACAATCTCTTTCAGTTCACTTACCTGATGGATTTGTCACCTTCTGACTCACACACTCTCTCAGTTACACCTCTTGAAACTAATTGATGAAGTCACTTAACTATTCAATCAATCTAATCAATCAAGTCAGTTAACTATTCAATCAAGTCCTCACAGTTGATCTGGACCATTCGAATTCAAATCAATCTTGACCTTCGAATCTATGAAACTTCTATAAAAGAAGCTTTTCAATTCTATTTTCGGTAATCACAATCTTCAAAGTTTTGTTGTGAAAATACTTACAGGCTAATATTGCATACTCACAATTTGAGGGCATTGAAGCAAATTCAAAGCAAAGTTGAGAAGAATAATGGAGATGAGTCAAGCAAGCATGGGAATTACATGATATGATTCTTATTTATTGAATTCCTTTGTTGCATTGCATTTCATTATCAATTTGGGGATTTTAGCATGATCTAGGAAATTTTTTATTGTTGTCATTACCATGCTTTCTTTATTCCTGTTTATTTTCCCTTATTACAAGAAATAATTCAAGGCTATGTGAGTATTGAATATCTAGTTGGTACATTGGTCCCTATAATAGATAACCTGAGGAAACTGATTAATGATGATCAAGGATTATAGGTTTTGTGTAGCCTAGCCGATATAGTTGATGCTAATGTACCTGCAATGGCTAGTTGTGCTCAAGCTTTGGGATACACTCAAAGCCAAGGAGGAAATTAAGTCTCCCTCCCTACAAATATAGCCTTTATTCCCACATACACAAATCCAACTGTTGCCTCAATGATACAACAAAGCATTGGTATAACTCCAACATTAGGTATTTCCATTGGAAATCCTTATGATTTTGGGTCCTCACATGTGACACCTCAAGTTTCATCCCCTCTCATAAATTTGAAACATAGTAGTCAACCAATCACTTACACAATCCCACAATATTCACCACATTCCCAAAACATTTGAACCAATGATTCAATTACTAACCAGATTTTGCAAAATGTAACCTCACTCCAACAACAAATCTCAACTTTGAACCAAAACCAAAATGGACAACCATTGTAATATATCAAAAGGAGCCCATTGTCACTCAAAATTTTAAAAACACCAATACCACAAAACATAGAGATACCTCAATTTGACAAGTACAATAGTAAAGGATACCCTAGCAATCATATATCGGCATATACGACCTTGTGTAGTGACTTCATTTTTGAAGATAAATTGTTGGCTAAAAATTTTCCTAGTTCATTGAAAGACATGGCTTTAGAATGGTTTTGTTCATTGTCGAATAACTCAATCCACTCTTTCAATGACCTTGTTGATGCATTTCTCCACCATTTCCAAGTCGACATTGGACCTAAAATTACATTAACGAATCTAGTGAGATACAAACAAAAGAAAAATATAAAGGTCACAAACTTCATAGGCCGCTATCAATTGCTTTATTCATAAATCAATCTTACTCTACTTGATGCAGATGTCCAAAGAGTGTTCATTGAAAACTTGCAACCAAACATAAGAGATAAAATCTTATTGATGAAATATCCATCCTTTATATATTTGTGTACAGACCTTCGTGATTACTAAAACTCGGTTAGTCGATATGAAGAGACATATTCATCTACTCCTACGAGGAAATTCAAATCCGTACTGAAAAACAACTATCAACCTTTCAATAAACACAACAAGAACTTTATCAAGACAACTAAACCTCAAATAACTAATCGCATTGACCCTTAAGTTGCTGCCATAAGTTCAACCCCATACCAATTTAGATCGATAGGTAGACAATTTACCCAGTTACCTAACACCCTCCATTCGATCATGTTGCAACTTTTAAACAAGAACTTAATCTTATTACCTCTTATTAGACTTGTGTACATGACTAAACCTCTACTACCAAGTTATAATCCAAATGCATGTTGTCAATATCATCGTATATGGACATGATACAGAATGATGCATGCATCTTAAACATCAATTTCAAGACCTCATTGATTCTAATCACATCCAGTTGGGCAGTGTTAATGATCAAGTGAATAATTTTGTTGCCCTGCCTAACCAAAACTTGTATTTTTTTACCAATTCAATGTCAAACCATTCATCCAACTTTGTGCAAGCTTGTGATGATATGATTGATGACAATAACAATGAGAAGGAATTAGATAGCATGATTTCTTTCATATATGTTCAACCTCGTAAGGTCCAAACCACTATGTTACCCAACATTACTTTCATCAATAGTGACACATCCATACATACACCCGATGATCCTATCTATATCAATGGACGTATTAATTACAAACCTATTCAAGGGATACTCATTGATCTTGTGTATGTAGAGAATGTGATCTCGAAGGAATTCTTGTTTGTGCATGAGCTTTATCAAGATTCTTATGAACATTCGAAAGCATGGTTAAAAACTCATGATTGTTTTTCTCGCCCTACGATAGGTTCAATCACTCTTCCTCTTCAATTTGGACCGAAACAATTAGATGTATAATTCTCCATCATCCTGATGTCGGACTAATTCCATGTGAAGCTAGGCTACCCATGGCTATGTTCCATGAATGTCGTCTCGTCGGTTATTCACAAGTGCATAAATTTCCTATTTGAAAACCAAATCTTTACAATGCATCATAGTGGGTTTAATCCTTTGTCTTCCCATGGGAAATTTTCATTGGATTTCTTTTGGCCTAAACCTATGGAACCTATTAAACCTCATGAGGATTTATTTTTTAGGTCATACCAAAATTTTAAGGCAAAGCACATAACAGAACTATCCCTTAGCAATATTCCACATGAGGATGATAAGACTATGGTTGTTACTTCTACCCCACTAGTCATGGATGAACCTATTCCTAAAGCAATTTCCCTCCCAAGTAACCAAGGTAAATATGTCGTAGTTCCTCCACCCATATCGTGTAAAAACCAAGATACAATCAAATGGTTCCTTTTGTACCTCTAAAGGTAAAACAAGTGTATAAACCTAAAGAGGCAATGGTTTCCCAACCTCTAATGGTTCCTTCAGTTCATCCCTTAAGGTAAGAAAAGAGACCAATGATCGATAAACCTGCTCCTACCCCATCAAAAATTGAAAACCATTCCAAAAGAAACCAAAATGTTAAAGAGTGTAGGTGTAGGCATCGTGTTATCACTCCTTAATTAGAAGAAAAGAATAAAACAGTGTGTAATAATCCAACACCTATGCAAACAAATCAAGAAGAATTACAACCTTCACCAAAACAAGACATGAAACTAAAAAAAGAAGTGAAACAAGAACATACAACAAGAATTGTCATAAAACCTCCCATTGTGATTGATTTAGATTATGAAGATGAAATTGCTAAAATTGATGAACAAGTCCATAATGAGCTTAATGTGTTGTTTTCCAAGAAAAATAATTTAGATGGGGAAAACTGTGATGATCCTCCTGATGAGAGTGACCCACCATGTGTTGAACCTGGAGATGCTCCTAGTATGACACTAGTTGTAGTCCCTTTACCTAGTTGTTTGTCTTCCCTATATGATGAGCAAGATTAAGATGTGGGGGACCCACTTTAGGTTGGCCCTCATGTGTAGTACTCTATGTTTGTTTCATGTGTTCTTTGTGTTTGCTTGCACATGATGTGATCTCCTGTGTTGTGCTACTTGGTGTGTCTTTATGTTTTTGATTTTTATTTGGATGACCCTTGTTGCTTTGTTGGCACAAGGATACAAAGAAAACGAACCCATTATGACATTATTCTATTTGTATCTTCATTCTTATATATGTCATAAAAAAAATTATTTTATTTTTGTCTTGTGTTTTCCTTTTGGGGATAATGTAAGGCATCGATAGATTTAGGTATCTTCCATGTTGACCCAAAATTTTGGTTTTCTTCCCTCTATGTGTCATTCTTTCATTGTGTTTGTTTTTTCACGAGAATTTGGGGAATTATATCAATTTTGAGCTCTATTATATCACTATAGCAAAGATGTATACTGACCCCAAATCCATGGATCCCTTATGTGTTCATATTCTATTTTTTTTGTTGCATTATATTTGGGGGAAACCCCTTATCATTATGTAGCTTTATTTGGAAACATATCATTGGAATAGGGCTTTCCAAATAAGCTCTTGTTATATTTTATTGCATGAAATTTATCACTTTCCTACCTTAAAGAAATTGCTCAAAGTATGATGTTTAGTAATTCCTTAAAGGTTGGAGCATACATTGGCATTATTTGCTTCACTTTTTTCACATGTGTTAGACCTAGTGGTATGTTGGCATTGGCATTATTTGCTTCACTTTGTTCACATGTGTTGCACTTGGTGCATTGGCATTGGCATTTTTTGCTTCACTTTATTCATAAGTGTTGAACTTAGTGTTGCATTGGCATAGCATTTTGATCATTTTGTAGCACCTTATCAGAGTTATTAAGGAGTATAACTCTTGGTATGGTTGGAATGGGTGCACACCTAGTGAATATCTGACTTCACTAGACCTAGTGTGTTTCTCATTTTTTTACTTTGTCATGGGAACACACCTAGTGAAGAGTAGACTTCACTAGATTTATTGTGTTTCTCATCCTTGTATTGGGGGCTCACCTAGTGAATATCAGACTTCACTAACCCGTATTTCCTTCATTTTTATGATTCACATATCAAATATTGAACTTCCTTATGGTGTGTCATGAACTCCTTTGGTGTGGGTCTTAGCATAACAAAAATTTCCGGTATGTGATTATCCATACCCTCCTTTTGCATTTTATTTTGACATTATATGTTTGTGTATGTTGTCTTGTTGCATATCATATATGTGTTTTCATTTGTGCTTATGTTGGTTTTCCATGGGATCTTGGATCTTGGGGGCTTGTGCACTCCCCATAGATCCTTAGTCATCCTATCTCTTCAACATTTCAACAATCAGACCCCTCTTCACATAGATTTTCTACTTTAGTGTGAATATGAGCATAAGTTCATACTCTCACTAAAGTGGGGGCTAAATGTAGCATAAAAAACTATCACCCTTGGTAATTTCACATTATGTTTTTCTCTCCCTAAATTATTGAGCCTAATTAGGTCTCTAATTTCCTAAATTATGCATTTTATAGCCCATTTGTACCACTTTCTGAGAAATTGTGATCATTAAAAAAATGCATCTAATTGATATTTTTCCCTCGACACTTAATGTCCTAGAAAATAGGGCCCAAAGCCAAGATCCCTAGGGCATATGCGTCCCCCTATTTTGTCAGGGACCAATTTTGGATATGTCGATGCTGACATTTTAATGTTCAAAATCCAAATTACAAATATCGGCTATCAAGATTTAATTTTTGAGAAATTAGAGAAATTCCTATAACTACCTAGTTATTGCATCATTTCAAATCTAAGGAGAATTTATGAGAAATTATTATTGTCAAGAGCACTATCAAGCAAGTCAAGAGTAGCATTTCAAAGGTTTATTGCAACAATTCAAGATCCTAACATCATGTCAAATCTAATGTGAGTTCATATGTGTTTATGTTATCATTGTTTGTGAAGGCTAACCCCTTTTGTAGGTCTCCAATAAATTCAAGAAATCAAGCAAGAAAGATCCAAGACCTTGAAGTGATGTGCATGAATTCAATCCTTCAAGGAAGCCATTGAAGGGTGGTGAGTTGCAACAATGTGATTTCATCATTCCTTCCCATCATTTTTCCATTTATCATTGGCATTACCATTGTGGAAGTGCAAACACTACCACGGGGTTTGACTGAGGAAAACCCCTAAATGGCACAACATATCTTCTCTTTGTGAATGTGTACATTTCAGTTTTAAAGAGGATTGAAGGAAACTTGAAGAAAAATTGTTCATTGTTGCAATTGAAGACCTACATCTTGTCAACTCACTAAAACTCACCTACAAAATTATCTGACAATGATCCGATAACTTTGCAACCAAGAATTAGAAGCTCGGATATGTCATCAAAGGACCTCAAAAATAGAGCAGAAGAAGCCTACAAGGACCCATACACCCTAGGGCGACTCTGTCCCTGTGTTCAAACCAACAACAACTTTTTAGGATAGGTACACAGTCCTTTGCACTTCCCAAATCTACCTACAAGTTACTATTTTCATCTATTAATTATTAGATTCTTACATTTTACATATAAGGTCATATAGTCTAATTAGGTTAGTGAAGGAAAATCAATTCCAATACAATCTAAGACTTAATAAGATGCAGATTTAGGTTTGATTGGCTCACCTTCATAGTTGAAAGACAATCTAAACACCGTGTTGATTTCCATCTTAATGAAACATAAGAAAATAACCCCCATCACAAAACTAAAAACAAAACATTTGAATCTTAGGTCTACACATTAGACCTAGGGTTCCTAATTTTATATGTTTCACTAAATTTCTCCCCTCTTTGAAATTGTGTCATGACTAAAATAATTGATTTCATTTCAAAGAAGATAAATATAGATTCATAGTGAAATAGAACTAGTATCAAGATGGCTCATTCATTCAAAGGAAATGTGTAGACACTGAAAAATGTCCTAAATGATATCATGCACTCAAATCGGGTATACTAACATCATTTCCTCTTAAAACCCATCCTTTTTTGGCTTAATTGATTAAATTATCATAGCTATTTAATTAATTGCATCATTTGCATCTATTAACCTAATTCATCAAATCGGTTTAATTCATCCCCTTTCATGCTAACATTTCATCTCATTAAATTAAATAAATCAAAGTATTTAATTTAATTCCCTAAGTCTTGCCATTTAATTAAATAGCTCTAAGTTATTTAATTAAATATCATTTCACCTTTTTCCCATTCATTAAATCATTTAATTTAATTAATATCACTTGATTCTTCTAATTCCCCTGATTAAACCTTGTTTAATTAGGCAATTATCTAATTAATCCAATTCCTCCCACTTGCAAGGGAATATTCCATGGGGAATATTCCCTCCCCTTTTGCACAATTAAACTTTTTTTAATTAGCAAAATATCTTTTTTCCTCACCCATAAATATTCCAAAGAATATTCTTTCTACTCCAATCATTTAAAAAAGGGAATATTCTCACTTAGCTTCAAGTGCAAGTTACCTTGTAACTTCTTGTGCAAGTTAACTTTTGACCTCTTGTATAGGTCAAAAGTGTGCTTGTTTGGAAGGAATGAGAACCCTTGATTAAATCTCATCTTGCATTCTCACCCATTGATGAGAATCCATGATCCATGCCTCTAAATTCCTTCATCCTTGACTATTGTTTAGATTTTTTAATCTCAACCCTCAATTTCTCATTTGCTTTCCTATAAATAGGTCACTATTTGGAGACAAATGGATCCATCTCTCAACATCAAACTTATGCTATTCAAATCACTCACACTCACACTCATACTTTGCATACATTTAGCATATCTTAGTTTAAATTAGTTGCATAATAGCTTAGCTTCCATTAATGGCTTCCATAATGCATCCATTTAGCTAATTAGAGAACTAGGGTTTGAATCTTTTTAGTTTAAATCTCATTTAGATTAGCTTAGAAATTGCATATCTCCATCTTTTAACATAAAATCATGGTAGATTAACTCCTACATCATACTCATTTTATCATAAATCATGTTTTCATCTACATATCACAACGGTTTCATCAATTCTCTTCAATAGAATTGATTGAAACAAGCTCACTAATCATGGGATTGGGAAAGGGTTATTGTTCCACATCAACACAACACCAATTCCAAAATGGGATAAGTTTCAAATGGATTAGACTAGACATTTTAATGCTTTCGTAGTTTACAATGTTTAGTTTCAATAAATATTTAGTTTAACTTTCATTTGAATGATCTTGTTTAAGATTGAGTACTATTGGCTTCATTATGCTTCAATTCTTCATGGATCAATCGTAATCTACCCATACTAATATCCTCGGTCGACATTTCCGCTAGAAGGAGGGAAAACCAATCAAATTTAATCAATTTATAGCTTGAATTTCATTTGTTTTGACTTTTGCAGGAAAGAGCGATGCCCAACTCAATTTGTGATGCCTTTGCAGGTTGTTTCTATATAGTGATGCTATCGTCATTTCAAAAATCAATGCCTATTAAATTCACCCACGCTGATTAATCAAATAGTGACACTAATATTAGATAGAGGTATCAAAGATTTACAAACAGTGACGCCCGATCAAATAGCGACGCTATTGTGCTCTTTGTTTTGTCTACAGAGTGATGCCCAAATTCTCCAGAGCGATGCCCTTGTTCACCAAAGTGATGCTATCATGAATAGTGACACCCAACTTTGGTAAGAAATTTAACTATCATTTTTCAGCATGTGTTTTCATTTTTTTGAGTCATTAGAATACTAATATGCCTCTAACGTTGTTCTGGTTTTTAGACTAACGTGATTTTGCACGATTGGGCTACACGAAGCTAAAGTGAAGAAGCATTCTCATCTTGCTATTTTAGAATTGTAACAAGCATTTGATGCTTTGGGGCAATTATAACACAATTTCTTATGCTTTTTACTTTGCGTTCTAGGACCTCACTAAATTTCATTTGGGTTTAAAACGAACGCTCAAACGGAACTAAAATTGAACCCTCATCTCATCATTGTCTTTTGGGTTTTAAAATTGAACAAGGAAACTTGAAATTTCATTTGGTGGATAAAATGAATTCATCTTAGCTTTAGGGGTTAAAATTAACAAGTATTTGTTGTGTTTTGATTTACATCTTTGTTATTGAATGCGTATGCAATTCTCTCATGCCACTTGGTGATCTTGAGAAACAGAAACATTCCTTAACACTTTTGTAATCACCAACATCTTTCAATTTGGAATGAACCCCTTGCTAGTGTAGGGAAAAGGTGTGGAGTGTTTTCTCTCCCTATTTCACATGAACTAGGATGATCGAACTACAAATGTACTTCCTTGCTATTTTTTATCTTTATAGGGTATGCCTTCCTACTTTGAAAGGAGGGAATGACCCAAGTTGTAACGAGCTAAAGCCAAGTTCTTCCAAGTCACTATAGAAAAATGTGTTTCTGACTAAAGTCATAAACAATAGGTTCAGATGTGTCATACCAACAAGTGTCACCCTTATTACCCATGTGGTACATCAAAATCTCTTCTTAGGAAGAGACTAGGAGGCCTCATGATTCTCCATAATCTTGAGCTAATCTTTCTGCATGTATGGCCACCTTGAACGGAAGCCCTTATTATGAACCATTGTTTAGAATCCAAAATCCTTAATACTTGTTGGTTCAAGAACGGTCATTCTGAAGTCGCCCCACATTTGTACTATTCATTATTGAAACAAAAAAATCCTTAGGATCTTCAGGATTTTGAGATTTGGTGGTCCCAAGAAGTGTGTGTCGTGGAGGGGAGCCAGTGTCCCCAAATCTCTAACTGTTCACAATGTCTTAGTGTTTGGAGAAATTTGAGTGGGGACTCAACAAGTCTGGCCATTTCAACCTAGGATTGTAAATGATTGTGATTCATTTTAATACCTTACTTGGATATAAAACATTGAAAACAAACATTCATGATCTTCCTCAAAATTTCAAACACTTTGGCCTAAATATGGATACCTTTTGAAATAGCCTTGATATTAATGCTTGTCCTAAGGATTTCTATCCTTAGATATTTATAAATATCTTGAATTATATCTCAATCTATATTTTCCAAAGGCAACATAGATAATTATGGCTTCAACCTCATGATTCTCATAAAATGGACATTGTGAAAGTTATGATGTTGTGGACATAAACATTTAGTTTGAAAACATAATCAATACAAGTGTTTGTGGTAAAATAAACTCACTTAAGCAAGATAACTTGACAATTTGAACCCCACATGACCATTTGGAGACCAATCGCTCTCATTCAACAACCCAACCTTATAGGTGTTATCATTCAATCAAAATTTGAATTCATTTAGGGAGAACAAACATATATCATTAACAGTTTGAGAAGCTTCACTTTTGAAACCAAGGAAAAATCCAATCAGTGGATAATTGCTACAAACATCTTAGATAAAGAAGAACGAAGAGCTAATATTTTGGCCAAACGGCCTATATTACCACCCCTCGCATAGCAATAAATATCTTCTTCTTCTCTAAATTATCTCATGCAGAATCAAAATCCCCAAGATAAGGTCTATCAGTCATCATTGCAAACTTAGGAACCTTAGTTTAAAATCAATCAAAAACTACATTTCGGCACTACCAAAATAGAAACAAATTGTTGGTAAAATTTTATGAACGTGCACTAAGGAAACATCCGGACATGTATGTGTTATATATGAGTCCAAACCCAAGTCTTTTTCATGATAATCAACCTATCTAAAACATTGGGTCTTTAGGTTTTGAAGTCTTTAGAGGTCTAGCATGTTTCTCACTACCTTGGTCTTGGAAAACAAAGGTTCACTCTAAGTCAACATTGGGTCAAACATTTCATCCACCCCTTCATCAAATTTCATCCTTCACCTCACCAAACTTTGCAAAACTTTCGAATACACCAACACTTTTTGACTTAAACATCTATCAATCCAACCTATAACTTAGCTACTTTGTATGTGCAATGTATCCATTTTCATGCACCTAGCTAGGTTAGTTATCATCTTTGGACTATTTTATCTTGAAGGTCAAAATTCTACTCTAAATATTTGCAAGTCCATAAACATCCTTTATCCTAACATCAAACTCAATTCAAAAGTGTTGTCCCAAAACATTTCCAAAGATCACTCTCCACATCATCCACCTTTTCATCCCTCATTATCATCATTTCTCCCAAAAGACTTAGAGTGTCCCTTTTACCTAGATTTGAGTCAACTAGAGAGTTCAAACATTACAAATCTCAACACAAGTCTCCCATAAGTGACCCAAAATTTATGGTAAAGACAAGATCACAATACAAGATAATCATGGAGAAAACCAAAGTAGCATTTACCACAAGTGATCCAAATCCTCTATAATTTGATCTAAGAAGTCAAGTCACCCAATCACAACAACCATCATCTTCGTCGAGAGAATATGAGATTGAAGACATCACAAATAACCCGTTTGAACTTACCAGGGAGGAAATCATGGAACATCAAGCCTTTGAAAACATAGCTCCAATTTCCCCATCATTTGTTGCATAAAATTTAACACAAAGCCTCACAACTTCATTAGAGAAAAATCAAACATCCACTCCTATTCTTACAACTAGCCTTGCCAAGGACTTTGGTCTAACTCTTCCATTCAAAAGCAACACACTTGCGAGTACCCTCAATACAAATCCCTCACCTCCAACAACCACTTGGACACCTACCTTTGGTGCTCCTCATGTTCCCCTCTTCATCCATACCCATGAGTACCACAAGTGTGCTCACCATCATGCAAAGTAGTATGGACCAAGTGTCTCAAAATAGCACACAAGGGCATGTCAATACTATATCATAAATTCAACCCTTAATACAAGTAGGGATATCTTTTCCCCCAACTGGTTCATCTATAGCATTGGTGTCATAAAACACATCCATCCTATACATTATCAACCCATATCAAAACAATCCTTTGGTAATGAATCCCATCAACACAGGTAATCCTTTGTGCACATATCTAGCACAAGGAAATCCTCAATACATTGGAAAATGAAACCTTTTCAATCAATGGACTCAAGGTCGTAGTATGTCATTACCATTGTAAAATACAATGACACCATCTTCATCTTTCCCCACGGTCCCCTTTACTATGCAAAATCAAATGGGACCTCAAAATTACATTCCTCTACCCCAATCCATCATCTTACAAGGAATGTTAAACCAAGGCAACTCCCAACCTCTTATCACCAACTCACCACCTATCCAAAACATCAACACCCACAATCCATCATAGGTATCCCAACAACCAATTGATCCTACATTGCAAGCTCATGCCTTAGCCTTACAACAAGCATAACAAGCTTATCAACAAGCCATCCAACAACAACAACAACAACAAGCAACCTTAACAACATGAAAACAATAGCAACAGTAGCAACAACAGTAAGTAGCCTTTGTAGCACACCAACATCAGCAACAACAACAAGCAGCCTTGGAAGTGCAACAAAAACAAGCAACCTTAGCGTAGCAACAATACCAATCCTATCAAGCATCCTTAGTAGCACAGCAACAACATCAATCCCAACAATAATCCCTCGCGGTGCAACAACAACAGCAAGCCTTACTAGCTCAAAAATATACCCAACATCAGCAACAACAACAACAACCAAGTTCCTATTATAATCCTCAACATAATATCATCAATACAAACATGTCAGGAACATATGCATCAACACATCAATCACCTTCACATAACCTCATGCCACCATACACCCCATACAACACATCATCATTTCAAAATCTCACGTACAACTCATCCATCATCCCACCATATGTTCCTCCACGAAACCCACAAGACGATCTATCATCGCAATTCAAGGCACTATCCCAAGAAATGCAGGATCTTTGAATGAGAAAGATAAAGAAGCCCCATACACAAAATCTATGTCCTTATCCATTTGACTGAAACATCACAATGGTACCATTCCCTCCCAGATTTGAAATCCCCAAATTCGATAAATACAAAGGGAGAGGGAGTCTTGTGGACCATGTCAAATAATTTAGTGTCATGTGTATGGAGGTCGCCTACAATGATTCTTATTCAATGTGCCCCTTCCCTCGAAGTTTAATAGGTCCTGCCATGGATTTGTTTTCTCATCTACCTCCCAGCATCAAAACTTTTCAAGAAATCATTGATAAATTCATCGATCACTTCTCCTTCAATATCAACATGGACATTAGTTTAGAATATTTGTACACTCTCAAACAAACCAAAGGAGAATATTTTGCCAATTTCTTGCAACATTAGAGACAAAGAGCTAGTAAAAGAAAGTGGCCTCTTCAAACAACAAAACTTTTCAAGAAATCACTGATAAATTCATTGATCACTTCTCCTTCAATCTCGACATGGACATTAGTTTAGAATATTTGTACACTCTCAAACAAACCAAAGGAGAATATTTTTCCAATTTCTTGCAACTTTAGAGACAAAGAGCTAGTAAAAGAAAGTGGCCTCTTCCTGATGAACAACAAGTGGGAACCATCATAGAAAATATGGATCGAGATCTCTTTCTACTTGAAAATGCAGTATATCACATCTTATGATGAGATTTTCTGACCTAGATCCCTTAACATCGAAAGAGCTCTAATCTCATAGGGAAATACTCAAGCTTACAACCACCCATCAAACAATTCAAAGGACAACCTCGTGTCTAGGCTAAGAACAAAAATGTGACAAATGATGGTGTGGTAGATGCTAAGGTAGTCTTAAGTGCTCCTAGGCCAAACAACACCTCCTCAGCACAACCAGATCAATAACACTAACATGCAACAAAGGAAAACTACCAACAAGAACAATTATCCTAAACACAAGTACACACAATTATTCAAACCCATCAAAACCATCATGAAGAAATTGGTAGACTCAAAATGATAACACTTCCTAACTTTGAAAACTACCAAGAACCCCAAGAGAAACCATCCTGGTACAACAAGAACAATCTTTGTGATTTTCACAAAATCAAAAGGCACAAAATGACAAACTGCATGAGGCTCGAGAATATCATCTAAGACCTCATAGAGAACGACACCATATCTATTGAAGTTTCAATTGGGAATCGGTATCTTAAGATATACAAGAACCCTATGCCATATCATAAAAAATGGAACAACAATAGAAAAGCTAAGGATTACACAAACGTGGAGCATACCTATTCCAATGTCGTCACTTCTTGTCATAGTGTCATTATTGTTATCACCATCAAAGGATCTAGTGCGAAGTGTAGAGTCACCACACGACATGGAAAAATTACTGTCCAAGGAGTCTCATCTCAATCTAGGGCACAACCTACTTTGCCAACATCAAATCCAACAAGTATAATCTCCTAGATCAACTTAAGAAGACCCCCGTAGAGATATCAATCTTAGAACTATTAAGGCTATCCCCCGCACATAGAGAAATATTGGAGAAAGCTTTGTCTGAGTCATTCGAACCTGAAGATATTGATATCGATCAATTTCAAGCTATGGTAGGGCATATTGCTAATCATCTTTTCACCTTCTTAGAAAAATACCTACCATCACAACCATCTCATAACTATTCTTTACACCTTGAGGTTATTATTCATAAAAAACAAGGTCAAAAGAGTCTTAGTAGATGGAGGTGTTGGTCTAAACATTTGTACCCTGCAATTAACTAAGAACCTGGGCTATTCAGAGTATACTATTGAGAAAGCAAATAGTACCACCATCAAAGCATATGACGACCAAGAATGGGTATCACAAGGCATCATTGTGCTTCCCATCCAAGTAGGACCTCTCATTGTAGAAACTACATGTCAATTGTTAGACCTTGATCTTCCCTATAACATCTTACTTGGTTGACCTTAGATCCATACCTTAAAAGTTGTAGCCTCGACCTATCATCAATGTGTAAAGTTTCCCTTGGAGGGAAGAGAAATTACAATCCATGGAGATCCTGAGCCTTTTTACTACTACAAGAATCTTGAGGCCAAGTTCTATAAGATGCCCCAAATACCCAAGAATATCAAAGGACCTACACCATCTACCTCATTTGTTGACCTATCATCCCTTGCATCTACCTTAGCAACAAAAACACCCATTGTCCAAAACATTCCTGACATCAAAGCAGTGATTCAGGATGATGGTTGTGGGAACTATAAGCTAATGAAGGATACCTTTTTCTTAGGAGAGCTACCTCTTTCTCCTCAATCCCATAGGAAACCCACGTCTAGCACCAAAGAGCCCGAAACAATCAAGATGGAAGCTACTACCTTCACCAAGTGGGGGGGTCTAAATCAAGAAGATATCAACGAGGAGGATGTCTCTAAACTCCTCTATCAAGATGAACGACATGTCCCTTTTCTTCCCATGGAAGATGACAATAAATGCTTGCAGCTAAAGAATGGATAGGGTTATAACAAGAATGAGAAGCTAGGATAGAATGATAATGGCTTTCTAGAACCTATCGTTCCTGAGAAATGATTAAAGAATCTTGGCTTAGGTTGTACTACTAGCAAGGTCACCCTTATTGGTAAAGGTACTTCCACTAAACGAGACGAGGCTTCCTATTGGTTACCTACATCGGTGATACAAACCTAGATGATTTCCCACTTCGTGTTACTGACCTATTTGAGAATAACTCCCTCTTCATGATATCCATTCCATCCTTTTCTCCAATAAATCAATCAACTAAGATATGCCTAGTATATCCACAATTCATTTACTTGGACCAACAAGGACCACCAATTTTGGATTTCTTCAAAAACAATGAAGCGATCTCATAATTCATGGGACTCTGCAACAACCTATCATGGGCAGATCATAAAGTTGGTTTTGACATAAAACTCGACACAAGGGCATACTATGGGGAGAAGATTGAATCCTTCAATCACAAAATTGATGAAATGCAAATAACATGCAGATCTTTGAATGAAAACCATATTGTGGCACTTTTTGATCCTAAAATAGTACAAACAAAGGATGCATCCAAAGGTGAAAACCTCTCTTAGGTGCCCAAGGATTAGGGATTCAATCTCCCCCTTAGTGAAATGCATCCAAAGAAGTCAGCAATGTTAGCAAAAAAGGCCACTCCAGTCAATGTGGGAAGAGAAGAAGCGCCCAAGATCACTTTCTATGTTGAATCCTTGTTGAATGAAGAACAAAAAAAGCTAGCATCATTCTTGAAAGAGCGATGAGCTAACTTTGCATGGTCATACATAGATATGCTAGGGCTCAATCCAGAATTGGTTGTGCATCACTTAGCAATCTATCCTGAAGCCAAGCCATTCAAGCAGAAATGAAGGAAGATGCATCCTCAAATAGCACTCTTGATGAAACTAGAGTTACAAAAGCTTCTTGACGTTGGATTCATGTCATCAATAGATTATCCTAAGTGAGTTTCAAACCTTGTACCAGTCTCAAAACCCACTGGGGGCATCAGAATATGCATGGATTTTAGAGACTTAAATAAAGAATGCCTGAAGGATGATTTCCCTCTATCTAAAATTGACCTCATTGTGGACTTAACAGCTCGACATGAAATGCTATCACTCATGAACAATTTTTTAGGCTATAATCAAATCATGATCGCCAAGGAGGATCAACATAAAACTACATTCACTTTTCCATGGGGAACCTATTGCTGGAACGTGATGCCATTCGGGTTAAAGAATGCAGGAGCAACCTATCAAAGAGTAATGACCCTCATCTTTCATGACATGATCCACAAAACAGTCAAAGATTATGTGGATGATATTTTGGAAAAATAAAAGAAAATAAGTGAGCACAAGGGAACCTTAGAACCCATCTTCAACGAGCTTCAAGAATACAAGGTACGACTAAATTTGAAAAAGTGTGTCTTTGGGGTTACATCAAGGAAACTTCTTGGCTTTATCATCTCAAAATAGGGATAGAAATTGATCCAACAAAGGTAAAATCCATCCTCGACATGGAACCACCACAAACACTGAAGTAGATGAGAGGATTACAAGGATGATTACAATCTATCAGAAGGTTCATAGTGCAACTATCAGATAAAATCCACCCCTTTCCGTATCTTCACCATAAAGGAATAACTTACAAATGGGATGAGAAATGTGATAAATCTTTCCAACAAATCAAGGACTACTTATTAACACCTCCAGTGTTAATGTCGTCGATACCAAACATGTTGGAAACTTGAAGCCATCTAATGAAAATTTCCACATAACCCAAAAGAAAAAACTATGCAACTAAGTATTCAAAATCCACATGCAAGAGAATAGAAAACATACCCATGAAAATATGACACAAGATATTCCCTAGGAAAACCCTCAAGAGGGAAAAATCCTAGCCTCTGAAAGCATTCATATCTCATGTATTATTTAGCAATAAATATTACAATACATCTACAGTCTCCATGAACACCATTGAAGCAACAAGCCCTCTCCATGCAATCCATGTGAACAAGAATGTAACCACACATCCCATGCCATGCTTCAAACCTCCACAAATGCTAACTAGAGCTAACCTTCCAACTGATCAACCTAAACAACTACTCTTGTGGTTGCTTTTATAGACACAAGCTCCCACAAAACCACCAAGTGGTATTACACAAAACCATGTGACTAAAACCATGAGATTACAAAACCATGTTCCCACATTTAATATTGGGTACTTTATTTAATTTTTTTTTCCCTAATATTAAATAATTACATTTTTAGCAACTTAACGTATGTCCCAATGTTACATACAACATAAAGTGGCCCCAAGAATAATTACATTAAATACATTATGCAAGGTGTACAACACACCTTTTCCTAACAAAAAAAACCACTAATCTTATATATCTCAACAACACTAGGAGCTCTTCTAGCACAACATGATGAAAAGAAAAGGAAAGAGTTATCTATTACATCAGCAGGACCTTGGTGGGCTATGAAATGAACTATTCACCATTGAAAAAGCATGTCTAGCAGTAGTTTTTGCTTCACAAAAATTTAGACACTACATGTTGTCACATCAAATCAAACTTATTGCAAAGATCAACCCATTGAAATACCTATTATCCAAAGCAACTCTCACTAGGCGAATGGCCAAATGGGTAATGATCTTAACTAAATTTGACATAGAGTATGTGGAGCACAAGGCAATCAAAGGACAAGTAATCACAGACCAACTAGCAGATGCACCAATCTGTGTATAGAACCCTTTGATATCTAAGTTCTTGGATGAATCAGTGTTCCTGTTCAATCTCACAAATTAGTGGAAGATCTACTTTGATGGATTGTTCACCCAACATGGATCAGGAGTGGGTATTATTTTCATCACCCCTCAAGGTGATTGCATTCCAAAGTCATATAGGCTATCATTACCATGTACTAATAACATTGCTGAGTATGAAGCCGTAAACACAGGTCTAAGTATGGTAGTTCAGTGGTAGATACAAGAGATGAAAATCTACAGGGACTCACAGCTGGTTATCAACCAAGTCAGTGACGACTATCAAACTAAGGATGACAAAATTACTCCTTACAAGAAGATGGTAGAGAATCTCAAATATCTTTTCATAGACATAACTTTTGAGTAGATTCCTCACATGAACAACTGAGTAGCAGACGCTATGGAAACAATCGGATCATTGTTAGACATGTCAAACAACATCCTTCAATGTGAATTCTTGGTAGAACAATTTCTTGTACCAACTTTCAAAATCCTTGAATCTAAATTCATGTGTGTCGTTATTGGTCCTGGATCCCCATGGTATCATGACATATTTACCTACCTTAGCAAAGGAATCCTCCCATCTGATATCACCTCAAACCTTAAAAAACCTTTGTCAAAAAGGCATCCCAATTCATGATTGTAGGTGATACCCTTTACCTCTGAAGCATCAAAGGAACATTACTACGATCTCTTAACCAAGAGGAAGCCTTAACCGCTTTAACATATGTACATGATGGCATATGTGATTCCCATTCTAGTGGTATGAATTTAGCTAAGAAACAGTTGAGGACGGGCTACTACTGGCCAACTATGGAAAGAGAAGCTCATCAATATGTGCAAAAATGTGTTCAGTTTCAACAACATGGAGATTTGATTCATGCTCTCACTCAGGAATTACAACCGATGATTACACCCTAGCCTTTTTTACAATGGGGACATGACCTCGTAGGAAAAATCACTCCAACCTCATCTAATGGACACAAGTTTATCATAATAGCCACTGAGTACTTTACCAAGTGGTTTGAAGCCATTCCTATGACCTACATAATGGGGAAGAAAATTTCTAAGTTTATCCTTAATTTCCTAATCTTTCATTATGGTGTTATGCAAACCCTTATCTATGATAATAGAACATCCTTCAAGAATTAGGATGTGAAAGATCTATTTCAAAGATTCAACATCCAACACCAATTCTCTACCTCGTATTATCCCCAAGGCAATGGCCAAGTTGAGGCTACAAACAAGACCATCCTAAAAATCCTAAAGAAAATGGTCAATGAAGTTGGTTGTGATTGGCATTTGCAGTTAAATCCCACTCTCTAGGCCTATCAAACTAGTACCCGCATGCCAACAAGTGCAACCCCTTTCTCCTTGGTCTACAAATCAAAATCCATTTTTCCTATTGAGGTTGATCTCCCATCGCTACGAGTGTCACTACAAAACCTGATCACTGATGAAGAATACAGGGTATCTCGGTTGAATGAGCTAGAATTATTGAATGAGTGTCATCTTGATTAGCTAAATCACTTGCAAGTATATTAAAACCGACTGAAACAAATCTATAACAAGAATATCAAATGTCGGTCTTTTTAGGTAGGGGATCTTGTCCTAAAATAGAATCAGAAGACTTTTCCAGATCAGGACAGTAAAGGAAATTTTGAGCCTAACTAGTTGGGTCCCTTTGTCGTCACAACAAGCTATAGATCAAGGGCATATCAATTGTCAATGTCTGAAGGTGAACCCTTGCAGGAGCCAACTAATAGCTTGCATCTCAAAAAAATTAATGCCTAGTCTTAAAGGGTGTAAAATCTAAAAATACAAAAAATGACCAAAATCCAAAAAAAATCAGAAAAAGGACTGAAAAAGTAAAGAAAAAAATCATTAACTAGTGAAAACCACTTCGGTGGTGCTTTGGGCAAGTACCTTGGTGAAAACCTGGCAAACAGGAAAATTGCATAAATAAATCACCTCCATCTATTCTTTGTCTATTTATCCTATCATTCTTTGCCTCACCCTCCATCCATCACCTCATTCATCCTATTTATTTCATCGTACATTTGCGTCCTTATCATAGCTTGATGTTGTGAATTATTTTATCCCCTTTAGTTCTACTTGACATATTCCAAAGGTCAGTTGTCTTGCCTATATCGAGGTAGTCTATTGTGTCACACTGGGGGCAATTCATTCTAGATCATATCGGGTTCTTGTGTATCTTAAGGTTATCAAAATTTTCATTAGAAAATCCAAAACATCTGGCAAACATCAAAAATCCCTAAAAAGGTCGAACATCAAAAATCAAAAAAATGGAACCCTTGTCGAACTACGGATCTCTAAGTTTGAACATAGGCAAGGCCATCATTGATGTGCCCCCAAGACACCCTAGGTTAGTCTTTAGTTGTTTGTCATAATAAATTTCCATTTCCATCAACTGTTAATATCTTCATCTTTCAATAAGTCGGGTCGATCAAACTACGTGGTCTTTGCATCTATATCATAGGTAAGGCTTATCTTTGATGTGCCCTCAAGGCCCCCTAGGATAGGTCTTTTAGGTTAGGTTCATGTTTGCACTTCAGAAAATCCCTAAACATTCAAATATCAGAAAAATCTTAAACATTCAAATATCTCAAAAAACCCCTAAACATTCAAATATCATAAAAGCCCTAAACATTCGAAAACTCATAAAACAAAAAAACATTTGAAAACTCATAAAACACTGGAAAATAGAAAACCCTAAAACATTGGAAAACCCTAAACAACCTCAAATAACTAAAAACCTAAACTTTCAAAAAGACCAAAAACAGCCTCAAAACATTTTTTAAATGCCAAAAACATTGAAATATTCCCCAAAAAAATCCAAAACCATCCATCTCATCTTGCTTTTTTACCCACAATAAACTTTCACCCATAATAAATCAAGTGTCACCTTCAACCTTTGGTAAAACAAGTAGAAAGCAAGTATCGCAAGTCGTAAAGTGAGAACTTAAGTGTCAAAATCTAAAGTCTAGATCATAGGTAAACGAGTCAGTGGAGTTTGTATCAACGACTTATCATAAAGCTCGTCATCATCCTAACATCAAACAAACCTCTGATCAACATGTCCTAGGATGTATCCTTCTTGTGATGGACATTAGCATTAGAAATCACCTTAGCTAAAAAAATAATTTGGCAAGAGATATAGATAACACTTATTGTTTCTCTTTTCTCTTTTCTTCTGATTTATCTTAATGACCCATTCTGAGGACCTCTCAATGATGTCTATCAAAATGATTTAGAGAGAAAGGAATGGGGCCTCGATCATTATCTTTCATTTGTTATGCTTGTGGATATTCTTGTAAAATAATTTTGGCGCATACTTGCTTAGTTATGTGTAGGAAGGTTATTTGGAGTACATTGTTGACTATTTCATATGTTTTGGTCCAACATATTCTAAGATTCTAACTTACATTCCAATGAGGTTTTTGTATTTCAAGATGTGAACAAGAACTATCTTATATGTTTGCATAGTCAAAGTCCATTACACTAGATACAACGCCATCCTAGTTATCAATACCTTGATGCATATGTGTTATATCAAACAATAAGGAACAACGAAAAATCCCAATCCTGATATTTGAGCAAATCATCATCATGCATTTCTCATCACCATCTCTAATAAAGTCTCAGTGGATCACAGACTTGTTGGATCTTTTGAGGAAATCATCAAATTCAATGGTCAAAATCATTCTTGTTTCTTCTATCTTCTCTTCGCAATAACTTGGTATCATGACAGTCAACAAAAATATCCTCAATGCATTAATCTCACATCCACAAATCATCATCATGCATACATCACAGCATAATCATAAACATCTCATGAAACATACATCCTGCATAATCATTATCATTTAAGTTGTGGTGAATAACATAGATTTGTTATTCTAGGCATCTTAAATCATTGCATCACATACATCACATTATCATGTCATAAGCATGAACATCTACATTATCCATCCATACATCAATATGCATACATCATCATCTCATCATAAAATTGCATAGAAAATACACAAAAAGAAAATGCATCCATAACATTTGCATATAATACCATTCATCCCATAACATATCATGAAAAGATATTAAAAAAGATTTAACATTGCATCAATCCATAGCATTACATCGCATATTATTGCATTACATCGCATAAGCATAAATAAAGTGCATCCATACATGATAAAATATAAGCATGCCACATCATATCAAAACGCATCCATATAATCATAAGCATGAAATAAGATGAACACATCATATCGAATATGTATCTGTATCATATATATATATATATATCAAAAAATGAATGTCAGGGTACACTATCTGAATTAGTGTATGTATATCAATCATAAATACAATATCCACAAGGCTATAAAAAATGAGCCCATGAATGTATATATGTGTAAAGAATCGGGCAACAAGTCAAAAAGTGTCTATACAGTCGAGCTAGCCCTAATAGTTGCTCCCCTCTTCATCTTGTCTCTATGGTTGCTCCTCTGCCCTGGGTCATGCATCACTCCTCTGTGAGTAGTCAGGTTGTTTGACTACTTGTGGAACATCTCTATGATAGTGCATCCTATAATAGGTTGCATCAGTCACAGCCTCTTTGTATAGGCTGGTAGATACAGTCCTGCCCTATGTAGCCATTGTCATCGCCTCCAACTATTGGCGGCGACCAATCTCCTAATCTTTCTCAGTAGTCATGGCCTATACTTACTGTCTCACATGATCTCTCTCCATAGTAATGGTCAAAATTTGTTGTTGTGCCTGATCTCTCTCAGTAGTAATAGCCAAAATCTGTAGGTGGTCCTACTTTCGCTCAACTGTAATAACCTACATCTATTGTTGCAGCAGTTGAATCTGCAAATCCCGTAGATCTGATGGTGGTGGTTGTACTGGCTACTACTACCTAGGTTGTTGTTGAATAGGAGGATGTTGTGGAGGTTTTTGACCCACTAGCGGTGCCCCCGGAATCTTCCCATCTTGGTCGTCCTGGCCATCATGCCCCCTTCCTTTGCCTCTGCCCACTCCCCTCCCTCTAGGTCTCCCTCGTGGAGGAGCACTCGTTGGATCTGTCAACCTGCGAGGGGGTGTAAACCATGCATCATATGCAGGCATCATTCGAGCATCCGCCTATCCTTGGTCATATGCCCAAGGCTGAGCAACCAATTATCGAAAGCCCTCAACCACCTCAAGAGTTGGAATCGTAGTTCCCCATGTGGGTACCTCTTGAGTTGATCTAGCAAAAATGGCCTTGTATGCATCATCTGGCCTATCTTGTTGCTCGCCAAAATGTCAAGCCACCTTATCTGGCAAATACCTCTCTATAATCGTATGGTCCTGACCCTGCATATACCAAATCTCTCTGGTGAAGAATAGATGTTACGCATCACCATACCATGTTGGCATCTGAAGCCAAGGTCACCCTTTGAATACTGTCATATCATCAAGTACCTAATGCCAGTATGGAATCCCAAGCTTCCCAGTGTGTCGTAAGGTAATGACACCTCTATACCTCCAAACCATGGGGTCATTTGGCTCTACATCGACCATCTGAACAATTGGACGAAGTACAACAATTTGCTCCCAAGCCCAAAGATGCAGTAAGGTAACTCCTATCCCGATCACTCTTCCATCGCAATAGACAAAGTCATGCATATCATGATACAATGTGGCCAACATCACCAGCCCCCATGCAAACTATGTCCTCATGTAGAGCATCTAATCCACGCCAAGCCCCATCCTGGGCTAAATCCTCTACTTCATCGGTCTGGAGCGACCAAACCAGAAATGATGGTTGCAACTATCAATCTGAAGGTGGTCACTCCACCTCTATACATCTCAAGGTCAATCTGTGAAGTGACTAGAATGATGTCCTCAATCTCCATCACCTCATGATATGCATCATAACTAGTGTCGACATCGTATATTGCATACTTGCCATAAATTGGCAAACGCAAAATCTGCTATACATCATCTAATGTCACTATCGCCTCGCCTGTCGGAAGGTGGAATGAAGAAGTCTCACTGTGTCATCGCTCGCACAACGTGGTCATCATAGCCAAATGTGTCTAGATGATGGCCATGTATCCAATGTACCATAGGTCGATCTCCCCCAAGTGCTCCTAGTGCAACTCGGATAAATCACCAAGTCTCTCCAAAACTATGGGTCGATGCTTGCGAGACATCAAGGGTGGAATGACCTGCACCCACAAGGCTCACAATATCAAAATTCAAAAAAATTTGACTTAATTTGAAATTTTCAGCACCAAAATAATGACAGCATTGCTATTTACAATGGTGTCACTATATTTCAAATTCCAAAATTGCGACGCCCAAAGGCATTCAAATTGCAAATCATAAATCACGTCGCCAGAAACATATGCGTCACGATTTGAACTTTGGAAACCCTAACCCTAATTTTCAAATCAAGAAGTGTGTCGCTATAAACATATGTGTTGCAATTTAAAATTGGAAACCCTAATTCTAAATTGTGAACTATTTCAACATATACATATGCATCGCTAAAATTCAATTTAGCATTGTAGATTCTCAAATGGGCATCGCCATATAGCAATGTCGCCAAAGTTTAAATTTCAAAGCGCAATAAATGCATCAAAATGTCAAATTTCAAATCAAGCTTTGGATCACATACCGGTGGTCCTGCGCCTAGAAGCCTCTGGTGCTCTCGAACTCGGTCGAAAATTTGTCGTGGGAGCTCTCGTCATGCCATTTTGTCAAAGGGTCAGAGCTTAGAAAGCAAGAATCTCTAAGGTGTGAATGCACAAATGAATTGAAAGTGGCCCTTCTTGGCTTATTTATACATCAAAATTAGGGTTTTTGCCCTAATTTAACCTTCAAGCTAGGGTTTATCATCATTTTCACCAATTTTTCCAATTTGAATCTTATTTTGCATCATTTTTTTATGTTTTTGGAATGATTCTTGCATCCTGGAACATTTCTAGACCCTTGAGGCAGCTTCCCCTTTATCGAGAAATCAACCCAAAATTTAAAAAAAATGCCTGTTTCTCGAGGGGGCAAGGAACCAACTTAATCCTTCATCAATGGGGAATCAAAAAATAAAATAAAATATTTTAGCAACAATTTTTAATCCAAAGAGCATCAGTCTTTGAACCAAAGTAGCAGGTACCTCGCTTCAAAGAGGGGCAAAATGTAGACACTGAAAAATGTCCTGAATGACATCATGCACTCAAATTAGGTATACTAACATCATTTCCTCTTGAGACCTATCCTCTTTTCGCTTAATTAATTAAATTAGCTTAACTATTTAATTAATTGCATCATTTGCATCTATTAAACTAATTCATCAAATCGGGTTAATTCATCCCCTTTCTACAAAGATGTGGATAGATGGGTAGTTACATTACAAGATAGTCGCAATACATCTTTTTGAAGAGTGTTTTATGTATAGAATCCATAAACAAATAATAATACATTTACTATTTTAGTTTTATCTCTCCCAATCTTTGCACTACTATGTCTCACAAAGCTTCTACACGTACATAACTTCATCTAGATCCAAATCTACATAGATTCACTAGGATCCAACCTAGGCCCTACATCATCCTTATCCTTTCCTCAAGTATCCACTTTGTTACCCATGTCACTTTCTTTATTAGGGTTTTTTTTGTTATTTTGCAAACTAGGGAAGTCGATTCTAACATGTTTATCTTTATTGAACAAGAAGCAGAACCAAAACCACCAAGATAATTTAATTTAAAGGAGACCAATTTATCATGCAATGGAATTTCAATAGAATTTGTACATCATTTTGAATAGCATTCATATGGGGAAGGGAAGTTGTGTATCCTCTATCTTTATAACCTCCCCCAATTGATTTAGGAATTGAGGTAATAAAAGTAAGGCATGAAGAGGGATATTATAAATCTCAATGTGAGAGAGGAGTACAAAATAACCTCCTTTGGTTGAACAATAGGGTCTCAAGGTCTCCCTAGAAATTAACTTTCTCGCATTCCAATAATTTTGAGATAACCCTCTTTTTCATACAATTACTCTTAAAACAAATGTAAAAGGAGCATTTTGATTCATTATATACATATTGGCATATAATCCCAAATTCTTTTCCAAAATAAACATCCAATCATCAAGACTTAAAGGACAAAAGAAATTCCTTACTCAAATAGACAAAAAATGGCATGATTAACCTCTACTCTTCATTCTATGTGGTTGTTTTCATGGCATCATTGGGAATAATTCTCAAGGAAATGAGAACTTTAACTTTTCCAAAATCTTATTGTTAGAGCCCTCCATTCTCAATAAATGCAACATCTTCAATAATGGTAGCACTTTCCTCATAAACTAAGGTATTCTTATATGATTTACCACCTCCATATTTCCTAGTAATAACAGAAAAGTCATTCACTCCATCACAAGGATGGGAAATCCCCACAAATGGCATACCAACACCACTTCACCCTTGGGAAAAATGCTTAAAGGTCAATTGATAGACTAAGCTAAAGAGAAGACCTGCTAATAGGAAACAAACTACAAGAAAAAAGAACCACCAAACCAAAACTAACTAAACAAAAGATTAACCCTAGAGCCATAACAAACCAAATTAACTAAACAAACACAAAGATAAGACACCCACAAAACTAATGGAAAGGTAATAACAAGAAAAAAGCATAAGCTATGGAGAGTGGCTTTTCACTGTCCATTGTAGCAACTCCCTTCTTCCTCCAATATTGAAAACACTAAGGGGTTAGATACTACTAAGATGAATATTTTCTACTTGTCTAGTGACACCTTTTCATTTCCTAATGTTCTCATAGATGACACAATCTCATCTAATGATAATTATGATTTTGACAATGATAATGTAAAGCTTTAGGACACAATTTCTTCAAACTCGTCATCTTATGCATTTCTATGCACCACTTATTTGCATGATTTTTTCTCTCATTAGATAGCCACATTTTCGGATTCTTGTTTGTGAAATATTAGTCGCTTCTTTGTTGAATATCCAACTAATAATTTATCTAATTTCTTGGAGGACATTAATTTGTTGTTTGTGAGAATTTTCACATAGATGATCTTGGGAACTCTTCGTCACCTTTTTGGGATTTGGCATTGGTTAGTTTTTGTAGAATCTCGACTTAATGATGATATTTGTTTATTGAAGGACCTTATGTTTCTATCTAATTAGAGTTCCCACAAGGTTGTTATTAGAATTTCTTCACAAACTACTCCACTTTGTAACCCACCTTGCCTTGTAGATCCTCTTTTAGTAGATGTATTAGGGATACATGTTGACCCTCCCCTTTTTTTTGGGGGGGGGGGAGGGGTGGGGGGGGAAGGGGGGATTCACCTTGTCTTGTGGATCCTCTTTCAAATACATCAAGGGTAAATGTTGTAGACCCTCCTATTGTGGTGGGCATTTCTCTTTTGAATGATCCCTATATTTAATAGTTACTCCTTGATGGCAACTCTTTTGAACCACATTTAGAAAATAAAACCAGTACCATAGGTTTTCTTATTGATTCCTTCATGTCTCATTTTAGAGTGGGAAGGATTTCAATGTGCACCCCTTTTCATGTCACTTCCTAAGTGAAAGAATGTTATTCAACACCAGTGGGTGTTTTTTTAGCATCAAGTAAGTTTATCCATCTTAAGTAACTTGTGGCTATTTCATCCATCAATTCATCTTTCAAAACCTCTAAAGGAATAGCAACACTTATTTCTAGTATCTTTGTTGAACCCTTTTTATGTTTTTTTTAACATTGTTATGGGTGATTTAGGTTGTCTTATGGAGGATTGTAAGTCATATTTCCTTTTTCATCGACATCATTATACAGAGGTACCTCACAAGCCTCATTATTGAAACTTATTTTTAAGTGTCTAATCTCCCTTTTTGTATAGCACTCCCTAAGTTGCACTTATGGGGGCATTGGTGCGGTCTTGTGCCCACCATGCTCTTAAGTTTTTTTAAATAAGAATAATAATCAATTTTAAGTAATTAAGAAACTAGAAAAAGGTCATTTATTGTGTAAGCCAACCAATCAAACCCAAATTATTTCTAAGGTTAATTTAGAATTCTATAAACAAAGGTCCCCTCCCATAGAATTTCTAAGTGGGGGATTGTGGAGAATAAGAATATGTCTGACGATACATTTTATCAAATTATCTTCATGAGATGAACTTAGTCAGAAGCTTATTGATGTAATGTGATTATAATGTTTTATCTTCATTTTGATGTAATGTGATTATGATGTTTTCTCTTCATTTGAATACAATTTTATAACATGTGGTTTGTATTTAGTGATTTTATCCATAGATCCCAAGCCCTTTCTAAACAAAATACCACTGTGATTTTGGTATGATATAAGAACCCATGCCACCTTCCACTTTGTAATACCCACCGTTTAAAATGCCACAATCTCAACTTCTAGAACTCCTCAGTTTTCAACATATGTTTTGTAATGAGAACAAGCACTATTCTGCAGATATTAAGCATCCAACATGGATTTCCTACAAACAAATCTTACGTTGGAAACTAAACTGCAACGAAGATGAAAGTGAAAAAAACTGAAATTATTTTTTACAGACTTCCACTTAAAGTATGATTTTCTAAAAATTTTGAAGCTTATAATAGAGTCTTGAAGGAAACAGAAACATGCATATACTTGTTAAGGATAATAAAATAAACTTTCAATAAGTTACAATGCAAGACCATAAAATTTACTAATTAGAATTATTGACTAATCACTAAACTATTGCGTAGCTGCAATAACTAAGCTTGGAAGGAGATCATTTGTTGCAAACACTTCAGGTTGGGCTTTGCTCTACTTATTTGAATGCCATTATTATGTCCACTTCCATGCACCTATAACACGCAAACTCTTCACTAGTTAGTAAATTAATCATGTTCTTATATTATTAATTTCAGACATGATCAGCCTTTTCAACGGGTTATTAGTACTAGCTCTAGTCACTCACGTAGTTGACACATTAAAGTGATACACAAAATTTACATATCTTGCAGAAGGTTGTCACATTTTAGCAACTCAAAACCATAAGTGAAAAGTTATACACCATCCCCACATCAAGCTCGACCATTCTTAGGCACAAAACAAAAAAAAAATTGAGCAGCAACAAGAACTATTAAGATTTAATAACCATTCACATTTGCGTTCATATTTGAGAAATAAATGAATGTTTAAGAATTATTATTAAACTTTAGGATCCACATTTGTCTTCGCATAAGTATCTAATTTTGCTTTCAATTGTGACCACGATTCAAACCAGACTCATAAAAATCCATTACTTCTAAATGGCCATTCTGTTCCCAATTTTGACTCAAAAAGTAATCAGTATCCAATACATGCATAAGCAAAAAAGCTATAACAATCTTCATAATGAAACCAAATTTAGGTCAGCAGAACTCTAAAAAGTGTTATATCCATTGAAATTAAAAACAAATCGATTTTTAGGGCATAAAGCTTTCGATTCAAAAAGTCTCAATAGCCTCAATTTTACCTCACAATTTTTATCAGTCTATAATGATGGATATTCAAGGTTGAATGGGCAAGCAGCACTAGGAATGTGCCAAGCAATATTATTTCCTGTTTTCATTTTTGTCTATTCCAAAACAAGTATGTATCTGGATAGTTTGAAACGACAAATTATGTATTTACTCATCAATAATTTATCTTTGGGTCTTCTGAGTTAAAAGGTGCATTATTTCCAAGGATATGACAACTACTCATAACATAGAACTCAATGTCTCTGGTATCTTGTGAGATTCTAGACCATCTCCAAGCACCCATTAACAATTTTAATGTTGAACAAATGGAATTTAGTATAGTAAAGGCAAAGGCATCCAAATCAATTTGTGGGAAGCACGCGAAATATCCAATGAAGCTTACCAATAACTTTTGAAGTTCTACAATATACTAGTACCATGTAAATATGTACGTAACACATCTAATTTGAGAAGTACAAAATCAGAAAGCCTTTCAACTGTTAAAATGAAAAATGAAATCCATGCTAGGTAAAATATACAGATATTGTTGTATCTACTAGCCAACAGCTAGAAAAATTACAATAAGCCCTTTCAAATATCGTCACACAAATCCAAACCGTATCCTTTTTCCCTAAATTCCAATGCAGTCTAAATAAGTGAGCTATTCAAGTTCCTTGGCTTTCCCTTCTTGATGAATGTCATGGCTATAACATGAGGTTAGCTATTCCTCAATTTGCAAGGGGTTAAAATATTTTCAAATCCACCAAAATCCATCTGCAAGAGGCAATTTTGCATTGTACCTATTGAATTACAATAAAACACGTGATTTTTATTAGTCAGCTTATCAGATTTTAAACAAGTATCAGATGTACAGCCATGATCTCAAACCCAACTTCAAAATCTTAAATGCTCTTGTAATTACAAGTATCGGTTGTTTGCCTTAGGGTTTATACTTTATCCATCTAAATTACAATTTACAATACATCCTTGGAGTGAAATGATCCACTTGAAAATGAGTAACTCTCGCATAATCGTTAGATATGTTCTTATAAATAGGGAAATGCCCTAAATGGTATAAGGTCAGCATGTAAAAGTTGCCTGAGGTTATGGGTAAAGAGTATGTGGTCAAGCCATATGTGGATATCAGAGCCATGGATTGTTTCGAGAATTAATGGTGAACATGCAAAATTTGGATGAATTTAGCTTGGCCCTTAAGTTGATTATAAAGCGTGTTTGTCTTAAAACATAAGGGCTTACGGACTTGACTAGCAGCTTCACTATGGCTTTCTTGGAGAATGATCATTTGGATGTGCAAGAGAATGTTAATGTGGGTTTTTTGGTTGGTTCTTTGGTCCCTGAGGTTATGGGGAAAGAGTATGTGGTTGAGCCATATGTGGATATCAGAGCCATGGATTGTATGGTTTAAGATTTAATGGTGGGGATGCAAAATTTGGATAAATTTTGCTTGGCCCTTAGGTTGGTAATTAAGCATATGTTTGTCTTACAACATAAAGGGCTTAAGGACTTGACTAGCGGCTTCACTATGACTCTCTTGGAGAATGATAATTCGGTTAGAGTTGTGTACCAGGTGGAGCTGATTCAATGATTAAAAATTCAATGGGTTGGATGTGGCGGTAGGTCCAATAATTCCATCTATAGACCCAGTAACAATGTTGGATAATGGCATTTTTAGTGGGGCTTACAATCACTAGTTGAAAATTCATCCAGATTTTGGTATGGCACATTGGGTAATTTCTCAAATGCCCTAGGGTGTTTTGTATGGGTTGTGATGGTTTTCTTGTGGGTGTATATGCTGGTTTTTAGTTTAATGCTGTACGGTTTTGTGTTGCTTAGTTGCTTAGCTGTATGCTTTTGTCATACTTGCCCTGTAAAAGAATATTCCTTTGATGTAGAAAGTTCTAGAGAAGGTAGTTTATGGAAGGGACTCCATTAATAGAACCCAACAAATTATCTAAAATTAAAAAATCAGTGCTATCCCCACATCTAGAAGGTTATCACCGTATCAAATTATTCACACAGCAGCTAATATATTTTTATATTTTTTAGATCCACACGGAAGAAATTGGGAGGTTTGAACAATCCAACTAGAAAATGTGGGTGGACAGCACACCAGTATAATTGCAAAACATTATATCAATATGACTTTATCATGCATTGTGCAAACAAATAATTAATTTTCAACTATAAGCTACCATAAATAATGATGACACCTATTTTACTTTAGGTGTCATGGGGTTTGCTTCCCCTTCTGAGGGAAGCAATGAATTTCTGTCGTAATAAAAAGATGTATACATTTACTATATAATACATTTGCAGCCTGAGAAGCATACATACAATTGAAAATCCCAGGGAAATTGTGCTACTTGAAGCACAGACTAATAATTTGTGTTCCTCTATATACGAATTCCTCAAAAAAATGGAGTTAGTTCAGAATCCCTTGAACATGGGATTACAAAAAAATGATATTTTACAACTTTTGTTAAAAGTACGCTAAGAAAATTAGTGGAGAGCATCAGCCATAACCAAGAAGTCAAAAGCAAAATCTGTCCCAAAATTAATTTTCAATGTACATGATAGAAAATTAAATATATATGCCAATGAAAGGCCATCCATGCTAAGATCTAGCAGATTACAACATATTTATGTGAGTGAAAAGCAAAAAAGTTGCGGCCTTCCACAAAAAAAAACATTCATCTCTGTTAACTTCTGTAAAAAGAAGAAACCCAATCATCGACAACTGAACCTCACATTCTAAGGATGTCGGATTGTAGGATAAGTGTTTATTATTTGTTGAGCACCATAGTATGCATTGCTTGCCATCATGGGATTTTGATTGCGGTACCAATTTGCCAAGTAGTTTGCATATCTGCATATGCAACAAGACACAACATGATCATTTTTTATTGAGTGATCCAATTTGGTTTAACCATTTTTCAAAACCAATAAATTGCAACAATACTTACTGATCAGCTGGGAAGTTAACCTCTGCACCATTTGCCATCCATCCTCCAGGAGTCTGCAGAAAAGAAGTCATACAGTCAACAAGGAAGAATGTAAAAATTGAGAGGAATCAAACAAGTCTAATATATCAGACCTGTTGGCAGCCACCAAACTCGATCATTTTCCCATGCACTTGAAGGTATTCTTCATATGTCTGAACGAGGAAAGCAAGCATGAATAGTAGAATGGTAAGCCAAATGAAGTGCACAATGAGTAGTTTTCTAATATTTAAAATCCCTATTCATAACCAAGAAATAGTTGAGACTATCTTGAGAGAACAAAATACAAGAATTTTGGGGAAGAAATCTAGCTTAGTAGAATTCATAATTGATATATTGCATTAGAGATTAAATTATAAACTACTAACCAAATTCTGAATATCAATGCATCACATATTCCATCGAAATTGGCCACATGTCCATTAAAAACTTGGGAAATCAAATTAACTGGACTCACGACTATTGTTTATATGGTTCTCACAGGAAGTATGCATATCAACAAACAAACAAACAGCCCAATCATAACTTACTGTTTTCATTCTTTTAGACAAAATTAAACATAATTGAATAAATATTAAAAACGAAGTTGCATTTACAAAAGTAAAAGCAAGACCCTGATGTGAATAATACTAGAATGACATGGCACAAAATATTTATATGATTAGAGGTGTGGTATCAAAAAATGAGCATCATGACAAAGCACTGCCCATCTTAAGCCAGGTACTTGTAATACATTAGAGTCTGTTATTTCAATTCTGGATTGTTCCCTTGTTCCTGGTGTTGTACCTTCAGCTCTCTCTACAATTGGCTATTTCAGATCTGTCTCAACCCAAATCAAAGCAAAGATCTTTGCCCACCGCCATTCTCTATGCACTGCTAGTGTTATTCTTTATCTGACTATTCTCGGAATGTCCACAAAAGTCTGCCTTATTCCTTACGATCCGGTAACATCCTCCATGTCACTGTTTTCTCTTCACAACTTTAATTTGGTAAGTCATTTCATCTGCCAAAACTAACATGTTTCTATTTCGATTGTTACTCTCACCCCAAACTTCCCATTCAAGCCTTCAATTTTTTACTTAATTTGGTAAGTCATTTCATCTGCCAAAACTAACATGTTTCTACTTCAATTGTTACTCTCACCCCAAACTTCCCATTCAAGCCTTCAATTTTTTACATGGTCATGTACTTTCATATCATTTTCCACATCTCCACCAAGTTCCATGATTTGCTGTCGGCCCTACAGGTTAGTGTATCATAACTAATTACACTCTGAAATTTCCAGCTAGCATAAGAGCAGGCATTCAGTCCAGTAAGAGCAGAAACTCAATGTCGGGCTTCCTTATTTTGGAAAACAGATGTTCTTGGGAACCACCATGAGGATTGAATTTTTCTCAACCAGCACAGCTTGGACTACTTCAAGGTGGGTGTTGCTTGTTCGAGGGAACAAATTGGCTATCCCAATCACAGTGAGACAGTGACCAACAATATAATCACATGCAATGGTAACATCATATAATTTTCCAATTCCTTAAAATTGGATTATAAAATTCAATTTCACGTGTATCTTTAAAATCTATATTTAGTCTCTTGTGAATAATTGGGCTGGGGTCAGGATTAGCATATAATCAATAGAAGCACTACAATGACTGTAAGCTAGAGATATTAGAAGCTCTACATGAGGTACTAAACAGAACACAATAAGCAAAACAAGTGGAAGGAAATCAAAGATTTAGCCACACTCTCACAATTCAATTGACAGTTCAGATGTGAAGACTCCAAAAATCCAGATAGAAAAATCTCTCTTGCATTATATATCTAGATACTAACCATATGAAAAAATCCCATCATGATAGCATTGCATATAGAAAGAAATATTTTCAATGGGCCAACTGTTAATCATAAGAACGAAGTTACCAGGGTATTAGTACATGTACACTTACAGTGCAGAACAGGACTGCATACTTTTAGGATTGTGGATTCAGTAAGGCTTGGGATTACCCCGTTCAAAAATCTAAAATTATATAAATAAAATTTACCATAATATTCATATTATATGCATAAGATGGACAAACAAAATGAAAAAAATACTACTGTCAATTGATCGTTCAAATATCAAACTAGTCGTGACATGATATACCTAATGTCAAAAAGATTTATGTTATGATTATCTGTTCAAAATAGGCTTATCTATTTAAATTAGGAAAATAATTAAAATCGTAATCAAACTCAATAACTACATAAACAAATCATCATATTCAACTCCAGCAAAAGCATTCAAATTAGCAAAAAGTTTACTAGAACCAGATGCAGTATGACTAGCAGTAATGCCACTTCAACTAGCTCTGCTATGCAGCTCCTATGTTCAAGTTTAGATTTAGTAAGTTGTGTTTGTTTTTTAATTTTTTTTCATTATTTATCTTTTTTTATGTTTTTATTGTCAGTCATTGCTACGCCCTTAACATTAGTATACATAGGGTTATGAATAATCGGCTTGTGGCTATCTTAACTCTTAATTAAGTCATATCATCATTATTATATTGGTATTTAGTTAATTAGATCAGCCTAAGGCTTATATAGGGCTATCTAGGTCGGCCTAGGTGATATCCTAGGCATAATTATGGTATATATGGGAGGTATAGGTAAGTTATTATGATCATGTTGAGTATTGAGTTCTTACTGAAGAATATTGGAGGTATCCCCCTCGAAGTGGATTAGGAGGTTACCCCCTCAAAGTGGATTAGGAGGTTGCCCCCTCGAAGTGGAATATTATTATCAAATATTTGCAGCATATTTCCTATTATATATTCTATTGTGCAAGTTATTTCATTACAAGTGGTATCAAAGCATGGTCTTGGCACTGTGACAAGGCTTTTTTTCAATTTTGGAGGTCATTTTGTGAAATGCATATCTCCCAAATTTTGACAATTTTTGTCTGAATTTTAAAAGGTTTTTGAAGAGCATATTCAAGAAGCTACAGTCCAGATTTCAGAGGAATTGGAGCAGAATTCAGCGATTTATTGCAGAATTAGGGTTTGTGCCCAATTTATTTGGAAGTTGCCTATCTCTCAAATCCTGAAGAATTGGTTTCTGAATATTAGTGAGTTTTTGAAGAAATAATAGGCCTAGTCCAATTTTTAGAGAAAATGAAGCATAAATAAGTGATTTATTGCAAAATTAGGGTTTTCAACAAATTCGCTCTCAAGGGTGCAAATCTGCTAATTTCTTGGAGCTTTTTCTAGTTGAGTGAGAATTTAAGTTTCATTTATGTGATTTATTTCAAAATTATTGGTTTCCATCATGATGGAGCCTCAAACAAGAGGAAAAAAATGTTCTCACACCGAGAAAATCTCCTAATAAGGACGAGGTAATAATAGAGGATATTTTCTCTCACCAAGGGAGCACTACAGGGTTGATACGGATGTTTTGTCACAATTCATGGTGGCTCTTCTGGACCTGCGATTTCCGAAGGCAGAGGTGGCGGCGATGGCTCGAAAGCTGTTCAAAACTAAGATTTTGGGCAAGGAGTTGGAGGAGGTGTTGGAATCTGCCTCACTAGGCCTTGGCATACCTAGGCCACGTTATTTGGAGCTTCTCTCTGATTCGGGCGAGGTTGTAAAGTTTTAGCCTTTTCTTTTGGATATTAAGGGTGCGGCCTTGTTTAGGCATTGGGAGCGGATTGCAGTGGGTGCAAATTTTCTGAATAAAATGCTTCATCTCGAGCCTGTGTAGGACTTTGAGTGGGTTGGTGCTTTCATCAACTATGTCCAAGAGAATGGCAAAGAATAGTATACCATCCTTGTAAGGTCTGCCTGTAGATATCTGTTATGTTTGCTAAGTGTAGAATGTGATGCCCTAGGTGGCATTTTTTTTATTTATGTAGGGTTCTGGTTTGGGATGTTGGATGCTTAGATGCAATAATGCTCATAGTTAATATTCTGGCTTGCAGAATCGATGAATCAAGGTACAGTGATCAACCTTGGCAGGGCCCTACGTGGCTTGTTCCTAGTTTTTGTTTGGGGGGACAAAATTCGATGAATTCATGTTGATTGTAAGAGGACTCGTGTCCAATTTTGATCAATGAAATACTATCCTTAACGAAGCAAAAAGTAAAATAAAATAATTGAGGACCAAGAAAGGAGGTCTCAAGCAACCAAGGTGAATCATCCAAGTCAGCTACTCTTGATCCAAATGTTAATACTCATATGGGATCTAGGAATTTGATACCAAAGGTGGATATGCACAAGTTTGATGGCAAGGATCCACTAACATGGATAAACCAAATGGAGAATCTTTTTGATGTACATCAAGTCCCAAATAGACAAAAGGTCACAATGGCTTCCCTATATCTAGAACCAAAGCATTTCATTTGGTATCGATGGCTTCGTACTCATCAACAAAAAATGGGTTTCACCGTCTCATGGTCAATTTTTACGAAGGAGCTCCAATCACAGTATAACAATAGTGTGTCAGACAACTTCTTCAATCAGTTAGCTAAACTTCAACAAATAGGATCTGTCAAGGATTATATTCAACAATTCCAAAATCTATTCTTAAGAGTGGATATAATTACAAAGAACTTGAATGATTTATTTTTGGGTGGTCTCAAGGATCACATTCAACATGAGGTATGCATGTTTAGTCCTAGCTCTATATCTGAGTCTTTTATCTTAGCACACGGGGTAGAGGAAAAGTATTTGATTCCTAGAGAGCAAGGGGATAATGGGATAAGAGAGAGAGTATATTCAACTCCTTCTCTTCCTCAACCTACTAGGATGACTCCACAACAAACTGTGGAGAAGAGAGCAAAAGGCTTGTGTTTCAATTATGATGGCAAATATAGTTGAGGACATAAATGCAGTGAAACGAAATTGTTCTATATTGAAGGTCTGAGTGAGGAAGAAGAGGAGGAACCAATATTAGATTAAGATTTAATATTGGAAGGGAAATGAATTCTTGAATCCCTTGATAGAAGTCCAGACCCAATTTCAATATTAAAAGCAGTTGATATTGGAGATTGGGCAGAAACAGGTGTAAAAACTTTGATTAGGCATCTGATATCAAGTGACCCGATCTGCCTTTTGCTTATGTTTTTATACTTTTGGCATCTGGGTTTTGTCTTGCTGTGTTGATTTTGCTCTAGGTCATGTCAGTAATGATTAATACCCACGATGAGAAAAGAAATGCAGACCCCACCACACCTCAACTGTAATATAAAGTGAAATCGGATCCAGATCTAACAGGATAGGATTCCAAATTTTATGTTTTGAGGCCCGATAAAAGAGAGAGATAAGATAATGTTATAAAAAAAGGTATTGTTGAATAAATAAAATTAAAATCAATACGAAAAAAAAAGCGATAAGACTCAAAATGTGGACCCAATATACTTTACACATCACAGTTTAAATTAAATATCAGATCCGGCCCAAACATCAGAGAAGAAACGATGTCCAATTAAACATTTGAGGTCTGATATGTGTATGGACCCAATGTCAGGTTATGAACTTCAGTTTATCCAAACTGTGGTGTCCACCAAAGAATGAGGCTCAGAAAATTACTATAACCGAACAAAGGTCAAATAACCCTTGGTAAATATGGACCTGATGATTTTAGATATGGTAAGCTTAAATAGAAATCAGACCTGACTTGAGAATTACAATAACCGAACAAAGTTAAAATTACCCTTGGTAAATATGGACCTGATGCTTTTACATATGGTAGTTTAAATAGAAATCGGGCCTGACATTGATAGGAAGAGAAAGTGTCCAAACTGAAACTTTGTAGTCCACTATGTTCACAAACGTGATACACTTTTGTACTCATTTCTAAATTTATGCAACAGTGTGGTTTGTAGTTGGATAATGATCCCTTATGAACTACAATTTAAATCAGGGAAACGCCAGGTGTTATCTCATACAAACGAAGTCAGCAGAGCGGTTAGTAACTCACAACCATGTACAACCATGAGTGCTTGAGAACCTGAGAGGTAGGATATTGTAGATATCTATCCCTTCCTCATGAATGCCCATTGGCTAAACCAATTGATGTCCACCCTGAATGCATAACTGCAGCAACTAGAATAATCTGACGTTTCATTGTTAAAATTGAGCATATGTAAGATGCTAAACTAGGAAAGTATGATCAGTAGCACAATTCACAAACTGGACATCCGATTTTGCAAATACCATTTAACATAAAAATCGAGCAATCCTGGAGTATCAATCTTAGTTCAAGCATCCGCTTACAAAATTCAATCGAATATAACCAATTACATGATAATTCTGTAAATCTGTGTGTCAACTAGCAGCAGGTATTCACATCGCAAGGCTAATAAAATATTTATTAGTTACAACGCACAATTCAACATAAAAATCTGACCCAGGCACAGAATGAAACAACTGCACAACCGAAAAACTACCAGAAAATGAGATGCCAAACAATCCTCCCAAATACTATTATTCTGAAGGTATAGATCATGCTAGAATTACATAGAGCTGCGCAAGTGATCTTCGAATCATAAACAGTATCCCAAATCTCTACATAAGCATTCATATTTATTATTGATCTAATGACTGAGAGAGGGAGGTGGATCGAACACACAGGGATATCGTGACTTCCTTGTCCATTTGAGTCACGGCCTCCTTGGATCAATGTCGATTTGAAACCCATGATTACCGCAGATTGGGATTGACTCCAAATGCTCCTCTGGTAATTGCGCACAATGCAGATGCGACTTCGATTGATTATCAGAAGTCGGTCACTGTTCCCGGGATCGGCAAATGGTGCTGCAACGAGAATGTCGGATGAAATGGCTTCGTGCTGGTGTGAAGAGTTCAGACACAAATCACCTCCTGTGCTATTACAGTGGTGCTCCGCCATGGGTGCCTACTGGATGGTGATAGTGTAGCTGCATGTAAACTACTGCAACTCCTCAGTAGCGAATGATTGAGTACCCGATCTGGGAGTGTGGGTCGCTTGAAGATGCCTGTTGATCTGGACGTTCTCTCTCAGGTATCGACTCTGCCGAAGGTGAGGCACGGAATGATGGCCAGAGAGAAGCTCGGCCAGTTCTATCTTAATTCGCCTCCTTTCAATGATCGAAGTCCTGTATGCAGTGATCGGAACCTGGATTCAGTGAAGGATACAGAAACAACGAAAGCAAAGCACGAATTTCCCCAGAACTGAGACTACGTCCAGTACCTAGGTGCCAACGCATGAGCGACTACATCCTCACCGGTATCTTGGCAAGATTTGCATCCAAAATTCGTGATGATCAAGCGCAGGTGAAGAGCATATATAAATACTCGATCACAAGATGCCTCCCAAGAGGTCAGCCAGAGAGTTTATTTAAATTTAAATGATATTTTATCAATAATTTAAATTTATTATTTATTAATTATTTAATATTATTTTTAAATATAATTATGATTATTTATTTAATTTTAATATTATTATTATTTTCAAATTAGCATTTAAAAATGCTCTTTTTCCCGCCAACTGAAGAGAGATCCCAAATTGGGGACATGACAGCATAAAATCTTTGTGGAGTGTGTTATAAATTAATTAACATTTGTTTTGCAGGGAGAGATCAAATCAGTTGAATGTGAATAGTGTGAATTAAAAGGATGTGAGAAGAGATGAACAGGAGGCACCTACAAAAAATATATAAATAAATATGGCCTGAGTGATAAAGGAGCATCTGATCCAGTCCAAGAAAGAGTGTGGGCTGGCAGCATGTAGCCTCTAACGGTTAGATGATTCCATTCAGGACATTACAGTTAATTTAAAGCATCCAACATCCAGATGGCTACATGGAGATGTTGGTGTAGAATCTGGAGTGGATTGAGAATCCGATTTAAAACCGTCTTAAATCAGATCTGACACTTGGCAAGATGTTACAAGCAACTGAATTAATAATTATCTGGTAGTTAAACAAAGTGAGTGGGCATGTAATTCAAGAATTATTGATGAATGGGTTTTTGACTAAACCCTGGGAAAAACATCAGGTTTATCATTTTAAGTGTTCTAATACTACAATTGATTGGATGTAGCTGATTTTCTGAGTGGGTTCATCTCAAAATATTATATATACCTGATTGTAATCCAATGTATACTAGAACTGAAATTGCAACAGAGAGAGGATAAGAACAAGAAAAGTTGTTTTATATGTCATCGGAACATCTGTCTATTGGTGCCTTGCAATTTTGTGACCATTTCATCAAAACAAGTTTCATGTTATTACGGTGAGTCCCTGAGTTGATGTGTTACAAACTTACATATAATTTCTGTTAAATTCAGTTTTAAACTAGTTCCACAAAACTTCATGGTGCATGCCATTTTCACAATTTTATCACCATGTTTTCTTCAATACCAAGAGGCAAGTCCTTACCATTTCTAACCAAACCTTCATTCTTCAAAAAAAAAATTTTGTGACTGCTTCTGGTGTGGGTGGGGACCATAAACTATTAAGGTTAGGGTTCCTGGCACAAAACATCAAAAGAAATCTGATTTTTTTTAAATGTACTTTTCGAGCTGAATGACGGGGTGTACCTAGGAAATTCTGTGCACCAAGGAGATGTGACTGAGTCTCCTAAGGATTTTAGGGACACCCCAACATCTCTTTGCAGTCACCTGAGGGTCTCAGGGATGTCCCAGAAACATCCCTTGACAAGTTTTGGTGGTAGTAAAACACGAAGGGGACATTTCCCTAGAGTCACCACATCCTGATTTTCAAGAGGTACACATCCTCGTGGAACATTAGTTTTAAATTGAATCCAAGGAGTTGTTTGTTAGCACATTCATGGTCAGGAAAGAGTTGGAGACCTTTATGTTGAATTTACTTTAAAAGATTCCACTGTTTATGCAAGCATATTGTGCTAGGTCTGGTTGTTGTGTTGTTGGCTGGAGGATTTACAAGACTTGGATGACGCTACAAGATTCATAGTAGCCTAAGATACATTTTTTCTCTCTTGTTTCGTCTCTTCTCTCATTCTTTACTACCTTTTTCCTTAATCTCTCTCATGTTCTTTTCAAACAACCTTAGGAGTAGAATGGAATTTCGCTTAGATTTTACTTAGTGCATGAGCTTTGATGCAATGTTTTTCTCAATTTTAATAAGACTGCAAACATCGAAGAACAAACATCCATGGATAAAACTGACTGCAAACCCAAAACCCAAAACCACTAAAACACATCTTAGACAAACAACTATACAATCACTTTTTCAAGAACACCAAGAGCCCCGCGAACTTAATACATACACCTCTTAGTTAACCATGCACGACTTGACTAAGTAGATGAAGCCTTGGAGGGTATCTTCAGCCTTTTCAAGAGGAACAAATCATTCCACATGTTGGTGTGTCAAAACACACATCAACCATTTGGTGCTAGAAGGATAATCGAACCTAAAAAATTTGGTAGGATAGTTGTTCATTTTTGGTAACTTCAATAGTTTTATAGTTTGTAAAATCTGAAAAAAAAATTGTTTCTAGTTGCATTTATAGAATGAGATTCTTAATCAATCAGATGTCATTTTCTTGCTATGGATGTGGTTTGATTAGGCAATGTTGTTCCTATTAACATTCCCAAGGATATACATGACACTCCTAAAAATGTTGATAAGTACTTCCTATCCTACACTACCAATGGTAGAAGAACTGCACAAGATCAGAAAAGCATTCAAAAACACTCAGACTGCTAGGTGTCATCCATGAAGATGTAGCTTGTAATTGTTCCCATTCACCATAAAGGATGGCGATTGGTTTTGGTATCACAATTTCCATATTTTCGTGGGTGGAACTAAAAAGACTCCTTTGTGACCCAATTCAAGGAATCCGTAGATCCAAAGGAGGCTTTCTTGTAACTTGAAAGTGTAAAATGTGAACCCTACAAGTCCATCCATGCTTTTAATTTCAAATTTTGAAAGATGCTCAATAGGCTTAGGTCACCTTTTGTGTCGAATAATTTAGTTATACTAGAATCTTACTATCATGCATTTGATTCTTTAACTTCAATGTTTGTAAGATGAGCACCAAGAGTTTGCACTCTTGTCAATGCTTGTAGAGAGGCAATGTAGTAGATCAACAACTTATAATCCATTTCACCTTTCACCTTTTAATCCAACAAACCTTAGTCATCTCCCTTGTTTCACATAGCTACTAGTTGATTTATATCTTGTTAATAACTAAGTTTTCGGTTCAGGTATGGTTGCGGGTACATATAATTATGATATTATATTAAAAATTTGAAAATATATACATATAATATATTTTCTAATATATAATAAATATAATTTTATAATGTTATATTTTAATATTTGATATTTATATAAATATATTATATAATATTTAATACTGCATTAATAACAATTGAAATCTATAAATATATAAATAAATTATGTTTTAGGTTTTTTGTTTTATGTTTGCACTTGCAGTTATGTTTTCAAAAAGAAAATATAAACAATATGAGTAACAATGAGGGTAGGGTAGGTTAAAAGGTTGAGATTGCAGAAAGAGGTCATAAAGGGATGGTTATTCTAAGTTCTTCTACCAAGGGAAAGGGATGGGCTATTAATGTTGCAGGGATGCAACTAAATTTTTCTTTGTCCATGCCATCCCACTTTATGTGGTACATTCTCTTTACTTCAACCAAAAGTTGAAAGATACAAATGTTGTCAATCCATCATATGCCCCCTAGAGAACAAAAACTACACACCACACTCCATAATAGACATATTTTAAGTGAGTTTTGTTATAGCGGACATAAAACAAACTTGGACAAGATTGAACTAGTCACCCATAGTAAGCCTAAGATACATAAGTGGACCAATATTAGACATCGATCACTCAACAATATCATAGTCACATGTGCAATTGGCTCTTCTTTTCTAAGGAATTATATATTATTTAGGGTAACACAAGGATGCACACTTCCACATTTCAAATTTTGAAGATCACCGAAGATAACCATAAAGGAGGTTGGGGTCTCAAATTTTGTATAGGTGGTCACTAATTTAACACGTGTAAACTAGCTAACATGTGGTGGAGGTACTTACAAACACATTTTTTGAACCTCATTATGTGTTCATGCATTAAATGTATCAAAAGACATAGGGAAAATAGATTGGGAGAAGAGAGTGGTAGCAAAAGTGAGAGATATACAAATCTTCATTTGCAATCACCACACTTTTGCTCTTTTCAAGACTTTTTCAAGGAACGAATTCTTGAATCTAATGGAAACTAAATATGTCAGCTACTTTATTTTGTGAGAGAGGATGTTTGAGGTGCAAGTGCCTTTACAATTAATGATGGTTAATACAGAGTGGGATGGATGACCAAAGGTAAAAACAACTAAAGGTAAAAGTGTGAAGCAAAAGATCCTTGATAATGATTGGTGGTCCATAGTTAAAAATATATTTTATTATTAAATTATTGAATCATTAATTTATTAATGTTTGTAACTTGTAAATTATTTTCATTTTTTTGCTGAGCCTAGTCTTGTGGTTGTGCTTTGTCATGTCCCCGAAATTATAACACTAGAATAAGAAGAATTAAAATACAAATAACTAAATTGTCTATGCCAAGATGGCTAGATTGGGCACATGGGCGGGCTGACAAGGGTGTCCAGGTCACTCATCGACATTAAATGATCTTATATTCCCTTCCAAATTGGTTGTGCAAACGATCAAAACTGGATTTGATTGTGCAAGGATGTGACATTATATGGTAGGCAATTGGTGTGAGGGATGATGTGGTCTGACGACAATCATAGCTAAAGATTGCATTTGCAAGTAGTAAGATCGAACATTATAGAAGTACATGGTTGTTAAATGCCTTCTCCACGAGACGACTTTGGAGGGCAAAGTTTGTTGTTAATGATGTTTGGAATGGCGATGGGTTGTAATTGGCAAATCGTGCGAATTAACCCCAAAAACTATCAAATATACCCATTATATATATATATATATATATCATTGCAATTTAAATATTATTATAATTATGATTATAGTAAGATAACATTATAATTACAAATATAATATTGGCAATTTAAATATCATTAATCATTGTAAAATATAAATGTATTACAATTATTTTATATTACAATTTTCTATTGACAATTTAAAAGAAAACTAATATAAAAATAATGACAATAAATATACCTCTTGTTGGCCCCACAATTGTCGTTGCACCAAAAGATTGACCTATTAATGCCCGATACAACTGCCAGAGTTTACGGATCCATGGGAGGCGGTTAGTCCATGTCACAAATCCCGAGGGGAGCGCTGACCATCTGCCAACAAACTCCCCCGCAACGTTACTCGAGGGGATTCGAACCAGGCACCTTTGGCTCCGACACCAATTGTTTGCCCCACAGTTGCCGTTGCACCAAAAAATTGACCTGTTAATGCCCGATACAACTACCAAAGTTAACGGATCCACAAGAGGCGGTTAGTCCATGTCACGAATCCCGAGGGGAGCGTCGATTATCTGCCAACACCTCTAACACGAAACATTTAATATTAAAATATATGGTCAGCAACAGCATCGCGTATTTGGCTAGGCATGAGGAACGATTCAAAAGCATTAGTCAATCAATTAAAAGATTAAGAAACAAACAAAGTCATCTCTCTCAAAGCCACAATAGGAAATAGGCATGAAGGGAGGCAACTAACAAAACAAAAGTAAACCTGATTGCCCAAACTAAAAGACGTCTCTTTTCAAAGAGACACAACCATCCATCTCAAGGGATAAAGCATAAATAAGAAGTGGGATAAATAGGGAAGGCGTCGAATAGAATAGAAGAAAGAAAATAGGAGAAAAGCAGATCGGCCATAATCATAAGTTCTCCGTTTGTAAGTTAATATATTGGGTAGAAGTAAAGATGGGGGAATAGCGGAATATGTAGAAGAATCAAGCAGAAGTAAATAGGAAGAAGTAGCAACGAATCTAATAAGGAAAGGATGAGAATAAATCTTGAACTAAGGAATCTGCAGTATACTTCTAAAAGTATAGCAGCAGATATAAATGGGGGGAAAGTCTGCATGGATATAGCAGCAGCAATTGATATAATCAGAATAATATTAAATCCTCCATCACTTACAAATCAATGTATTTATTATTCAGACAATAAGACATTAGAAACCTGAAATATATCTCTGAGTACAACAAGCAGCATAATCAGATAAGTCCATGTAAACTGATCATAGGAATATATACATATATATATATACACACACACACATATTATTTACGATTATGCAATAATAATGCTTTCAGCAATTATTCATCTTTATTCATAATTATTTATTGGATCTAATCTATTTGTTTCTCTTTAAGCAATATGTCCTAACAGAAGCGGTTTAAAGAGAATTGAGTCTGAGAAGAATAAACATTCAAAAGCAGATCGGCCAGCAAACACCAAATCTCAGTTGCATAAATTATCTTGTGATTGCAGAATTGAGAATTAATATATTTGTGATTAGTTGACATGCACATATCTTCACCATGATGGGAGAAGGGAGAATTGCTAAAGGGATACAGTGACGGGGCCCTCTTCTAGGTACGCCACCCAGGAGGGGACAGGATGAGCCCACATGGGCCAAAGGGGTACTGCAATAAAAGGAGACCAATCATGAGGAAATGAGGAAAGATGGCAAGATAAGGGGATAACGGATAAATTAGAATCCTCACTAGGTAGGCCACCTCATATGAATGGCATGGGCCACATGAGGCCAGACAAATACTGCCTTTTAGTAGAAGGGTACTGCCTTTGGACCTAGGGAGGCTAAGACACCCCATCAAGTCACTCTCCCATGTTCGCTGATGGTTGAGTATCGCTAGGAAAGATAATAGTAGGATTAACAAATTTACTATGGATTTACTTATTAAAATAATTAGCATATGTTAATGCTCAATCAAGTTCCTTTAATTTAGTTATGAAACGCATGTTACTTGTAACTTGCTAATCGATTGTTTCTATTACCTTCTGTTACTGGCTCCAATCACGTCTCTGTGATTGTCGATCCCCTTTCTCTTGTAATCTATATATTGATTCTTTCATGTAAATACTATCATTCAAGTATTTCAAACATATTCGCTCTTGCTCTATTTGTTTCCATAATATGGTATCAGAGCAAAACGATTCTAACTTTTGTAATCGCATGAGATTGCTATGTCTTCGTGTTCACGACTAGTGATTGCTCTCGCTCAAGAATTCTTTGTGATCAGAGTTAGATTTCTTCCTGTACATGTAGCCTCGTGATCGCGTCTTGGGATCATGCGTGCGTCCTTTTTTTGTCGACTACTTCTTGTTCGTGTGTCTACCTAAGCTGTCATTTTCGTTTCTTATGAGTCATTCACGTGAGTCATCTGTGTTCATCCTTCTGGTGTTTGCATTGGATATTTGTATAACCGTGTTCGGGTGTTGGCTTCATTGATCCTCTACATGAAGACTCATTCAATATTCGCGTGAAGAGCCGTTTTGATCGCCCCTGTTCCAAGAAGACTTGTTTCTTCCTAAGTGCGTACATGATGTGATCGGGTGTTGGAGTCACTTCTCTCTTTAGTCGCTTCTCCCTTTTGTGTGTGTTGAGTTGTGTGTGGAGTGTTGGGACTGTTCGTGTCATGTTTTGAGCATCAGAAGAACAAAAATTGCGGATCGTATGATTTGTTTTGGAGCGACCATTTTCGTGTGCGAGTGCTTCATGATATTTCTCGTGTGTGATATCTTCTTGGTCGTGTGTGCTCACATATTATGTGCGTGTTCGTGAATGTGCACGTGTATGAGAAGTGCGTCTCTGCTCATGCTTCTTGTGCGTGAGTTCCTTGTCGCAACTTATTTGTGCGCAAGCCTTACTCACGTCTCCTGTTTGTAATCCAGTGGAACGTGTTTTCTCACCTCCATTCTGCCATTTCATATCCATAACGGATTTATTCTGGAAGCGGCTTTGTTTTGGGTGTTGACTTGACAAATCTACGTGCGTTTTTTTTATGTGAAGGCATTGTGTATCCTAGACGTTTTATTCGGGAATCAACGTCCTCTCTATTTTTTTGCCTAAAGAGGAGTTGGTTCTATGCTATTCTAGAAATTTTGTCTTTTCTGGCTGATTAGTGCCGGTGGGCCCAGTTCGGTTTTTTTTCTGTTGCTTGTACCTCAGGATTAGTGCCAACAAATTTGTCTTGAAATTTGTTCTTGAAACTACCTCAGATTTTAGCACATTGGAATTTGTGTCTTGAGTTTCGTGCATTCAGCCTCTTCTATATATCTTTGTTTTTTGTGCCTCGAAAAGCGTGAAGCATGGCCTCTTTAACCAACATCATATTGGACAACAGTCAAAAGTTCAACGGTTGCAACTACAACACATTGAAGTAACATATGATGACGATATTTGAGTATCGATGTCTCGACCAGATTATTTTGGGCACCACGATACGACCTCTCACGGTTGATAAGGATCAGGTGAAATTTGATGAGCAGAATCGAGAAGCTATTATACTCATAAAGTTATCAGTCACTGATGACCAGTTACCTCAGGTTCCTTCAGGTAAATCAGCAAAGGAGATTTGGGATCTTCTGAAAGATCTTCATGAGACTTCCAACAAGAGTCATGCGTTTCTGAAGAAAATGTTTTCCATCGTCATGGATGAGAATACACCTCTACAAGCACACTTGACCAGGATCAAAGACATTCAAGATCAACTTGAGGCTATTGGTCGGAAGATGGAGGAAGAAGATATGGTGGTGATCACTCTGAAGAGTTTACCCCATCTGTATGAGCACTTTATTGAGACACTCAACATTACAACTAATGTTGACTTGACATTTCTAGATCTCTGCAACAAACTTCTATAGCAGGATCGTTGGAAACAACAGTTTGGTACTAGTGCCTTCATCCTCTTTAGTACAGGCATTCCCTGCAAAGACATTTCAGAAGAATAAGGGCAAGCCTTCGTCCTTTCAACAGCAAAATCAAGGGCAATCTTCAGATTCTTCGAAGTCAAAGAATATTCAGTGCAATTATTGTCACAAGTTTGGCCACATGAAGAAGGATTGCCAAAAACGCTTGGCCTCTGAACAAGGCAAGCAAGGAGAGTCTAGACCGAAAGCACATGTGGTGGAGCACACTGAGCAGAAGGTGTCTACCTTCTTTGCATTCGTGGCAAAGAGTCCTACAGATCCTTAAACACTTCTCCTTAATACATTGACTTTGGTGCTTCACGCCATTTCACGCATCGTCGAGATTGGTTCATTCAGTACACGCCTTTCAAAGATTCAATTATCTTTGGATGAGGCGAAGAGTATACTGTTGTCGGCAAGGGCAACGTTCAAATTCAGTCTGGTGGGAGAAATTTGATATTTCTCGATGTATACTTTGCACCTGGCATGGAGTTGAACTTACTTTCTATAAGTCGGATTATGACTCACTCTCCTTAGTTGGACATCATCTTCAGTATGCATACATGCAGTATTGTTGACAGAGAGACACAGACTACAGTGATTCAGAGACTTGAGGATCATGGTCTTTATAGACTTGTTGATTCTAGTGATTCTCAAGAGCACGCTATGACAGCTAGGAGCACTTTTATCAGCACTCTCTAGCATCAGCATTATGGGCACCTGAACATGAAATATCTCTCAATTATCACGAGATGATATTGTTGATGGTCTACCTACGATTCGGACTCAAACTCATGGAGTTTGCGAGACTTGTCAGGATGGAAAGCAACATCGGACTCCTTTCTCCGATGGCGACTCATGGCGAGCTTCCAAGGTTTTACAGTTGGTCTTCGCTGATGTATGTGGTCTGATGCACACGCCTTATGTTATTGGATCCAGGTATTTTTTGCTTTTTGTTGACGATTTCAGCAGAACGATGTGGGTATATTTTTTGAAGCTTAAATCAGAAATGTTTAGCATATTTCAGCTGTTTAAGGCCTTGGTAGAAAAAGAGTTTGGTTCTTCTATTATTACTCTTAGGTCTAATAATGGGGGGGAATTTTGTTCCAAAGATTTCTCCACATTCTATGTTGCACATGGCATTAAGCGCCAATTCACCACGCCTTACACCCCTTGGCAGAATGGTGTAGTCAAGCGTCGCAATCGTACCATTACTGAAATGGCACGTTCTATGTTAGAGCATGGACATGTTCCTAAGAAGTTCTGGGCTAAAGCAGTGTATACTGCTGTTTATCTTCTAAACAGATCTCCTACTCATGATGTGAAGAAGATGACTCCTGAAGAAGCCTGGTCTAGACGTAAGTTGAACATTAGTCACCTGAAGGTTTTTGGCTCCACCATTCATGTTTGGATTCCTGATTCTCAACACACTAAGTTGGATTCCAAGAGCTAGAAACTCATGTTTACTAGTTATAGTGAGAACCATAAGGCATACAGACTGATAGATGCAAACACTGATTGTCTAATCTTCAGTCATGATGTCATGGTTGATGAGAATTGTGGGCTCTTCTATCAATCTTCTCCTGTTTGTTTTGAGGTTCAACCTCAGAAAGATTTTGATTTGGGTGTTTATCTTCCACTTGGTCCACTTTATGGGAGGGATTCCGCAGAGGTGCAAGCACCTCAGCATCCGCTTCCACCACCTGCCCCTATTTAGCAAGATCTGGATGATCTTCCAGATATGTAAGTTCCAGCTGATCCAGTAGAGGTTGTTCCTCCTAATTCTGAAATCAGTTCATCTACTCTTCAACCTAAATGGTGGGCTTCGATGATTGGTGCTCTTCATGATGATGAGTTACTAGAGGGTAGATCTGCTTGGAATAAGAGCAAATAGTAGAATACAGTGAACTTTGCTCTTATGGCCAACTTTCATAGCATTTCGGAGCCTCTAACATATATAGAGGCTAAAGGCACACCTGAGTGGGAACAAGCTATGACAGTTGAACATCATAGTCTCATGCAAAATCACACTTGGGAGCTTTCAAATCTTCCGTATGAGAAGAAGCCCATAGGCTGCAAATGGGTTTATAAGGTTAAGTATAAGGTTGATGGAACCCTTGATAAATACAAGGCTAGGATGGGCGTAAAGAGTGCCTTCCTCAATGGTAATTTGCAGGAAGAAGTTTACATGACACAACCTCTTGGTTTCAAGGTTGCTAGTAAAGAACATTAGGTATGCAAACTGGTGAAAGCACTCTATGGCCTTAAGCAGGCACCACGGGCTTGGTACATGAAGATTGATCAGTACCTTATTGATCATGGCCTTCAACGAAGTCCTTCTGACTCTAATTTGTATGTCAATTGGACTAGTAATGATATCTTGTTCGTAGTTGTCTATGTTGATGACTTAATCATTACTGGCAATTCAGATCATCTAATTGAGGAGATCAAATATAATCTCTATCAGTCATTTGACATGACAGATTTGGGACTCCTCCATTATTGCCTCGGTATAGAGGTCGTTTGGCAATCTACTAGCAGTACCTTCATTTCATAGTCGAAGTATGTCAAGAGCTTGTTGGACAAGTTCTAGATGACAGATTGCAAACCAGCATCTACACTTATGGAGACAGGGCTGAAGTTATCAGCTTAGTTGGATTCACCCGTGCAGAACGAATCAAAATTCAAGCAACTTGTGGGCAGCCTCATCTATCTCGCTGCCACTAGACCTGACCTTAGCTTTGTAGTGAGCTACATCTCTCGCTTCATGTCAGCCCCTAAAGCCGAACATTGGGTTGCAACGAAGGGTGTACTGAGATATATGAAAGGCACTTCTGACCTTGGCATTTTATATGGGAGATGCAAAGATCCAAAGTTGATTGGTTATATAGACTCAGATTGGGCAAGTTCTGTTGATGACAAAAAGTTTACTTCAAGGTATGTATTCAGTTTGGGTATAGGTGCAGTTACATGGACCAGCAAGAAGCAGTAGGCAGTGGCTCTCTCCTTAACCGAAGCAGAATATCGAGGAGTTGTTAAAGCAGCTTGTGAGGCAATTTGGCTTCGAAGGATGCTCTCGGACATGCAAATGTCTCAAGTAGGACCTTCCCCCTTATATTGCAACAATCAAGGGGTGCTCAAACTCGCCAAGAATCCAGTCTTCCATGAACAGACAAAGCATGTTAAATCTTCATTGTCACTTCATCCGCCAACTTGTCAAAGACAAATCCATAGCATTGCAGTATGTTCCAACAGAGGATCAGACTATTGATATTCTCACCAAGTCTTTGAGCCCGGATAAGTTTGTTAGATTTAGGGGGCATCTTGGTGTAGTTGATAGATTAAGCATTAAGGGAGGGTGTTAAAATAATAACTAGCATTTGTTAATGCTCAATCAAGTTACTTTAATTTAGTTATGAAACGCATGTTACTCCTGAAACTTGCTAATCGTTGGTTTTTGTTACCTTCTGTTACTGGCTCCAATCACGTCTCTGTGATTGTCGATCCCCTTTCTCTTGTAATCTATATATTGATTCTTTCATGTAAATACTATCATTCAAGTATTTCAAACATATTCGCTCTTGCTCTATTTGTTTCCATAATATTACTAATGTTTGATCATAATGCTCTACTTATTAAGTTATTATTGTAATTTTTCTCTAACTTGTTGCAGGGATTAAATCAAGCCAAGGTACTCTCTAAATCCATTGTTTGCTTGGGAAATTGGTGATTTAGGGTAAAATTAGTAAAATTCCTATTAGGGGCATTACAAGACAAAAAGGCGACACAACATGCTTGGACCTTCTTCGAGAAAAAAGCAAGATGTGCCCCTACAAGCCAAGATTTGACTCCACTTTAGAGTTTTTTGGTGAGGTTTGGATTCAAACCTCCATGATTATTGTTTTGTTGTCCCTTTGTTGTGATTTGTTGTTAATTTCTTGGGGACCTTTCAATTTTAAGGCCTATTTCATTGTAAGTTTTGATCTCATGTTGTTTTAATTCTTTCCTGTTGTACAAGGTTCATAGCTTCAATAAAAAGTGTTTATCTAATCAAACATTAACTTTGTCATTTGAGTCTTAATATCATTTAAATTTTTTGTTTGCAAATACATTTGCTCATCCCTCTCACCTGTTGGGCAAGTCATTAGATATGCCAATACAAACTCTCCTAGTCTTGGGGAGACTCATGAGACATTTAACATGTTCGGGAAAATGAAGCAAGCAATTCATAGCAAAGATCCTAATTTGCGATTATATGAGGAGTATATCAAGCCCGTTATGACATGGCAATGGAACACTATGAACACCCTACTTCATATGGTAGCCTATGCTCTAGATCCCAAATAGTTTACTTTTGATGGTGAAGAGTTGAAACAAGGGCTCATGTAGACCTTTCAAAAGATGTATAGCAATAAGAAAGCAACATTTATCAATCTTCAAAGTCCAACAACTTGTAAACCAAAGGCAAGAATAGATAGAGCAACATTAGCTCAAACCAACCCTATTGGATGGTGAACATGGCACAACAAGAATGTTGTAAAGTTGAGAATGCTTGGCATTCCCCTCCTTTCACATGTTGCCAATTTAACTGTTACAAAGAGGAATTGAATTACACTCAATCAGTCAAGAGGAATAGGCTTACCTCATTTAGTTTGTCAATAGACTCCTAAGTACTGATAGACTCCAACTACACTGTGGAGATGTTGATCCTAAGGATGCCACACAGGTTGATGAGGAGGCATGGGAGGGTTTGGTTGGGGTTCCATTCAATGAGGTAGTTACATTCACATTTGCATAGACTTGTGGAGATTGAATGCAATCACGATAGATCCCTTACTAGCTCCTAGTTCAACACGTGAAGAATGTCTCATTTAGAATATGATACATATACCCTTCAAAGGCTTGCCATGCCAGAAGCATACTTGACAAATTTTCCATGAGACAGTCGCTAGTGTTTTTGTATACTTGGTGAATGTACAATACTAAGTCCATGCATATCGAGATAGCTTGTAACTGTATAGAGATCTACAAGTGAAGTTGCTAGTCAATAAATCCAAATTGAGTTCTTTTAAAAAGGGAGAAGCTACTCAACCATGTAATAATATTTGGCCCAAGCCCCCTAGTAACTAGAAATCATTATGATGCTTAAGCCACTACAAAATGTAGATGCTTTTTTATTGTTTTAAATTCTAAATAAAAGATAAGCATACGTGTCCAGATGATTTCAAAACTCATATGAGCATGTCAATCATAATGACTCAATTGAAAAAATAAGCTATAGCACTAACCTAGTGTGTGTGAAGGCACCAGCCTTCCAACAACCCCCCCCAACACGATCGCGGGATTTGAACCAGTGACCTCGCTCTAATACCATTTGAAGAGCACAAGCTAAAACTAATAGGGGGGATGAATCAATATTAAGACAAATTTTAGCACTTATTTCAAATCTACAAATATAACTTCAAAACCAATAAGCAAATAACACATGCAAGAACACAGAAATTACGTGGCAAACCCCTAGAGGAAAAAACCACAGCAAAATATTGTTTTTATTAACTTCTTACAAACTGTAGGCAACAACCCACATAAGACACCAATCTTACAAAGATGAGCTCCAACACACTGGAAGCACCAACTCCCTCTAAGCACCAACTCAATATGAGGCACCAACCTCCAATAAACTCTACTTGAAAAAACTTCTTTGTACTCTGCTAAATCTCTTTTCATAAATCTACAATTTTTTCTCTACTCATCACACTCTATCTCTAATCTTCAATCACTGAAAAAAATCATCTCCAAAACTGCATACTCTTTCATGCCTTCGTAAAAAAAAAAAGCTCTTTTCCTTGGACATAAAAATTTTACTCACTTAGTCCAAAAAAGAAACAAACTGCATGCAGCCGTACCTTTTTATTTTTCTTTTTAGAAACTAATTTAACAACAACAAAAACTGCTCATGGGCTGCTGTTTGAATTCTCAAATTAGAAGATTTCTAAAATAAATTGGATGCCCAAATCTGATTATGAAACCTTATCAAATCTGCTTCTAAATCTGCATTAAATCTTTCTTTTTATGACACATTAAATCTTTCTTTTTATGACATAAATCAGATTTTGTTTATCCTCTCATATCCTCAAACATTATTTTCTTGTTTCCTTCTATTCTCAGCAATAAATCTGTTTTTCCTCTTTCGTCTCATCTTTTTGTTCTCATTTGTTTTTTTTCTTGTCTTGTACAGCTGCTTTTAAAAACTTACCTCATTCCCTTCTAAAAGTGGTGGCCAGCTTTATGTGATTTACTTTTCTTTCTCAAACCTTATTAAATCTTATCAAAAGAATTATTTTCATGGTAGCACCCAGCTGCTCTTTTATCTACTTTAACCATGCTTTTGTCTTCTTTTACATGCGAATTCTTTCTAACACCAGATTCTTATATCTTTTTGCATGCATTAACCAGGTTCTTATATCTTCTTGCATGCATTAAGTTTTAACATCAATGACAATTATCTAACAATCTCCCCCTTTGTCATTGATGGCAACTTCAAGCTTACAGACTGAAACTGCAAACTGAACCCGCAACACTTGAAACTGCCCCCCTATCTTTGATTCTCCCCCTTTGACATCAATGGCAAGGAGATAATAACTCTGCAACTTCTTCACATAGAGCTAAAGGATATGACAATTATAAGCTCCCCCTTAATCAATACTCGACCTTACTAACAAGATGAGTGTGACATCACTCCCAACTTCTTCCTCAAGTACTCAAAAGTTTCCTTTGGAAGCGGCTTGGTGAAGATATCTAGAACCTGTTCTTTGGTGGCTATTCTAACTTCACCTGATTGTTAGCAACTTGCTCTCTTAAAAAATGATACTTAATTGGAATATGTTTAGTCTTGGAGTGCATAACTGGATTCTTGGATATATTAATTGCACTCGTATTGTCACAAAAAATAGAGATGGGATGATCAAACTCTACCTTGATGTCCTTCAACATCTGCTTCATACATAGAAGTTGTGTGCAACAAGAAACTACTGCAATGTATTTAGCTTCAGTTGTAGACAGAGAAATTGATTGTCGGCCCAATCTACATTTGTGTATGTTGTGAGGGTGAGATATTCACCTCTTCGATACCATAAACTGAAATTCATAGTACCTTTCACATATTTGAATATCCTTTTTACTGCACTTACATGAGTCTCCTTCCGTGCAGCTTGAAATCGAGCCACATTACCAACAGCTTGCATAATATCTGGGCGTGTAGCTGTGACATACAATAAACTCCTAATCATTGACCTGTACAAAGTTTGATTAGCTTTGGGAGATTCATCGTCCTTGCTCAACTTGCATCCTGTAACCATGGGGGTACTCACAGGATTGAAGTCTTCTACCTTGAACTTCTTTAGCATTTCCTTAATATACTTGGTTTGAGAAAGAAATATTACATTTGTCATTAACTGATTGTAATATTTGCAAACCAAGAAAATAAGACAGCTCACCATGCATTAACATTTCGAACTCATTCTACATGGCAGTAGCAAATTCTTTGCACATATTTTTAGTATTGCCTCCAAAGATGATATCATCTACATAAACAACAAAATTAAAATGCTATTACCTTCATTTTTGACATAGAGGTTGCTGTCCGCAAATCCTCTTTTGTAGCCTTGATGCTGCAAGTATTTGTCTAATCTTGCATACCAAGCTTTGGGGTCTTGTTTCAACCCATACAAAGCCTTCTTCAGCTTGCAAACATAGTTCTGATCTTCTGAAATAATAAATCCATCAGGCTGTTCCATGTAGAATTCTTCCTCCAAACTGCCATTCAGAAAGGCTGATTTTACATCCATCTGAAAGAATTAAAATTCTAGAAGCTTGCAAAAGCTAGAAACATTCCTATTGCTTCTAATCGGGCAATAGGTGCAAATGTTTTTTCAAAGTCAACACCCTCAACTTGTGTGTATCCCTTGCACACAAGTCTTGCCTCATTTCTAACAATTTGGCCAACTTCATTTAATTTATTCTTGAAGATCCATTTAGTTCCAATGACGCTCTTATCTTTGGGTCTTGGAACAAGTTCCCAAGTTCTATTCTTCTCAATTTGATTGAGCTCTTCATCCATTGCTTCTATCCAATTTTTGTATTTACTTGCTTATTGAACACTCTTTGGTTCAATTTTGGACAGCAAAGACGTATCTTCATTTTATGAATAATCTATCAATCTTCTTGTTGCTCTTAGCCTATCACCTCTTATTATCAGATCTTCTGGAATATTTTTTTGTATAAATTTAGGTGGTGTCTTTGTGGAAGCTTTTGATGATGTCTCAAAAGGTGTCTTTGATGGTGTCTTTTGTGCAACTATTTCAACTGCACCTCCTTCTACACTTTCTTTATCTTCCTTGAACTCCTCTGAATTTAGATCATCTACCTCTTGTATTTGTTTTGGAAGACTTCTATCTTCATCAACTTTAACGTTTGTACTCTCAACAATTTTGTGCAAGCGTTTATTGTAGCATCTATATGCTTTACTCTTGGAAGAATATCCAAGAAAAATTCCCTCATCTGCTCTAGAGTCAAATTTACCTAGATTGTCTTCATCTTTTCTAATATAACATGGACTACCAAACACTCTAAAGTACTTCACAATTGTCAGCCTACCTGTCCATAACTCATAAGGAGCCTTGTTGCTATTGACTCGGACTAATCCACGATTTTGAATATAAACAGCAATATGAACTGCTTCTTTCCAGAAAGAATCAAGGACTTTGGACTCATTCAGCATGCTTCAAGCCATCCCTTGAACTGTCCTATTTTTCCTTTCCACAACACCATTATGTTGCGGTGTTCTTGCAGCTGAAAATCGTCTTTTTATTCCATGCTTTTCACGAAAATCATGGAATTCACTTGAAGTGAATTTTCCCCATTTGTATGATCGAAGACATTTAATCTTCTTTTCAGTCTCATTCTCCACTAAGGCTTTGAATGCCTTTCATTTGTCAAGAGCTTCTGATTTTTCTTTTTAAAAAGCAACTCAAGTCATTATTGTAAAATCATCAATTAAAAGCATAAAATATCTTTCACCTTGCTTGCTCCTTGTTCTCATTGGCCCACATAGATCTGTATGAATCAGCTCTAGAGGCTTTGTAGTATAATACTCCTTAGATTTGAAGCTTCCTCTAGTTTGCTTTCCCAACTGACATTCTTTACATATTATGTTTGAAGGTTTCGAGAGTTCTGGGATATCTCTCACCACTTCCTTGTGGCTGATTTTGACAAGATTGTCAAGATTTAGGTGCCCCAATCTCTTATGCCACAACCAACTTTCATCTTCTTGAGACATGCAGCACTTTTCAGTTTTGGTGTTATTAAGAATATAAACATTGTTGCTTGCTCTACTAGCCTCAGCAATAGATCTGCCTTCTTTGCTTATTTCACACCCTTCAGAATTGAAAGTAAGAGTGTGTCCCTAGGCACACGTTTGATTCACACTCAGAAGATTGTGTTTCAAACCTTCAACAAATAATACATTTTCTATTTTTGTTCTTCCATCTTCAAGAACAAGAGTGGCTTTACCTGAAATTTAGGCTGAGGCATTATCACAAAATCTTACTGTACCACCATTTGGTTTCTTCAAAGTAAGAAACTTACTTTTGTCACCTGTCATAAGTCTTGAGCAACCACTGTCAATATACCAAGTATCGCCTTCATTTTGTGCATGCAAGGCTCTTTGAACAATCATGGAGTTTTCTTTTTCTTCTACTTTCTTCTTTCCCCAAATCTTTTTCTCTTCTTGCTCATTTTGTCTAGGGGGTTCTGCAAAATTACTTCTACAAACATTTGCAGTATGACCAAAATTATTGCACTTGTAGCACATGACATTGAAATTCATTAAAGGAGAAAAAGAATTCTACTCATCAAACCTTGACTTCGGTTCATATTCTATGCATGATTTTTTCTAGGATATACTCCATAATTCCTAGCTCTATGACTGAAATTATTTCTTGCATGTTCTCTGCAATCCATGGCCCTATGACCAAACTGACTGCATGAAAAACAATAACCATAAAAGGAGTTATTAAACCAAGTTATTTGTGCTTGTCTAGATGGAAGAGGTTTGTTGAAGCCATCATTTCTAACTCTAGAATATGTACTTGTCTTTTGGCTGTCTTTTACCTTATTTCCACCATTTTTAAGACTTTCAGCATAGCTTGTTTGTTTTTCTTCATTAGATTTCGTGAATGTTCTAGGTGCTTCAGAATTTTAAACTTCTACAAATCCAAGACCACTTTTATCAAATGTAGGCTTTTGTGCATTGATGATGTCACTCAAAATTTCAGAACTCTTTTCACCCTTCAAATTTATATTTGCGTGTACCACTGCTTTATCTAATTGCTTCCTCAAGGAAACAATTTCAGCTTCTAATTTTTCGAAGTTTTCTTCTTTTACTTTCAAGTGATTTTTCACTTCTTCAATTTTCATAGCTTCTTCAATCTGAATTTTCAGATCTATAATTTTCTTTTCAGCTTCATCAAAAGCTTGTGATATTTTATTTGATGATTTCTTGTCATTTTGAAAGCTGCACCTTCAGTTTAGAATTTCTCTTCTTAAGCTTTTCAATCTCATCATAGGCAAAGAAAATCTCTTCTTCGAGATCTACTCCTTCATCTTCTTCATTGGTCTTATTTTCAGAATCTTCCTTCTGATCACTATTTTCTTCTATACCCATGAAAAGTATTTCTTTTCTTTCAGTAGAAGAACCTCCATCACTGTCTTCTGATCAGCCGATGTATTCTTTAGAATAAAGACTCTTTTTAGATTTTCAAAAATTCCTCTTCATCTCTTGAAAACCCCTTTTATTGTACTTTGATTTTTCTGCATTCTCGCTGCCCTCTTTCTTTGCAAATTGACATTTGGATGCAAAATGTCCTACCTTTCCGCAATTGAAACACTTTAAGGGTAGCTTCCCTTTGTACTTTCCCAAACCTTTCTTCACTCTTCTCATGAAGTGAGCTTGTACATCGTCTAAATCACTATCACTTGATTCATGTTTCTTCATTTTTTCTTTCCGTGAAACATTGAATGCAGCCTCCTTTTTGGATGTTTGACCAACGGTTCTCATCTCATATGCAGTTAAAATAACATGCAACACATCTTTAGTTAGATTGCTAAGATCTTGCACCTCTTCTATTGCACAAACCTTTGCATCAAATCACAAGGGGAGTGACCTTAGAAATTTTTCAATAATTTTGGATTCTTCAATCTCTTCACCAAGGCCTTTAATAGTATTTGATATCTCATCCACACAAAATAGGTATTGAGCAATAGTTTCCTCTTCTTCCATTTTGAGGCTCTCAAACTGTGCTTTGTAAGTTTGAAGCTTTGTCTTGTTAAGTTCATCTCCTCGATAAATATTTTTCAATTTATCCCACATCTCTTTTGCAGATCCACAATGCATCAGTTTAATGAATTCAGATTCAAACAACCCACAAAGAATGGCATTCTTGGCCTTAGCATTACATTCACTAGCCTTTTTACCAGCAGCATCACTTGGAGCAATTGTCGAAGTTGTGTAACCATCAATCACTAATTGTCAGATGTCAAATCCAAGTGCACTTAAATAAATCTCCATCCTTATGCTCCAGAAAGCATAATTTGTTCCATCAAATAAAGGAGCCCAGTTAGTGGAAAAACCATGTCCATCACTACCAACCATCGTGTGCTTCTCAAGATCTGCATTCAAGCTTGTAAGGCTCTTTTCTAAAGGAACCGAACTCTGATACCATTTGTTGTGATGGTTTTGTCGTTGCGCCAAAAGATCAACCTGTTAACGCATGATACAAACACCAGATTTATACAAGATCCATGGGAGGCAATTAAGCCATGTCACGAATCATGAGGGCGGCATTGAACAACCAAGGGGAGGAAGGCACCAACCTTCCAACACCTAGAATCTAAAGCACATTAAAAATTATGATAATATAAATATCTACACAAACTTTGATTTCAAATTCATTGGAACATGTCAGTCATAATTTGACTAGATTAAAAACATGTTATAGCACTAGCCTAAAACCTAAAGCAGTATATTGTACCCATACAAAATTTTAAGTATGGAGTTATCCTTTGAGTCTAAATCTCAAAAACTGTTAGGACAGAGGTAAGTTGAATGCTCATGCATCAGCATAGAGGGGTGATTATAGAGGATATAACAAAGAAGATTGGCAAATATTCGATGTCATTAAACAAAGGAAGCGAAGGCTCCTTAAATAGATTTACAAAGACAATGTTTCTAAATGAAACAATCGTTAACAAAAGACGAAAATAGAAAATTGCTAACCTAACTAAGATGACCATTAAAGAGACATTACATTATTCTAATACCCTCCCTTAATGGTCATCGTTCTAACTACCCGGAGAAATAATAGAGAAGGCTGCCCCCTTCTTCTCAGAACACTCCTACAACAAAGACAAGAGCCTGCCACTGACTCTACCACTTGAGATGAGTTTGCCACTAACCCTCCCAGAAACTACAGAACTTCTTGAAATAACCAAAACTGATCACAAAACATCCAACCTGATGTTGGGTAACAAAGTTGTCCCTCCCTGTAGCCAAAGACATCGAAAACGACTGCACAAACTGAAACCACGATTTTGAGGAAAAATCGGCAAACCCTCCAAACTTTTTTAGATGAGCACGACACCCCAGAACAGATTGCAAAAAAACACAATTTTTGAGGAAAAAATCGCCAAACCCAAGATTACAAATCATTGTTTTTTGAAAAAAACTGTAAAAACCCACAAAAGGAATCCCATGCAACTTTGCGAATTACAAAACTCAGTAACGATTTTCGAGGATAAAATTGAAAAAACCAAACAAGAAGCGAGCACAAAATTTGAGACACGGATCAGCATACAAAACATCATACTTAAGGAAAAACGGTAAAACCTTTCCAAAAACCAAAGAGCCCTCCCGAACTGCAAAAACCCTAACCAGGGCATACAAGAGCAAACCTTTAATTTTTTATTTAGGAAAAAATTATAAACCCTCCCATGATTTGTTTTCAGGCAAAAAAATCATAAAACCAAACAGAATTTTTTAAGGGTCAAAATTATGAAAACCCATCAGAACTATTTTTAGGAAGAAAAATATTAAAAATCTCTAGAATTTTTCAGAAAAAATATTAAAAACTCCTAAAATTTTTTCAAGAAAAATAATTAAACCCCAAAATATTTTCGTGAAAAAAATATTTAAAACCCTCCAAAAAAATTTTCTCAAGGACAAAAAAAAATATTAAAAACCCAACAAACTGATTTAGTTAAGGAAAAGAAGTATTAAAAACCCATTGTAGAAAAGGTTGTTGAAATCCATAGCCACGGCTTAGAAAATGTCCAAAAAAAAGGTGCGCAAGCAAGCCCTCAGTCGCACGCCACAACACAGGCCGAATCTTCCAGAAATTCTCAAACAAGAAAAAAAACCAAGAGCCACGCCCAAGGTTAGACGCGATTTGAAGAAGAGACGACGAGCAGAGAGCTCAAGAAAACGCACGAAAAACAGCACTCGATCACAAAGAAACGCGCAAGAATTGAGACGTGCAGTTTGCAAGTTCAAGTGCAGTGATCATCGTTTTTTCAGAAAAAACAGTAAAATCCCACAAAGGAATCCCACGCAACTTTGTAATGATAGAACTCAATAACAATTTTTGAGGATAAAATCGAAAAGACCAAACAAGAGGCGAGCACAAAATCCGAGACACGGATCAACATACAAAACATCATTTTTAAGAAAAAACGGTAAAACCTTTCCAAAAACCAGAGAGCCCTCCCAAACTACGAAAACCCTGACTATGGCATACAGGAGCAAACCCTTGAAAAATTTATAAACCCTCCCATGATTTTTTTCAGGCAAAAATATCAAAAACCAAACAGAATTTTTTAAGGTTCAAAATTATGAAAACCCATCAAAATTATTTTTTAGGGAAAAAAATTAAAACCCTCCGTAAATTATTTTCAAGAAAAATATCAAAACCCCAAAAAATTTCAGAAAAAAATATTAAAAATTGTCCAAAAATATTTTTAGGAAAAAATATTAAAAACCCTCCAGAATTTTTTTTTCTTAGGGACAAAATAATATTAAAAACCCATTGTAGAAAGGGTTGTCGAAATCCATAGCCGCAACTCAGAAAATGTCCAAAAAAAACATGCACAAGCAAGCCCTCAGTCACATGCCAATACACAGGCCGAATCTTCTAGAAATTCTCAAATGAAAAAAAACCTAGAATCACGCCCAAGGAAAGACACAATTTGAAGAAGAGACGAGGAGCAGAAGAGCCTAGGAAAACACACGAAAAACGGCGCTCGATCACAAAGAAACGTGCAGGAACTGAGACGCGCGATTTGCAAGTTCAAGTGCGGAAACCTCCAAAAAGAAGGCACGAAAATAGGTCGCACGACTAAAAAAATCCGCGACTTCCAAAAAACCCTTGATTCTAGTCCTCAAAATAGCACCAAAAACAAACACGAAATGTCGCTTAACAAATCTGCGATTTTCAGTGAAAAATGACCCTTGAAAAGCTTCACAAATCTTCCACGAAAAATCATAAAAAACCTTTGGAAAATTTTTCCAGGTAAGAAGAGGTTACGAATTTTTGTTAAAAAATTTGCCAAATTTTATGAAACCCCATCGACCCGCTCTGATACTATATAACAAAGATTGGCAAATATTCAATGTCATTAAACAAAGGAGACGAAAGCTCCTTAAATAGATTTACAAAGATGATGTTTCTAAATGAAACAATTGTTAACAGAAGACGAAAATAGAAACTATCTAATCTAACTAAGATGACCATTAAAGAAACACTACATTATTCTAATAGAGGAACCCCACTTCATCAGAAGGGGGAGATCAGCTATCCACAATAGCATCGTTTATGGCTCTGAGGTTTCGTTCCTTCTGAGTTAGGGGAAGGATTGGAGGGAAGCATATGGTAGCTCTTATTAACAGGGGAGCCACCCATAATATTATTGATTAGTGTGCAATTGCTCAATTTAGGTTTGATTATGGAGGAGTTTACAAGTTCTGACATAGCAATGGTAGCTGGATATGCCTTGGCTTATAAGCAGGTCATTCGCCAGTTACAAGTGGTATTGGGTGGACATCCTATTACACACAACTTTTAAGTTATTTCTTTAGAAGGAGCTCATATTAGGGATTTAATGTTTACATTTGCGTGGCGAGTTCTCACTGAGAACTATACCAAACAATGGCACTACATTTTGTTGACTAGGGGTGAGACAAAATCATTATGGCATGATAGAGGCAATTTGTAGATATCTTAATCATCTGCATACCCTTGTTTACTCTCTAGGAATTAAATTGGGACAAACCTATCATTTTGGTGAATCATTTTTAGAGTATATTTATTTAATTTGTATGCAATGTATATTCAAAACCTCGAGAGTTAAATTGTATATATTGTAAGAAGCTAGAGGCTGAGTTCTTAGGTTCTAGGGTTTTTGCTTTATTTTTGTTAACAAGGAGCTTCTCCTTTACATTAGAAGAAAGGTTTTAGCTTACACTCTGTTTTGTTTTGTGTCACACTAAAAGCTGTGAATTAAAACTCTAGCACAGATAACGTTAAAAAAATTATAGTAATATAAAAAATTACACTTTTACTTTAAAATACATGAATAAATTAGAGCAATAATTGGAGGATTGAAAAAATCTCACGTCAAAAAATTCAAAAATATAAGTTCACATATTTTTTATTTCTTATTTATTTTAGTCAAAACCTATAAGTTATATAATTTATGTAGAGGGGTTTACAACAGTTGAGTTTTCTTTAAAAAATTTGAATCTATGTATGGAAAGGATAAAGTTAAACATAACAAATAACTAATAATCATCAAAATTAACATCCAAAAAAATAATTGAAAATCTAAGAAACAAAAAAGATAAAACTGTATCCAAATTAATAATTTAAACGACCTAATATTTACTATGAATAATATGATGTTTACTATATACTATTTATCTTTATTTCAAATAAACATAAACAACATATACTAAAGATAAATATTATCATTGAGATAAAATTCACAATTTAAATCAACCAGAATCTACAAGATAGTACATGGTAACAATAAAGATTAATAAAGATAGATATATCATTAAGATAATAATCAAGATCTTTAAAAACTGAAACCCATAGCAGCAAGGGAACTGCTTCTTGAACCCAAAACGAGGAACAAGCCTAAAGCAGCAGCTCAGTGCACACACACCATGGCTTAGGCTAATACATATGCAAACTTTACATCCATGGTGAACCTTGACATTGATTCATCCACAATTGGAAAATGATGATAACAAGCAGGACATGCTGCAGAGACATAGAACATGGTGTGCTGCAGAAATGGCTTAGCAGGAAAAGTTACATGGTCTGAAACTAGAAGGATGAGAATGACAATGTGGATGAGAAAATTGATATGAAATTTTAATTATTTCTTACAAATTTAACTCAATTTTATTTAGGAATTGGTCGATGGAATCCATGAGTCATATAGTGGCAAACACAATTGACAATCTCCAACTTTGACCTGCAACATCAATATTTTTACAACTTGGAGGCTGAACATCTAATTACGTCCAAAACATTGACATAGAATACATAGCCTCGAGTTTCTGGTAGTCATTGGGACAAAGCTAAAGTTCACTTTTATTCCTAATAATGATTTCCACCATAGTCCAAAAGCCAGTAAACAACCTTAATGCAATGGAAATAGTTCATAAATGAGGCCAAAATCATTACTAAGGCATGCCAATTGTATTTTTACTTAAACTATAAGCAAATGTAATAGAATAAGAAGAAAAGATGCATACCATATGTAACAGATCTTCCTCGGCTAGATTACCACCACCATGCTTTGAATTTCCCGCAGACCGTGACCGTTCTTTCTTTCCATCAGTTCCTGAGGACCTTTCTCTATCTCTGCGCCTATCAATACTCTTCTCTGATGCATGTGGTGACTTTGATCTAGAATCTTTTGGTTCTTCCAAATGGCTGGAAACAATATTTGACACCATGCCTCCAGGAAGATTGTATTGCTCAAGTGAAACGACTGGTGGATACTGTGTACATGGATATAGCATAGGTGTTAGTGGCCAATTGACCTGAGATGGAATCCCCGACATGCATTTTCCATCTGCCATAGCATTGGCATAGTCCCTGTGAAGTCTTTTTGAAGGAGGGCCATCACGAACAGCTATCCTGCTGTAACGATTATTCCATTTGTAGTGAGTAATACTGGTGAGCTTCTATCAAAATCAAGAAAAAAGGGTAATATCTTACCACTTTTGTTTTCCCTCTAATTCAGCCCCATCATCTATAAGACTGCAAAGTGCTTCCCCGATTTCTTGCGTCAGCTCCTGAAATTAGATCAATAGAGAAAAATAGATCACCTGGCTGAAGATAACATAAACAGATAGGTAACGAAAAGACTCCCTGCTATAGCCATATTGTGTCCACCAAAAGAAGAGACACCCAAAGCAAATAAAAAATTACCGTAACCTTGTCCTTCTCAATAAAATTTTAGATGCAGGAATTGAATAAAATGAGATCACCTGACAGTCTCTACTGATTTTGACTGGCTTGTATTCATTCAAGGGGTTCTTCAGGTGTACTGTCTTCTGAAATGGTAAATTATAAAGGCGGAGCCACTTAACCTTGAAAGTACGTCCCCATGGATTTGTCCCACTATTAGATTCACTCCAAACATTAGTCCTCTTACAACCAACTGGAGACATCATTTGAGCATATCCTTGGAAGTATCCACTCATATTGACACTAAAGATTAAGATAACTCTCTCCGATTTCTGCAGGAAACCAAAACGGTAAACTTGTTATAGCAAGATTATGCCATTCAGCATCAACAGAAAAAGACTAATTTTCAAGAGCCTATTACTCACGTGGAAAGCTTCCTCTAAAATAGGTTCATTCATCACTTGAGTTGCCCAGATTCCCTTCTCAATTGACATCTCCAAATTCCGATGGTTTAAACTCTTAATTATGAAAAATCTAGTTGAATGCAGTTTAACCTCTTCTGAAGAAGAAGCATTCACCAGTACATGAGACAGATGCTTAACTTTCCCTTGACTACTTTTCTGATGCTGTTTTTCATATCCTTTATGGCTTGAACTCCCTGTGAATAACAAAAATATAAAAGATTACTTCAGAAAAATATATTATAGAGAGCATATTAGTTATAAACTTACATTCTAAACATACACAGCATCACCATGTTTAGCACGTACAGGTGTACTTGCATATACCTCAAACGCTACAAAACAACAAACAGGCAAAGAATGTGAATTTGGTTCTTTAAGTTATGCACAAAATGCCAAGACTATTAGAATTGTCCCATCAATGTGTATCACAAGGTGGGAATGAAACATTCAATGTTTCAAAAAGTTACCCAGCTATATAAGTATTTTAACCATGCCTAACACAATTGATTCAAGAAACCAGAATGATATTCAGGAACATGATAATATAAATTATTATGTGCAGAGGATTTAGAAACTATTCCTACCTAACCCACAGTCAATATATTTCAGGCAGAAAGCTCACAGTTAAGTTGTCTTTGTTGCAAGACAATTAGTGGTGCACTGATGGCTATTGCCATGCAAATCAAGAGTATTAGATTTCTATATGACTATGTAAATGCATGTCAACAATAGCTCTCCTCTCTGCCTATTTTTAGTGTTCCATATAATACACTATCAAGTTGTGAAAATTAAGGTGGCATGAAGCTCATCAAGATATACAGGATGAACCTTGCACTCTGAAATCTGACTAGGTAGTAGAGTGTCTTTGATAATTTTGAACCAAAGAAAGATGTTCAAAGACCCAAAGAGTTATAGGATAGAAATAAGAAAGACACTACCACTACTCCTGAATAGCTATCTCCCATTGGATTATAATTGGACGGAGCTTATTTTAATTTCCACTAATTCACTCATTTAGATGAAAGAGAATGCATGCCAAATAATCAAGCTTTGCATGATATGACTAAGCTGTTCTGAAAAGAACTGGAAAATTCTTGGTTCCATTAACATGAAAAAAAGGTTACATTATAAAGAAGATACAAGAGATAGTAGATATTAATGATATCTAACTACTAAACCTACCGACTACTGTAGCAACAATAGAAACCCGACTACTGTAGCAAACAGTTACAAATGACCATTAACATAAGGAATTTAATATTCTAACACCCTCCCTTAATGGTCAATCGGTCAAAAACACCAAGTTGCCCCCTGAATTTGACAAATTTATCCGGGCTCAGAGACTTGGTGAGAATATCTGCAGTCTGATCCGTTGTTGGAACATACTGCAGTTGAACTGATCCGTCTTCTACCAGCTTGCGGATTTTTGGCCAGTTTGAGCACCCCTTGATTGTCAGTGTACAAGGGAGAAGGACCTGCTTGTGACATGTGCATGTCAGAAAGCATCCGACGGAGCCAAACTGCCTCACATGCTGCTTTAACTGTTCCTCGATATTAGGCTTCAGTCGAGGAAAAAGCCACTACATGTTGCTTCTTGCTAGTCCATGTTACAGCACCAGTACCCAAACTGAATACATATCCAGAAGTAGATTTTCGGTCATCCACTGAACCTACCCAATCTGAATCTGTATAACCAATCAGCTTTGGATCCTTGCATCTGCCATATAGAATGCCATAATCTGAAGTGCCTTTAACATATCTCAGCACTCGCATCGCTGCAAGCCAATGATCAACTGTTGGAGCTGTCATGAAGCGAGAAATGTAGCTCACTGCAAAACTGATGTCAGGTCTAGTGGCAGTGAGGTAGATGAAACTGCCCACTAGTTGCCTGAATGTCGTTTCATCGACCGGAGGTGAATCAGAGTTGGCTGATAACTTCAGCCCCTTCTCCATAGGTGTGGAGGCAGGTTTGCAATCCTGCATCCGAAATTTGTCAAGCAGACTCCGAGCATATTTAGACTGAGAGATAAAGATACCATCAACAGTCTGCCAAACTTCAATACCCAAACAATAATGGAGAAGCCCCAAATCTGTCATGTCAAAAGCCTGACACAAGTTTTGTTTGATTGTTGCAATCAAATGTGTTGAACTGCCAGTAATGATCAAGTCATCAACATAGACAACAAGAAAGAGAATATCATCACCAGAGTGTTTGACATACAAATTAGTGTCAGAAGGGCTGCGCTAAAAACCATGATCAACCAAGTACTGATCAATCTTGATGTACCATGCACGGGGAGCCTGTTTCAATCCATAGAGTGCTTTCACGAGCCTACAAACCTGATGTTCTTTTCCGGCAACCTTGAAACTAGGAGGTTGCGTCATGTAGACTTCTTCCTGCAAATCACCATTGAGGAAGGCACTCTTAACATCCATCTGATGAACTGTCCATGCGAATTGGGCTGCAATAGCGAGAAGAAGACGAATTGTGCTCATCTTTGCAGTAGGAGCAAAAGTCTCCTCGTAGTCAATGCCCTCCCGCTGTGTGAATCCTCGAGCAACTAATCTGGCCTTGTATTTATCCAAAGTGCCATCGGCATGATACTTGACCTTATAAACCCATTTGCAACTGATGGGTTTCTTCCCAGGAGGAAGATCAGAAAGAACCCAAGTGTGATTTTTCAGAAGACTATGGTATTCTATCTACATAGCCTTTTCCCACTCTGGAATTCCTTTAGCCTCTGAATATGTTTGAGGCTCATAGATGTTGTGTATGTTGGCCATAAGAGCATAATTGACTGTGTTTTGCTGCTTGCTCGTTCTACGAGCTGACCTACCCTCAATGAGTTCATCATTATGAAGATCTCTGATAGTCTTGAGCCACCATTTAGGTCGACGAGTAGAAGTACCAACATATGGAGTATGAGAAACAACATCTTCTAGGAGTTCTGGAACAAAGTCATCTGGATATGAAGCCTGAGGAAGATCAGGTGGTGCTAGATCATGACCAGTAGACTCCTCATCTTCAGAGTCAGAATGCTCTAAAGCCCTCCCATCAGGGGAACCAAGAGGAAGACGAACACCATCATCGGGAACCTTCATAGGCTGATCCTCAAGGCTGGTAGTAGGAACAAATGGACCAGTAGTCTCATCAATCACAACATCACGACTGAATATGAGACGATCTGTCTCCACATCAATCAACCTGTATGCCTTGTGATTGTCGTTGTAAACAGTAAACATACGCTTTTGGCTCTTGGAGTCCAACTTGGCACACTTGGCGTCTGGAATCCATACATGAGCTGTAGAACCAAAGACTTTCAGATGGCCCACTTTAGGCTTCCGTCCTGACTAGGCTTCTTCTGGAGTCATCTTCTTAACGGCCTGTGTAGGTGACCGATTCAGGAGGTAGACTACAGTATAAACTGCTTCAGCCCAATATATCTTGGGTACATTCCTATACTCTAGCATAGAACGAACCATTTCAGTAATGGTGCGATTCCTATGTTCAACGACACCATTCTGCTGAGGGGTGTATGGTGTGGTGAGTTGTCGTTTGATGTCGTGTTTAGCACAAAAAGTAGAGAAGTCAGTTGAACAAAACTCCCCCCCAATTATCTGACCTTAGAGTAACAATGTGAGAACCCGATCCTTTCTCAACCAAGGCCTTATACTGCTGAAATGTACTAAACACATCTGATTTATGTTTCAAAAAGTACACCCACATTTTTCGACTAAAATCATCAACAAATAGTAAAAAATACCTGGACCCAGTAACAGATGGAGTGTTCATTGGTCCACATACATCAACGTGAACCAATTGAAGTACCTTAGAGGCACGCCAAGAATCACCATCCGAGAACGGTGTCCGATGCTGCTTTCCAGCTTGACAAGCTCCACAAACTCCATGATTTTGAGTTTGGATCTCAAGTAGACCAGCAACCAAACCCTCCCGCGACAGTTGAGAGAGATAGTGCACGTTCAAGTGCCCATAACGCTGATGCCAAAGTTTGCTGAGGGAAGTACTCCTTGCTGCCAGAGTGTGCTCCTGAGAATCACCGGAATCAACAAGTCTGTACAGACCATGATCCTCAAGTCCCATAGCAATAGTAGTACAAGTCGCCTTATCAACAATGCTGCAAGTGGACGAACTGAAAATGACATCCAACTGGGGAAAATGCTTCATGATCTAGCTGACGGAGAGAAGATTATGTTCCATGCCGGGAACATAGTAGACATCAAGAAAGAGTAAATTTCTTCCTCCAGAATGAATCTGAAGTTCTGAACATTTCCCTTACCAGCAACTGTGTACTCTTCACCGCCTCCAAAGATCACTGAATCAGTGAATGGTTCATAATTGGTGAACCAATCTCGACAATGAGTAAAATGCCGAGAAGCCCCGGAATCAATATACTAGGCAGAAGATTGGACCGGATCTGCAGTTCGTTTGGCCATAAATGCATAGAATGCAGACTCTTTCTGCTCAATGTGCTCCGCGACATTTGCCTTTTGCTGAGACCCTCCCTGCTTCTTTTGTTCAGAAGCCATCCGAATGCGACAATCAGCCTTCATGTGACCATATTTATGGCAATAATTACACTGAATGTTCTTTTTCTTCTTGTTGTCCTGAGAAGAACCAGAGCCTTTCAGCGGAGAAGATGGAGCCTTCCCTTTGTTCTTAGCAGAAGATTTGGCAGAAAACGCTTGCTCTGTGGAGGTTGAATTGGTACTACTTCCAAACTGTTGTCGCCAGCAATCCTGCTGCAAGAGCTTGGTGCAAAGATCTTCAAATTTGAGATCAACATTGGTGGAGGTGATATTCAACATTTCGATGAAGTGCTCATACGAACGCGGAAGACTCTTCAGAGTAATGACGACCATGTCTTCTTCCTCCATTGTTCGACCAATCGCCTCCAACTAATCACGAATGTCCTTAATCTTCATGAGATGTTCTTGTAAGGACATTTTCTCATCCATCATGATGGAAAAGAGCATATTCTTGAGAAAGAACGCTTTGCTCTTCTCAGAGGTTTCATGAAGTGCCTTCAAATGATCCCAAATTTCTGAAGCAGTTTTGCCAGAGGGTACCTGAGGTAGCTGCTCATCCGTGACTGAGAGTTTGATGAGCATAACGGCTTCCCGGTTACGTTCATCCCATTTGTCCTGGTCTTTTCCGACTACAGTGGGACGAGGCGAGTTCCCCAAAACGATCTGATCAAGGCAACGATATTCGAAGATCGTAATCATGCACTACTTCCAAGTGTTGTAATTCTTCCCGTTGAACTTCTGGTTGCTTTCGAGCATTATGTTCGTCAGAGATGCCATCACGTACCCTAAGGTCGAACTAGTGAAGGCAAAACGAAAACAAAAAACGCACAAATTCAAAGACGAAACCCTAGCACGGATTTTAAGGTATGTTGATGACGAAATCCAAAAAATCTGAAGAGTACCCAAAAGAGAATGCCGAAAACCCAAAAAAAATTTTGACTACCCAAAAAATTTCGTCGACACTCAATGGCACAAATTTTGAGGCACAGAAAATGAGGTACCCAAAAAAAATGTAAGACAACCCAGTTAAGATCTGGGAAAACCCACAAGGAATTTGCAATCTAAATAATTTTTCGCCTTGAAACAAAGGGTCAAAACCCTAGACGAAGTTGCAGAAAACCTTGGCCGCCATTAAAGCTTCAAAAAGTTGCAAAAAATGGCTCGAATCTCCAGAAAACGCAGGAAAAGAGTTGTAAAAACCCTAGCCGTTACTGGTACAGGCAAAAACGACCACAAAATACCACCAAAACTTATGTAAATCGCGCTTAGAAATTTTTTTTTTAAAAAACGCAGACAAAAAAAATCGCGCCCACTATAAAGAAAAACGCGTTTTGAAGAAGCCCACGATTTTCAAAATAATACCCAGAAAAAAAACGCGATTTGAATGCAGACTCAATGAACAAAAACACATTTGAACCCTAGCCACAAATTTTTCAAGCTAAAAAGATGTTTTCTAAGAAATTTTTAGAAAAACGAATTTTTAATTTTCAAGCTCTGATACCATGTTCTAGAAAGAATTGCAAAATTCTTGGTTCCATTAACATGAAAAAAAGGTTACATTATAAAGAAGATACAAGAGATAGTAGATATTAATGATATCTAACTACTAAACCTACCGACTACTGTAGCAATAGTAGAAACCCGACTACTGTAGCAAAACAGTTACAAAGAAAGACTACCACTAAGAAAGACACTACCACTACTCCTGAATAGCTATCTCCCATTGGATTATAATTGGATGGAGCTTATTTTAATTTCCACTAATTCACTCATTTAGATGAAAGAGAATGCATGCCAAATAATCAAGCTTTGCATGATATGACTAAGCCAGTTGGTACTCCATCAATACTTATATTCAAGAAAACAATGATAAAGACAACAGCACAGATTACCAACCAATTTTTGTATAAGAGGCATTGTGTTGAGTTTTTAGATTTTATATGACATATAGAATTAGCAATTTAAAATGCATGGGCATCCATATAAATTGGGATGAGATCTTAAAAGCAAGTTGGTTTACAAACAATTAGTTTTATTCAGAATTCCTACATAGATCAACAACAAAAAATTAACTCTACAAACAAAGTTTAGAATTCTCAACATGTGACATGTTTCTTCTGCATGCAATTACGCCAATAATGGTTTTCCTGTGACACATTGGTGAATTCTATACACATAAAGTACTAAATTTTAGGGCAACCTTTGGAGAGTCTTCTTTACCTACCTCTTCAGCTACGTCAATTGGTTCTGCTGAAAAGGTCATCATATTAGGGGAATTCAATTCAAGTTCCATTTCTGAGCCAAGATGGCTAGAGGTTCAACCTGAGCACCTTGAGTACCAAAGGCTCCATAGGGTGCCTAGGCTAAACCTAGGTGAACTAGGGCCAAACCCAGGAGAACCCATAGACCTCCACTACAAAAACAAGGAAACCTTTTTTCTGGAGGGTTTTATATCAAACCCACAAAATCCTTCAGCTATCGGATACAAGAGCATGAGCCTTAGGCTGAAACCTCTTCGGCTGAGAGCCAAGGACTAAAGGGTATCCATTCCACCAAAGTCATGAGACACAACCCTGGCCTCATCCCTTATGGTTTTGGTGCCTTGCACTCAGCAAGACTTGATCCTTACCAAGCTCATTCAGAACCATTCAACTTCACCAACTAAACAAGGGCACATTGACTTCTTGATTTTTTTAATTTTATAGAACAAAAAAGAAACACTTCACAAACCTAATTTCACCCTCAAGTGCATGCCTTTTCACTCTGTTCGCCTAAAGTAACTCATTTTTGCCCTCATTTCACAAATATAAGGAAACAAAACACTATTTTGCTACTAGCTAAAAAATTTATTTTGCTACGGGAGAGAAAGAGCTGCACCTACAAGATTCATCCATTAAAACTAAGTTTATCTTATGGGTTTTTCCACTTTTTTCCTTTTTTTCTTTTCCTTTTAAAAAATGCTTTGAAGGCTTTTTTAACGTTTTTATATATATTATAGGTGTTATAATGTCATTCTTTTGGGGGCATTTTTTTTGTATTCCTTAAGTTAATGCAATAGAGTTGTAATGTTTTTTTACTTTTTTATTAATTATTCATACAAAATGGCTATAGTTCTAGTTTAGTCGGCTCAATGCCAAAGAAGCCACTCAAACTTGACACAACATCATCTCTTTGGCAACATGCATGCATGATTGACTAACTTCCTAGAAATGGGGGTTTTCATTCGCATTTAAGAGCTCAAATAGTCAAGTAAAAGCTTACCTATGTGCTATGACACAATTAGGAGTATGAAATTGTCTAGGGCCCAATAAAAAGAGGTTGGCAATGGAAAAAAAATTATGGCATATATCAAAGAACAAAAGGATGCCAACATTGTAAATAACTGAGCAAAGAAAAGATCACATCCTCTACCCAAGAAAGGATCATGCACGCCACCAAGTGGCTTAATAGTACCTATTGGCTCAGATCCTTTCATTTTACCACCATTTTCCCATGAAAACAATGCCTCCTTTCTTTCACGTAATAGAGGCCTAGTGGGAAAGGCCTACAAGAATAAGTTTGAAAAGGTTGTAAATCAGAGCATTGCTTGTTGCATTTATGGCAATGAGCTTCCTTTCAACCTTGTTAAATCACCATATTAGCGAGAAATAGCAATGAAATTGCTAATGCACCTACTGATTACACTAGTCTTGGATATGAAAAGGTGTGCACCACCCTATTGTCCAAAGAAAAAGCTTTCATAAAGACATCATTGAAGAAAATCCATGATACATGACCCAAAATAGGAGTGTCCACCATTTCTAATGGATAGAAGGATTGCAACAAATAAACCACTAATTAATGTCATTGTAGTCTACTCTAAAGGGGCAATGTTTTTTAAGGAAGCCGATTGTGACGAGCAAGTGAAGGATGCAAACTTCATTGCCAAGATCCTTATAGAATTCACTGAGATGGTGAAACCCAAAAATGTTGTCAAGTCATAATAGACAACACTAAAAATTGCAAGGCAATTGGTTTAATACTAGAGGGTGCATATGGACATATTTTTTGGACACCATGTGTTGTCCACCCCCTCAACATGGTAATGTAAATAATTGGCATAGAGATCAAGTGGGTCAAAGAAATCTACACTGAGGCAAAGGAGATTCAAGTGTTTGTGACAAATCCTCATATGTCACAAGCCATCTTAGAATCTTCTACAACTTGAAGTTGTTGAAGGTCATTTTATTTTTTATTATATTTTTTAATGTTTTGATGTCATCTATTTCTTAAAATTTTTTTTTTTTTTTTTTTTACACCATGTTAGGTTTTTGAGACTTGATCCATATCACACACAATTGTTTTGAGAGGACTTGTGAAGATGCAAGAGCCATTGAGCATTGTGGTCATCAACACTCTTTGGAGTGTATGGAGGCAATCAAATTGAGAGAGAGCCCAAAAGGTTAAATCATTGATCCTTGATGATGAGTGGTGGGCTCATGTGGAATATGTTTTGAGTTTTAGTAAGCCCATCATGAGTATATCTAGGTATGTTGATATGAATCGATGTGAGATGTACTCCATGGTTAAAAAACAAGGACCATAATAGAACCCAAGAATGACACCACTATAATGTCCCCTTTTTGGGATTACCCTTGATTTTGCCCTAGAGTCGCAAGTTCAATTGAAACAAGAGGTGTAATATAGTGAGATTTTAACTTTACCAATAAACATGTCCTTAGCTGAAACCCTGGATTAGGTCTTGCAATAATGTTAGATAACATATAATTCTACCAATGATTCAATAAGAGTTAGGGTACATATATTGCATATATATTATCAATTGTTTCAATCCATTTGAATAGATTATTTAAGAAATCAAGAATCAATAGTGCTATTCCCATAGTCCACCATGATGGGGTTGGAGAGGAAGCATGTTAGGGTTCCCTAACTTCACCACATCTAAGCCCAAGAGCGCGGAGTAACCATACTCGACCCCTTGGCCCCAAGGGGAAGGACTCTTGTCCATCCAACATGAGGTGAGCTACTTAGAAGGGGAAGACACACCTGCATCCCTTAATCATTTCCTCATAAGATGCCCTAACTTCACCTCGTCTAAGCCCAAGAGTGTGGAGTATCCATACTCGACCTCTTGGCCCCAAGTGGCAAGAACTCTTGTTGCTCCAACATGAGGTGGGCTACTTATAAGAGGAAGATGTGCCTGTTGACCTTATTGAGGTTACTCCCTAACCCTTTCATGATGGCTTATAGGAGATTCAAATAAATAAATGATTACAAAGATTAACTACTATCATCACAAAGAATTGATAGACTATATATTCCATTATAAGATATAGATAGACTATATATATATATATTATCTTGCATACCACAATTGAATAACGCTGCTGTAGTTTACTGATATTTCTAATCTGATTGATATATCAGGGTTGCAGATTGCTTGATCTTCTAGTAGATGTCGATAGAACTCTATTGTCTTATTCAATTTGTTCTCAATACTCAGAATAATTCCTGATGATCCTCCTCTGCCTTGGAAATGTGTCCTCTTATATCCCCACAATAGGGGAAAAGACATGTCTGTTCATTATGTTTTCCCCTTGGGAAGGGACATGTCCCACTTCAGATTTGATCGCTGCCCTTCATAACCAGCCGATGCTCTTTGGTGTTGTTTTGATAAGGCATGTGCCCCTTTATAGGAATCACTGCTGTTTAGAAAAGTATTGGAATAATTAATAATATTTGCTCTCCTAAAATTGCCGACCAGTTTCCTTCCTTTTGGGATGGCGATTTATATATATTTTATTTTATTGCTCTTCCTTTCTTACGGTGGGGGCATGACACCCACAAAAGCATTTATCAAAAGAATGCAAAAAATCATCCATGATTATTGTAACAAGATGACCACAACCTTGCATCTTTGTCTCCAAAATGTTATAGCACAAAGATACTTTCCTTGTTAAGGAGGGTGGCACCATAGACAAATGAAGAGGTTGTTGTTGGGTACAAGATTTCATTCAAAAGAATATTCTCAAATGTAAATATACAAAGTGTTGTTGAGTGAGTTTGACCACTTTATATCTTCAAAGAATTATGATGTTTGTGGTTTTCAAGACAAGTACAAGAAGATGCTCATGGATATTGGTACATACATGGTCAAGGATTTATTTACATACAACCTCTTACAATATAAATTCTATCTCAAGGATACAATTTTGTTAACTTCCTTACGTTTCTTTTGTTGCTATATATTATAACTTATGTTTTATAATTGCAAATGTTGTATCAAGTTTGAATGCAATTTCAACAATTGTGAATTCTTTTTCAGCTGAGGGGAATTGGAGTACATATACTCATCTATCCACTTAATTAAGCACAACTTGTTGGCTGCAACAAAGTTGAGGATTTGGTGTATGTGCACTACAACTTGTGTCTCTTATCACATAAGACACCTAATTATGATGATGGGGCAACAAGGAATTGGGACCTAACTCCTAAGTGTGCCAACTTAAGACACTTTTGTTGCACAACTTGCCATATTCTCTTTAGATGAGGCAAATTATACATATGATATAGCTAGTGGGAGTGACACTACAGCTAATTGTGGTTCAAACGAACCAAATATTGACTTTTATGCTATCAATGAAGAGTAATATGAAGATTATTGATTGTAATTTTCATTTTGTAATATTGTATTGACATTTTGATTCGATATAAACACTTCTAATTGCCAAAAACAAAATACCTCATAATGTGCATAAACACTTATATATGTGTTTATATATAAATATATATATATATATAAAATGTATCGTATTGCATACGCAAACCCAAACTAGCAACTTAGCTCTTTAGTAGATTATATTGAACAATTATTCAGGCCTGCCGCCTAACTGAAAATCTGCCTGCAGTAAATTCCTCCCTAGATAAAATGCAATGGACCATACACACTCGAGATGGGCATGCATCTGTTATCACTTCAAAACACAACTCTTCATCAGCAACCATCAATTATAAAGTTGTATTGAGTCTTACTAATTGTGATTTTTTTTGCAGTTTCAACTCAAACTGAAAACCCATTATGCAATCCCTCGATGTAATTACCAATCTCATTAACCACCTTTTTCTCAATCACAAATATTGATCTAATTTCTTCTTTTCCTTTGACATATCCCATTAGTTGAAAGTTGGATCGCAATACTACAATGCATATTCTAAGTACTAAGTAGTATCTGGTCACCTCATTTGTCTTCACACTGCAGCTAGCTTTACATAGAAACATCCAGGAATCAACAGTCATCCAAGAAAACAAAGAGTATTATTTTCTTAACTGAAAACCCATGAAATCTAGAGTTGGCAAGTCCTTCGCATCTCAAATAAGATCCAATAAAATCTATGACAACTTCTAGAAAGGTTAATGCAGCATCATTGCATTACCTATCCACGTCTGACATAATACCCGAGGAGCCAGGAGTGTTCCATGAACAAAGAAAATATAGGATTTTGGAGATAAGATATTTAAATACACTTCCAATATTGCATTTTGTTATTTGCCAAATCCAAATGTATTGCATAGCCCCGTGGCATGCAAGAAAGAACCCATGATCTAGGTATTACCCATTAATTCATGACAAAGATTTGTCAATAGCTGCATTGTTTGAGATGCTCAATAACTTTTCTACACAATTTCATGAATAGCCGTTTTCATCCACATGCATGATGTCTACTTAGAATACTTAGAAGTATCCTTGCATAATCTACTAAGACTTGTCAAATGCATGAAGCTGCATACACATAACTCACACCTCTCCAATAATTTATCAATTTATAATATGCTCATTGCACATTCTTTAAACACCATCAATTTATCCATGACAAATTTATTCGATACTTAGTTGACAAAACATGTAAATTAAAGATTGATTAAGATACCATTATAGAATGGGACATGAAAGGAACCACAAAACACCCTAAGCAGTCCAAGAAAGAAGAAAGAAAAGATGTCATGTTATATCAGTTGTATAACTGATGCGTTGTGATTTAGTATGATTTGCAATAGCATACATAGTTAAATACCCTCTTACATAACTTATAGGTAGAAAATGATACTTCCCTTAAGAATGTTCCACCATAACAGAAGTAAGCTCATAAAGTCCAAATTTTGTGCACTAGGTTCAAATGATGCTGACACCTTTACTTATAAATTAACAACCTTTAATGGAATAGATAAATTCCCAAGCAACTACCTCTACAGTTTAGGTAGAACCTTTGATGTTATCACAGAAAATAACAAAACAATTCCACCAAGAAACCATTTAGAAGGCAATTGAAAGTTCAAATGGTTATCAAATGTTACTGGCCCCTTCAAGCAAGCAATTATGAAAGAATGCCTCCAATATTTGAAAACTCTGTGCCTGTAGATCAAAGGTCTCCCAAGCTGTAAGAATCGCCTCACCATAGGCAAGAGATTTTTTCAACATAATTTTAGCCCTACATGAAATTGTCAGTAAAGTTTGAAAAGATAAAAACAAAGAAAAAGCAATAGGCATTCATTTGAAATAATAAGAAATTGCACGAGATACCCTCTTGCTAGTTGAGAATGTCCATGGCCATAATATTAGAACCATGTTAGAAAGAATCTAAATGAGAGATTATTGTACCAAGTTTGCAATTGCAGTATAGCTCTAGGACACATCCCCATAATGTTTGAGGTGTTTCGTGGAAAGGCAACACCCTAGGTGCAATGGGACAAGGATGAAATGCCCCCCACCATCCTTGGCTTCAAGAACCCTACAAGGGGTTGTTCCTAGGCCAACCTTGTGAAACAAACGTGTCCCCCTTGTAAATTTGGTAAATAATCAGATTAATATTATTAATTGAAGAGCCTTGCTCTTATAGAATTTACAAACCCTACAAATTAGGGAGTATCAACAATTACCTACAAACAGTTAACTATATACTACGAATAGTTAAAAATAGATAACTAAACGTTAACTAGATGATAGACAAATAGTTAACTGAAGCAAACTAAACCGGAAAGATGCTAAAAGCAGACCAAGTTAACTACAAATTAACTTACGACTAACTAAAGACTAAATAAAGCTAAGATGACCATTAATATTACATTTAATATTTTAATACCCTCCCTTAATGGTCATCGTACAACCAAAAACTAAGTCTACCCATATTGTGGTGGTCATCAAAATGCATAGTGTGCAGACTCCTCCTACTCAATCTGCTTCGCTACATGAACACTTTGCTGAGATGCTTCCTGGTTGGACTTCTCATCAACCAACCGCTTTCTGCAATACCTTTGTATATGACCAATCTTCCCACAGTAATGGCAAGTAAAAGACTTCTTGGAGCCCTCCTCTAAATCGCCTTGTCCTTTCTATTGAGTGTACAAAGACACCATCCCTCGCATTTTCCAAAGCACGAAAAACAAGGTAACTCTGTGATCTGCTGGCAAAACACTGGACAATCAGTTGGCACAACTCCGCTCAAAAATCATCTAAAAAAGAGGCTCAAAAAATGTAAGATTTTTTTTACTTCTAAAAGGCAGCAAAATTTTTATAGAAAAAAAATTCCAAAACTCTGTAAATTTTTGAAGAAAAAATTTTCAAAAACTCTTTGCAAATTTTTATTTTCCCAAAAAATTGTCAAAATTGGCTCAAAAAAATACTTTTTCTTCGAACTGCCATTAAAACTCAAAAAATTACTGTAAACCCACAAACTCGGACTAGAATCATGATTTCTCAAAAAATCACCAGCAACAGATTCAAATCCTAGGATGCACAAAAAGAACCTCTGACAAACACTGCAGAAAGGAAACTACGGCAAAAATTGCGAACTAAATTGTAGCTGAAAATCGTACCCAAAAAGGTAGGGAGGACGCAAGCAGCGAAAACGCGTGAAGGAATAGAAAGGTCGCGCGAAACCCTCAAACCACAAACAGACAAATGCCCGCACATTCAAACCTCGATCATGCAGAGAAAGATGCCATGGTCCACGCGGGAGACAGAAAAAAAAGGGATGTTGTGCGCAGACAAAAGGAGATGTGACGCATGCAAACATAATGAAAACCAAGGCCGCAGAAATGAAAATCACACGCTGGAAAGATATCGACGGTCGCGCGGCTCCAAAACATAGACAATCAGCATGGGATTTTGCCAGAGAAAAAATTGTGGGGAATACAGAAGAAGAATGTTAAGGATAGGGCTAACAAAAATGCCCACAAACAGACGCACGAGAAGATCAGCACCCAGAAGAAAAACAAACCCGCAATTAGTAGTCGACTTTAAACAGAAGAAAAGCTCGACAATCTTCAAACGTAGCATCCAAACTACCCACGAACACAAGTCCACAAACAAAAAAATCGAATTATAGCTCCAAAAGAGCCCACAAAATTCTTCAAAGATTTCAACAAAACCTCCAACGATTTAAAGAAAAACCTAAAACCAACTAGAAAAATTCACCAAATCTTATACAAGCCCATCGACCTACTCTGATACCATGTAAATTTGGTAAATAATCAGATTAATATTATTAACTGAAGAGCCTTGCTCTTATAGAATTTACAAACCCTACAAATTAGGGAGTATCAAAAGTTAACTACAAACAGTTAACTATATACTACGAATAGTTAAAAACACATAACTAAATGTTAACCGGATGATAGACAAACAGTTAACTAAAGCAAACTAAAGCGGAAAGATGCTAAAAGCAAACTAAGTTAATTACAAGTTAACTTACAACTAACTAAATAATAAATAAAGCTAAGATGACCATTAATATTACATTTAATATTTTAATACCCCTTTGGGGAGACATACTGCCATCCCCAAGATGGACTAGGGACAGACAGACATATCTCAACCATCTATGAAATGTCAGATAACCCCTTACATCAATAAATAAAAAGTAGGCTTAGCTTAAAATATTAAAACATAAAACTGTTTGGGGCTGTGCTGGATAGAAAAGCAGCATTTTTTTCCCCGTTTTATGAATATTTCAGCATTTTTTAGTTTCACGAGCTTCTCCTGATTAAATTCTAAGTAATTAAATTCCATGTTTACTATTGGTTTACCAAGCCAATGCCAATTCCAAATAATGCTACTATGATTACAATCAATTGATTAAAAAAATAATTATAATGATCCTACTGAATATACTTGGACTTCTGACACACATACATTAGAACTGCAACTATAGTGGACCTCTTTGTTAAGTTATACTCTATCCCTTACATGGGAACTTGCTCAAGCTCCTGATAGATATTATAAAATGGTCCGTTCAAAGTTTGGCTAACATTGGTGTGTCTGCTTTTATTAATTTGATGAATGATGCTGGAGCCTGGTACTCTCTTTCAGATACAAATGACAACAAGTTTTATCATCTTTGAAAAGAGCAACTGCAGAACAGTGGCAAAATTCGCTCAGATTGCTTCCAGCATGGCTGACATTGAGACATCAGATAGTGCAGAAGATGTCCTACAAAGTCTAATAGAGGACTTCTTGGACTCTTTGGTCAATGGTACAATTTCAACTCAAGAGTCTGAAGATTGGGTGAAGATAGATATTATAAAATGGTCCGTTCAAAATTTGGCTAACATTGGTGTGTCTGCTTTTATTAATTTGATGAATGATGCTGGAACCTGGTACTCTCTTTCAGATACAAATGACAACAAGTTTTATCATCTTTGAAAAAAGCAACTGCAGAACAGTGGCAAAATTCGCTCAGATTGCTTCCAGCATGGCTGACATTGAGACATCAGATAGCGCAGAAGATGTCCTACAAAGTCTAATAGAGGACTTCTTGGACTCTTTGGTCAATGGTACAATTTCAACTCGAGTCTGAAGATTGGGTGAAGATATATTGAGATTCACTGTCTCTAATGCAAAATGTCATACACCAGTACAACTTTCTGTAAGTTTCAGCTTCTTTTACTCGTAGTGTTTATATAAATTATAAATTGCAACACCTTTTACTGTTTTTCAAAATTAATTTTTCAATATTTAATTTTATATATTATTTTAACAGCAATCCCCAAAACTCAGTGAAACACTTGTAATTGTTGCATACAAGAAAATTTCAAATTGGTTTTTCTCCCTTGGATGCATAGCCTGCCTATCTCAGAATTCATTTTCTGTTCCATATGAAATTTCAGGGAAAAACATCTATAGGTATTTAAGAACTTGAGTTTATACCTAGCCATTCACACTGTGATCTTTATCCTATAATGCTTGTCGCTTTGTCTGATTTACATTCCATATTCTTTGGGTACATATCAAGATGAGCTTTCCATTTATGGGCATGTACATTTTATAGTGCTGCCTACAATTTTCCTGACAATTCAACTTTATGATACCTCAATTTAGACTCATCACCATCATCTGCATTGATAGTATAACTGATACATCTACAAAAGGGAATGTCATAGAGGAAGAGTCTAAAGGAGATCTCGCTGTAGCAGAATGGAATAGCAATTTCCTGATATGGACAAATGCAGATACAAGCCCACCAAAGTCTAAATACAATTAGATCTCAATGTAATGTCCCCTTTTGGGATTGCCCTAAATCTTGTCCTAGAATCACAAGCTTAATGTAGTTAGGGTTATAACTTACTGCTTAAATGCTTCAAGCAAGATAAATCTTGGTTTTGGTACTGCAATCATGTTAGATAATATTGGAAATATAATTCATATGATCAAAACATAATAAATGCCTTATCCATTTAAGCTATAAAAAATACATAATTATTTCAAGACTATCTAAACTACCAATATCCAAAATGCATAGTGGAAGTTTTAATCACAACAGGACTTGGATGAGAAGCAGGATAAGTCCACCCGAAGATATCTATCTATGCCCGAGAGCATGAGCGTCCGACCAAGACAACCCACCCCACCCCTTGGCCCCAAGGGGCAGGAACGTCCAAACCAAGACAATTCCACCCTTGAGGTGGGGTACTTAGTGGATACACTTGTATCTGCTTTTCCTATCTATGTTTTCTCGTCCATCCCTCTTATGATTGCAATTTCTTGAATCCATCCTACCAACCAATCATAGTTTGGCTTGATAGGAAAGCCTTGAAAGGGGTGCCTGCAAACTACTCAACCCATCTAAGCCCAAGAGCACGAGCGTCTGACCAAGACAACCCACCCCTTGGCCCCAAGCGGCAAGAATGTCAACCAAGATAATTCCACCCTTGTGGTGGGCTACTTAACATGGGAGAGCCCGTAAACTGCATCTCCCTAACTTGCTTCCTTCAACCTTACATTTGATTGATCATAGGATAAAGACATACAAAATATATGCAGGCTCATAGAGATTATACATTAATAAGCATATCATTATTCACAATGATCATATTAGTGCATGCCACAATACTAGCTAATATAAGACTGCTATATTCTAAGATGCAAACATATTAACAAATGATGACTTCTGCCCTTGTCTGCTGAGTGCAGATAATTATGTTTGACCTGCTCCAATTGCCTTGTTGTTCGATCTGTTTTAATATAAAAAAGATATTGCTTAAAGAGAAACAAATAGATTAAGTTAGAAATTACTAATAAGGATTAATAATTGCTGCACACATCATTATTGCATAATCGTATAATATATATATTATATCATATACATATATAGATATATGTAATTATATTCAACTTACTTCCCTTATTAATTTATGATTTATCTTCATTTATCTCTCATTGAACTATCTTCTTCTTCATACATACTTCTTAGTGCATTTAATGGCTGCTGCATTTCTTAGTGCTGATTATTATTTATTTCTGATTGCTTCCATGTCAGACTTTTATTGGTTTCGTTCTGTTACATTCCTTTATTTATCTCCAGCAGATATTTTCTATTTCTTCCCCCCTCCAGATCACACTTTATTCATCCTTATATATCTCATACAGTTGGGGGTCACACCCCTTCATTATTACTGTCCCTTTTGAAGAGTCACATCTATTCCTTAATCGTTAATTTGAAGTCTTAACACATTTTTAATTCAAACATCTTTTTAATTCTTAAACCTGCGATGCCTTTTACACTCTATTCACTGCTGTTAATGCCCTTTCCTTATATTAATTATGATCGTTGCCTATATATGTTTACCACATTTTATCGCTGCAACTTTTTAAATGAATCGCTGCCCTTTTTCATATTCATATTAATATTTATTACTATATTTATAGATTGAATATATTGTTAATATATTTAGTTTCGTAGTAGTTTTAAAATGTATATTTTATATTATTATATTGTAATAGTTATAATTATAATAATATTAAATTGTTAATATTTATTATTTACTTTTAGATTTTGATATTTATATTGTTATTTATTTTATTTATTAATTTATTTGTATTTCAATGCTTTATATTTTAATGTTGTAATTTCATACATCAATTATTATTTCTTTATTAACCACAGCCACTTTTATTATTTAACTAATCCACACCCTTTAATAACTGCCACCTTTACATATATTGATCGCTGCTTTTTATATAATCATTGCCTTGTATCTATTTGTTGCTGCTCCCGGGAACATGATCGTTGCCTCCTTGTTAATAGCAATCGCTGATGTTGTTTATATCTGCATTCTAATCGTTTAATCTCTGCCTCATCTTTGTCTTCACCACTGCAGTATTGACACTTTTTGTAGAAAGCAGTGAAAAAGCCAAAATTGGAAAACCACTTGATTCATTAAAACATATAAACAATGAAAGGAAACATAAAGGAACACTCACACATGGACTAAGAACGATAGTGTTACCTGGCAAAATCATAAAAGGAGGAAAACCCCAGTAAGATTGATCTAAATGCTCCTCATGCCACAATAATCCAATCAAGTACATTGGAGTGAGTAGAACAGACAACTACACAAGCCATCACAATTTTCACTTGACCTGCAAACACTAAAATGGTGTCCTAGACCTCAAAAACCCTACTCCACAGTGATAACCTTGCAAATTTGAGCTGACATGAGGAATAGATGAGCTAAGAAAACTTTGCACATGTACAAACATGTATTGTAGACCTCCTATGACTGCAGTGGCACTCAAACACTTCCCAATGCTTGGAAGCGAAATGAATGGACAAAACCCTTCAAATTCCACTCTCTATCCTGACAATGACAAATTCACTGCTTCTCTAGAGAGGCATTTGTGCATTCACCACAACATTTATGTTTTAGTGCAGTAAGACACTTTTTGTAGAAAACAGTGAAAATGCCAAAATTGGAAAACCACTTAGTTTTGAAACTTGCATACATATACTCTATCTTCCCCAGGATACTTGTTTTTGCTGAAGCATTGGTGCTTTCTGTGGAAAGCAGCAAAAATACCACAATTAGAAAACCCCTTAGTTTTGAAAATTGGATACCTATCCTCTGTCCTCCCTAGGATGCTCTAGATCATCCCAAGTCTACATATAACTTGTACACAAGCAAATTTATTGTCCTTGGAAACCAAAGAAAACTCATCTCTATGTGAAGGCAGGTCCTGATTCATCTCCCTCTGACCGATGTCGTGGCAACAGATCACCTGATCATGAACTTGACCCACTTTCATGGATCAATTGTCCTTTTGGCATTGCAATTATATCTTTTTATCTCAGGTGTAGGTGTATTATCGATGTCTAGTTTACTTCTGATATTGGTCATGATGCCAAAGCCCAGGGCTACCAAATTTAAACGATATATAAGATTAAATAGAGAAAACCCCTTTGTTGACTTGCACAAAAGGGTCACTTGCCAAAAGCAACCTTTATCTTAACATTTATGCTTGTATCTTAAGTTGATTGAAATGTCAAGGGCATGAAAGGTTATATAAATCCAGTTTAAATTCATCAAAATCTATACTTAATAGAGAGGCAGTGATCTAATGGAGGAAAAATACGGAATAATTATAATTTTAATAGCATAATATATACAACTCATGACTTTTAATACATTGTTACATGCCTTCGTAAAATATTTAATTTAGTTATTGATTATTAAAACTAGTAGTCTATATTATTATTACCTGAGTTACAGGATGGATCACGTAACAGATAGCAGTCCACTTATAAGAGATGTCTATGCAAGTGTGTCACACTAGACTTGAATGGTAAACTGGGATATGGTTAAAATCTTCCAATATTTGCTACACCTTGGAAACAAAGATTATTTAAAAAAATAAATAAACAAAATCTGCAGTATTTGTTTTAAAACTAAACACCTATTGAAACAATCTTCTTACCAAGAAAGTGCTCTCTCAAGTCATAAAGACCATATTTGGCCTAATGTTTGGAGACTTCTTCAAATTTACTCCATGCTCTATAGTTGTGGCATCCTCCTTGTCTGCCATGTTCTCATGTTCTTAATAAGCTAGCATATGACCAATTCCAAGATAGCATGAGAAACTAGATATTCAATCCAATTTCATGGTTGTATGTCCACAAAGCAAGGTTGCGATATTTTCCAAGATCATATGAAAAGTTCCCATTATTGTAAGGTTATATTCTGGTTTGGTGTTAGTTAATTATAAGCGGGGAATAATTCTATGAAATAAATTAGCAATTGACAATTAGTAAAAGAGATAATGCTATCACTTCTATATTAGTCACTGTAAACTTGTTTAGATTGCTACTAATAAATGTTGAAGCTTCAGCTTCAACAAATTCTAACAATAAGTTTAAGATAATTATAGAATAAGTTTAAGATAATTATAGAACACTCAAAAGAATGTTGTACTTGCTGCCATAATTTTAATGTGTGCCTCGAACCTACATTTAATGCAGGATTATGACATATGCTAAAATGAAAAAAGGAAAACACCCTATATTGAACACACGAAAACCTCTATGCTCCTAATATCTGTAACAAATTACAAATCTAAATTTCCTATAGGAGAGCTAAATCTTAAAAATTAAGTACTGAGAATGTATTAGGGCAACAACAACAGGGCACAGGTTGAATGATGATATACTGATAAAGATAAAAAAATACAGCAGATTATAAAGTTATGATATTAATATCAGGATTCAACTGCATATTTTTTTAGTCAAACTCATTGACTGATATTTCATGAGTAGTGGTTCGCATGAACCCATCTCTCATGAGAGTGAATAGTCCACTTAGTACTTGTTGCATCTAGGTGGTGCTCACAGGGACGAAGCATTGGGACTTCCCAGGAGGTCACCCATCTCAGTACTACTCTGACTCAAGCATGTTTAACCATAGAATTTTCCCCCGAGGTCAAGCCCACTTAGCTTGCTGCGCATTTGCAAAACCTTCAGCAAGTGTTGTACCTCATGAACCATTCATCATAGAGTCCCTTTAGCTCATCAATTAGATTATAAAGTTCAAAACACAAATTATATAAGCTATACTTGAAACACTTATTGAAGAAATTACTAGTTTTAGAGTTATGTTTGGTAAAGTGGGCTAACAAAAGTTTTGAACTTTTTTATATTTTCCGTCTTAAAACACCATGTTGATGCAAAAGATTGAAGACAATTACAAAAAAAAAAAAAAAAGTGAATATAAATTAACATAAAACTGGATGTACTAAATTTGCTTTCATGTATTTTTATTTTTTTTTAGTTCATTTCCTTTAATGGTGTTTGTTTTTGAGAAGGTCAAGATCTAATAATCCGATTCTATTCATCATTAAAAAGTATTAAAAAATATAGAACAAAATATTAAGTTGTTATGATAGATACTTAACAAAAATGCAGTGAAAGAAATATGTTGCTACTGAATGTAGCATCAAGTGTAATGGACATGGAACTACTTCCCATATGCACCAAAAATGACACAGGCAAGCTGCCATTGGTAGCAAAAGCCAGCTCCAATGCCAAAAGGTTTTACTCATACGAATCAGAACAAACCCAAAATAGATAATCATAGCCATTCAGCAAAATTGTCTTCAAACATATACCTGGTTCTTCAAATGCATCGGGCTCCTGCTTGCAGTCAGTTAGAGATGAGTCAACCATTGAAGCATTTTCCTTGGGGGTTCCATCAGGTGAAGCCTTCCCTATATCCTGCTTAAGAATTAGAGAAAAGGAAAATTAAATAGGCCTACTTATGAAGTATTGCATGAAGTACACATTATAAGTTAACTATGTTCCACCAAGTTTCCAGGGGCAGATTATTTTGAGGCCATTTTAGGAGATGGCAAAAGGGGAGGGCTATATAAAAAATAGGGTAAATTTTAAAAAAATTGGAAATTTTCAAATATTCATATGATAACATTGAAGGCATTCATCATATACACTATAGAATCCTTAACACAACATTAGAGTTGAATTAAGAGTTCACAAGAGAGTCGAACAAATTAATAAATGTCAATGTGCATATGATACAAAATTAAAAAATACAACAAAATGCCCAAAGGCTGCAAGTTTGAACTACAAAATGTTAAATGTCAAAGTCACAAAAACATTGTGGTAGAAAGTATGAGGCTGCCCATAATTAGTATTTCCCAATCTTCTTGTGGAAAATATTAAACCAGACCCAATGTGTCTGATAACAAAGAAGATAATGCTCTGTAACTTAACTCTACACAACTGCCATTATTTAACTCAAGACTTTCTATCTACAAAGCTTTCTAGACTCATACAGCTACATTCTCTATATTTTTACAGTATTTTAATTGAAATCATAGTATTTCTTGATCAACTGCATCCATCAGATCTTCATTGCTCTCCTCTGGCAGGCTGCTCTGCAGCCTTCAAAATGTTTAATTCCATTTGAAGAATTTGAACCCCTCAGTAAGTTCCAGCATATTTTGTGTCTATATAGAAATTGTTCTGAATGTGAAACAAATAGACACAAAAGGGGCTATGAAGAAAGTGACAAACATTCCAAGTATCTTAATAGAAACTATTGTGAATGTAAAATGAATAGAATACAAAAGGGGCTGTGAAAATACTTGCATCAAGATTGCACTATTAATCTTTCCTAATCTCTTAATTTAGCACCCTCCACCTCCACACCAGTATCTTGAACCTTATAGCTTCTAACTTCTTCCTCATTATAATGAACTGTTATTAATAAGATATTTCAGTCTCTGTTGTGTAGGATTCTTATTATCAAGGATTAGAAATTTTAGTTATTAAAATTTTTTTACAGATCCCCAGTTGTAAATTTTATTTTCAAATTTGCTAGCATATTCTCAAATGTAGAAAGCTTTACTAAACATGTCACTATACAGAAATCAATATAATGACGCATTGTAGTAATGTAGTAATTAATAAAGAGAGTTGACAGAATACAAAACACAGTATAAATTTATGTTCATTCAAAAGATAGATTAGACAAAATTATTATTCACAAAATTCAATCCACCCAATGGTTCCACTGTTAACAACACAGGAAAGAAAAGGCAAACCCCTAGATTTAATTCAAAAACAAAATCAACAATAGCCGAAGGCATCATTAGGGCTAAGAGTGGTGTGCAGCCCACAAAAAATAATTAAAAAACAATCTTTTTTTTAATTTCAGACCTTTTTTTTTTATAAAAACTGCTTCTACAGGTTAGAGGCAGCCGGCCATCCCCAGGATGGTTGGGGAACATTTGAGATGTTCCCAGCCGTCTCGGAGATGTCCATCCATCCCCTGCTCATTCCCGATCTGTTGCCACATCCCCGGTACTTTTAGGGCAGAAAAATAAAAAAATGTGGACAGATAGGGGGCATCCCCAGAACAGGTACGCCTGGAAAAACCCAGGGGACACATCCCCAGTGACATAGCTGACAGCAGTATAGTAGAAAGAAAACTTAAAATTTCTGGTTTCATTGTTCAAAGATTTTGATAGACATAGCAGTATAACAAATATGGTAATAAACGTTTATCCAAACAGATGATAGGATTTTCCATAGATGAAAAACTCAGCGAGTTGCAAAAACTCGTGAGTTTAAAAACTCGCGTAATAAACGTTTATCCAAACAGATGATAGGCTTTTCCATAGATGAAAAACTCACCTAAAACTCGGCGAGTTGCAAAAACTCGTGAGTTTAAAAACTCGCGAGTTTTTGAGCCATTTACTCGCCAGCAAAAATTGCCAAGTTTTTCACAAAAACTCGTCCACTCAGCAAAAATACCCCCACGGCCGGAATAAAGGCAATTTCAATTCATTTTTTGCCTCCACTAATTGCTCTTCTTCAGCAAAAACACTCTCCCAACCATTTTGCACCTATTTGCAAAGATCTTGCATCAAGGAGACGAAATTTGAAGGGGATTTTCATCGAATTTCAAAAGCAAATTGGATTTCCAGGTAGGTTTCCTGATTTTTCTTATTCTTTTTTTTTTCTTTATTTTTGCTGATTCTATGTTTTAAAAACATCATGAATGCAGTATAAAAAGGATTTAAATACATTTATATTGATCAAAACAAGATTTAGATTCATCAAAACAAGATCTTTTTATAGATTTTTCTCATTTTTTTCAAAAAATTTCAAACCCTAGTTTTTTTAATTTGAATCCTCTTTTTTGTTGAAGAACATGTTTAGAATCTTAGATTAGTTTAATTTTTTACTAATTTAAAGTAATTTTCTGATTTTTTCATTGTTTTCACATTTTTTTCAAACCCTAGATTTTTTTTTTAATCCTTTTTTTTTTTGAAGAAAATGTTTAAAATCTTAAGATTAGATTAGATTTTTACTAATTTAAAGTAATCTATTTTGATTTAATCTAATTTAGGTTGTTTTTAAATTTTCTATTAAAAAACTAACAAGTTGTGCTTTCACTTTGTGTGTAGGTTAACTCATAATGGCAAATAGAGAAGTTTTTGCATCCGGTTCAGCCTCAGGCTCTGCCCAATCTGTGCCCCCACCATCATTTGTAGGCACTCATCCTCCAAGAGCTAGAGATCCTGCTTGGAAATATGCTTATCAAAGACTCGAACCTAGCTCAATTTTTTGCATTAAATGCAAAAAAGTTTTACATGGAGGTATCAACGCCTCAAATACCACCTTACAGGCATCACTCATCATGACACTAAGCCTTGTCCAAACACCACAGAAGAAATAAAAAGACAAATGAATGTCATACTTGCAGTTGCAAAAGAAAGAAAATATTGCAAAACGAGAGGGCAAAGGTGGCAATGCAAGCAGCCATAGCTTCTTCTCAAGGTGCTCTAGTCAACTTTGAGTTGGATGATGATGTAGTTCAAGGCATAGTGGGCTCTCTTCGTGGTCCACATATGCGAAGGCAACCCACGACCACGAGGAGGTATCAACGCCTCAAATACCACCTTACAGGCATCACTCATCATGACACTAAGCCTTGTCCAAACACCACAGAAGAAATAAAAAGACAAATGAATGTCATACTTGCAGTTGCAAAAGAAAGAAAATATTGCAAAACGAGAGGGCAAAGGTGGCAATGCAAGCAGCCATAGCTTCTTCTCAAGGTGCTCTAGTCAACTTTGAGTTGGATGATGATGTAGTTCAAGGCATAGTGGGCTCTCTTCGTGGTCCACATATGCGAAGGCAACCCACGACCACGAGGAGGTATCAACGCCTCAAATACCACCTTACAGGCATCACTCATCATGACACTAAGCCTTGTCCAAACACCACAGAAGAAATAAAAAGACAAATGAATGTCATACTTGCAGTTGCAAAAGAAAGAAAATATTGCAAAACGAGAGGGCAAAGGTGGCAATGCAAGCAGCCATAGCTTCTTCTCAAGGTGCTCTAGTCAACTTTGAGTTGGATGATGATGTAGTTCAAGGCATAGTGGGCTCTCTTCGTGGTCCACATATGCGAAGGCAACCCACGACCACGAGGAGGTATCAACGCCTCAAATACCACCTTACAGGCATCACTCATCATGACACTAAGCCTTGTCCAAACACCACAGAAGAAATAAAAAGACAAATGAATGTCATACTTGCAGTTGCAAAAGAAAGAAAATATTGCAAAACGAGAGGGCAAAGGTGGCAATGCAAGCAGCCATAGCTTCTTCTCAAGGTGCTCTAGTCAACTTTGAGTTGGATGATGATGTAGTTCAAGGCATAGTGGGCTCTCTTCGTGGTCCACATATGCGAAGGCAACCCACGACCACGAGCCCTTCATCTACCTCTAGTAGAGCACCAGGATCAGCACCTACACGCATGCATGAATTTTTGTGCCTAGAAACACACCTAGAGCACAACCTTCCTTAGAGGCAACTAGGTGGAAAAGGGAGGTGCATGAGCAAGCAAAAATTGCTTGTGCGGATTTTTGGTATTTCAACAACATCCCCTTCAATGTGGCAAGTTCTCCTTACTAGCACAATTTGGTTACCGCATTGACAATTGTAGGAAAAGGCTACAAGGCACCTTCTCGCACAGACTTGAGTGGGAGGTTAGTTAAACTTAATTTAATTTTTTTGATAAATTTATCTTCTTTAATTTATAGCAACTTATGATGAATTTAAGCTATTTTTTTGTTTACAAATTAAAATTGTGTACTTAATTTCACTTTATTGTTTGTACTTGTAGGTTGCTTAATAATGCAACTGAAAGGGCAAGGGCAGCAATAGAAGAACAAAGAGAAGAATGGAAAAAATATGGCTGCACTAATCTTTCTAATGGGTGGATGAATGGTAAAACCCACACTATCATTAATTTTTTGGTATGAGGTGGTGTTTTTGAAATTAGTGGATGCCTCCAACATAGTGAAAAATGCAAAAACTTTGGCTCAAATATTGGAGCAAGTTTGCATGGAGGTTGGAATTGAAAATGTGGTGCAAATCATAACTGACAATGCAACAGCATATGTGGCAGCAGGTAGAATCCTCCAAGATAAACACCACACAATTTTATGGACACCTTGTGTCGCACATGTCCTTGACCTTCTTTTGAAAGACATAGGCAAACTAGATTGGGTCACATTGTAGAGCATGCAAGGAGGATCACTAAATTAATCTACAATCACCCTTGGGTTCTCAACTTGAAGAGAGATCACATCCAAAGGAAAGAGTTGGTGAAATCTGATGTGGCAAGGTTTGCAACAATTTTCTTAATGTTGCAAAGCATTCTTGGTTCATTGACTGCTTTGAAACAAATGTTTGTGAGTCAAGCATGGCTAGACTCAACTTATTCGAAGGGGTTGCACGCATTGTCTTCGACAACTTATTTGCACAAAGAGCTACAAAGATTGTGAAGGTAACTTCAACACTTCAAATTTAAATTCAAATTGAATAATTTTTTAATATGTCTTTCATTGTAAATTTGTAACTAAACTTTTTGCATTTTTATATTGTAGGTGTCGGAGTCCTTGGTTAGAGTTCTCTACTTGGTAGATGGGGATAAAACCCCAATGGGATATCTTTATGAGGCCATGGATAGAGCCAACGAGGAAATTATTATAAGGGGGACAACCTCAAATTTGATCCCATTTGGGAGATTATTGACAGGAGGTGGAACCATCAACTCCACCAACCCATCCATGCAACAGGGTACTTCTTGAACCCCTGTTTCTTCCATTCAGGCATCTACTCAAATCCTATTGGAGAGGTTATAGAGAGCCTCACTACTTGCATTCAGAGGATGACACCCCAGCCTGAGATGGCAAGCCTCATTGTTAATGAATTGCAAAATTATATGGAAAAAAGGGTGCACTCTTTCCTTCAAACCTGGCAAAGAGAGGAATAAATAATCAATCACCAAGTATAAAATTTGAAATTTACAAGTTACAAGTTACAACTATTGATAATTTGATAAAATATGTTTTGAACTTTTGACTTTCCTTTCTAAGTGTCTAACTCTTAAAAAAAAAATTGTAGATGTTTGGTGGACAAATTGGGGTGGAAATACCCCAAACCTCCAAAAATTTGCCCTCCATGTCTTATGCCAGCCTTGTAGTTCATCCAATTGTGAGCGCAATTAGAGCTTGTTTGAGGCCATCCACACGAAGAAGAGGAACAAACTAGCTCAGAAACGCCTCAATGAGCTTGTCTATGTGCAATATAATCTTTGGCTGCACACAAGAAAGGTAGAGGAAATATCATATAATCCAATTGATTATACAAGGCGGGATGAGCAGCCTCCACTGTTTTCCGAGGATGATATCTATGATTTAAAGCGACAGGCAATGGTGGAAGGGGGTAGATTTGGATTCTCATTGTATGACATTGAGGAAGACCCTGAGGAGGAGTCATTGCCAGTGCCACCACCAGCTGCATCTACATCCAAGATGGAGGTTGAGGAGCCATAGCAGAGTCCTACGACTAGACCCTCTCCCCTAGTGAGAACTAGACAAGGGAAGAGGAAGATGTGAATTTGTGAAAACTGAAAAATATTAATGTAGTATTTACTTTCAGTTTTACAAAAACAATTTGCAATTTTCATTTTGTTTCAGACTATCAATATCAGTGCATTCCACATGAGGATGCCATTTTCTATCTAATTTTCTTTCAAATCAAATACAACTAGACTCAGCTTGTTTCTTCTATGTACTCATTTATTGACTCATTGGATGCATAGTATCATTGAATTTCGCAACAACAAAAATGCGTTTTTGATGAAATTTAAGCAATTTTTTAAATTGCCGAGTTTTTGCTGAGTCGAATTTTTTGGGCTTGGCGAGTTTTTCAACTATGGGATTCTCATTCAGAACGTGCATGCAAGGGCTTTTAGATCTGGAACCTTGATCCAGTTTTTATTTCCCTGCAACAGCCATCACTGCCTCAAACTCTTTCATAGAGTTAGTTTCCTCTTTCATAGAATTACTCCTCCTTTGCTCATTACAAAAATCAGAACTACACAGACAATGTATTTAGATTGAGAAAACTTCCCAGAAGGCCTTGACAGTTACCGAAGTATTTCTTTTTCAGAACATTAAAAAAAAAAAGATCTGTGACAGGTCCCCAAGACAGTCAAGGGAAATCTCAAATGTCCCCTGCCATCCCAGCAACATCATGCCTCTGTGGACAGTGTCCCTGGAACATTCCTGAAAATCCCTGAAGACAAGGGTAGCCATGGGATGTGCCACTGTCCTGGGGACAGCTACAGGGATAGAGATGGGGATTTAAAATCTGGGGATGCATCCCCGTGTCACATAGATATTTTCAAATGACTTTCTTTTGTTCCTCACTTTTTATCAGTCATTTTTTCCCTTACTCTTTCACAACTACAATGACAAGAAGATGAAGCATGCGATGGTAGCATCATTGCAAAGCATCATAGCAATTGAATTATCAAATTCTTGTTAAAATCTGTTTCATGGAATCTATAAAACTGTTGCATTTAGTATTTCACCTTTTAAAGTCTAGCAACACTGAATTAACTCTAAAATCTATTGATGATACTTCCTCCTATAGGATCCTTGAAGACAGGCTAGCTGTATTGTAATAATGGACAAGGCTGTAGAGTGAAATGAGAATGATATTATGACAACCCTTGTCAGTACGTTTCAAGTTTGAGTGAGAAAATTTTTTAGATTTCATTCTCCACAACATAACTTATAAACATAGTGGTGCGATTCCAGAATGATTTATTAAAAAACAACTTCACTATAGACAAAGCTTGGGGAAAAAATATATCTACTCCAAAAACATTAATATAATAAATTATTTAATTAATGAAATCAATTTATAAAATATTTTTCCAAGTTAAACATTGATAGATTAGCATAATACTGCAAAACAGAATAGTCATTTTGGGTTATCACTTATCTACAGTTATAAAAATCACATCAAGTCAATATTTAGAAGTTCTCTAACCAAGAATATTTTGATCTCATGCCATGCCCAGTGTTCTGTTTATCACAAGATTATGTATGTCTCATTATTCAGATTTAAAAGTCAGTGATGACGAAGTACAAATTAAAAAAGTACTAGAAACCATAAAAGTTAAAACCCGAGCATAAACACTCTTTTTTGAAATGACTAAACCTTTAAAGCCTTAAAATTTCACTGTTAACAAAGATCCAAAAATGTACATGAAATTCACATTAAGAGAAAAACACAGTCACTTTAATGGCATATGAAAATCACCAAAAAAGGCAAAATAAAAATAAAAAAGTTTAAAATGGTAAGGACATTAACACAGTAAATCTTTAGGAATTAAAGTGATTATGAAAACCTTAATGAAATTCTAAAAAGCATCAAGCACGTGTAACGAAAATATTGTAATCACTTTGGAAATTTAAAAACAATTCACAGCACGAAAAAACTATAAAATGTACGTTGTAGTAGCACACAGAGTTGATATAAAGGCAAAAACTAATATACCTTGATATCAATACAGTTTGATGTAGCCACTGCAGCTAATGCATCTGGTTCATCATCCGCTCTGCCCACAAGCCAAACTCAGTCAGATAGGATTTTGAGACTTCACATTCCAAATAATATAAAATACCATCCATGTCTTTACCAATCACGGTGTGTTAATAAAAAGAAAAATCTATGTTGAGAGGCAATCTACAACAAATAGATGCTAATAATGAGGGAAAAGGAATGGAAATGATCTGCCAATGCACCATCATTGTTATACAAAAATTACTAAAAAAGTATACAAAATCAATCCAATTAAACAAAAACAAAAGGGAATAATACTTAGTCTCTATTTAAAGCTAAAATATCGAAGTACTTGGCAAATAGTAATACAACTTACAGCTGTGATGGACTTATATTATTCTTATGAATGTTTTGATAGGCCATTTTAGTCATATCACACAAATGATAATCCTTTTGATGTATCCATTTTTTGGCCACAGCAAACATTGTCATTATCTTGCTGTTCTTAACTCGACTACATTTATTTTCTCTAAAAACATTCACACTCTTGAAATATTATTAAAGGCATCTAGACCTAGCCTATCTAGCATTCAAAAATAGCAAAGTCCATCCTGTGTTGCTAGTTACTACATGTACAGTTGTACCGGATTCAAGAGTAGAAAAGCATCCTCCTTACTAAGTACTGCATGTACCGGATTCCTACCAATACTGGCCCAGGTATGATCTGGGTAAGGCCTGATACCACAGATCCTGCCCAGATATGTCCCAGGCAGGACCAAAAGCCTGAGGTCATACCCAGGCCCAAGAAAAGCAATATTTGTAAGAAAACAAAAAACAAAAAAACGAAGAATTATTGAATTACATCATATCTATATTACACCTTGGTATTGTTTTTAACTAAACAGAAGATTACAAGTTGAGTGATTACACAGATGTTGAAAGTTTAGGGTGAATAGATGATAGCAAATCAGCAAGTCATGCATTTGTCTTGGGTTTGGTGTAGTTTCTTGGTTTAGTACAAAGCAAGCCAAACTTGCAATCAAATCAACCAAAGTTCAATGCAAAGCAGCGATTAATAAGAGCTATGAGATAAGGCTTGGGATGTGATTACATGATACCCTGTACAAACTCGTTTAGTCCCCCTTCCTTCTAAAAGCCTTTCCACACACTTTTAATGCCTTTTTATCCATTTATTCCTTGAACTTCATTCACATTTGTTTGACAATTTATAATCCAGCATTCCCTGAGGATACCTTCCATTTTCCATGAAATTTTAGGGACATCAAGACAGGGACAAAGTATTCCCCTATTATCCCAAAAAATAGAAACCTAGGGCGCATCCCTGAGACGTCTACCCAATTTGGGGACCACGCCTCTTTTCTTACACCATTTGGGACAGCCTACCATCCCAGCATCAATCAACTGTCCCAGGGATGTCAGTCTATCCACTAACCTGCATCTTTTAATAACTTAGAAAAAAACCAAAATCAAACGGCAATAAATGTAATCCCTTTATGGGGGTGTCAATTCCCCCAATTTAAATATAAACCCTGTTACACTCAACAATTGAAGCACCCCTTCTATGGCTTGATCGCAGCCTCTAATGCAAGATTCCGCCTCCAACTTTGAATGTTGCTTGCAATGCAAAAAAATAATGCCACAAAAACACCCTGCCTCGGGGTTTAAATCGTGGATTTCACGCCTGCAACGAAGAAATGAGTGCCTCAAATGCAAGGATTCATGTCTCTCGCAGATTTGAAATTCCAATTAAATGGCAATTTCAATGGCTAGGACTGAATTCGAGCAATCACGCGACACTTTGAAATAGGGGTGGGATCAAAACAAACTAAAAACAATAAAATTGTTCACCTAATGGCTTGCAAAAATCTCCAATCTTTAATGCTCTAATACCATATTAGAATTAAAAAAATCTAGGAGATGAGAAACAAGCACAATGAACAATATGCAATATTGTATTTAGACAACATTGAGTTCAAAGCCTTGCATATATAGGCAAGGATGATGCAATCCACCTATGAGGTGGATTGACAAGTGCCCCATAATGTGGCACAAATGAGTAGACAAGTGTCTTATAGGTGTCAACCTTAGGATACCTTGGAGTGTGCAAACCAACAACCTCTATGACCAAGTCATCAGCCTTGTGTGCCAAGTGTTTAGTGACATTTGAGGTGAGATGGAAAGTCTTCCAACCTCAAAAGGTATGTGCATGAGATTTACCAAATAAGTTGGTAACCTCAGGAGGCTTAAAGGTTGCACATTAGGTTAGACAAGATGTTGTCTAACCTCATCAACCTAAGTACACTTAAGTATGGTGAATAGATTAATTATTCACACTAACAATGGATTGTGGGGGGAGGTGAAGGATGGGCGATTTATTGCTAACATCCTCTTATAGGCTATTTTAAAAGTGGAGCCTCGTAACATTATTCAAATCATAACGAACAAAACACAGAACTATATAGCACTTGTTTGTTGGTTGAAGAACACCACAGTTACCAGATACGCTGGCCTCCCTTGCCTAACACGCGTATCACCGTACCAGATACGGATGCAAGTAGGGTACGGCATCGATACGGCTTAAATACTGTATCTGAAAGTGCCCAAAAATGCATCTATTTTTGGCCGTGCCTGATTCGTAGGGATTCGGGCGCCCAAAAAATTGCACAAAACTTCCCATTTTTTCCAGTAACATTCTAAATTTATAGAACAAAACTGACATTTTTTAAAGATTGACTCAGGTAAGATCGATTGCACGCGATTTTTTTTCCTTCTTTTTTGGTTGTTGTCGGAAGTTCTCCATGCATCGATTCTTCATTCTTATTTTTTTACCTGCGTATCAAATGTATGCTTGCAAAAATGCATCGATTTTGGTTTCTTTTGCCCTACATATCAATGTCTGCTTTCAAATTCTATCACTTAAGAAAATCGCATCAGTTTTCTTTTAAAAATTCATTCGATGTAATTTTTATATACATTCCATGCTTTAAATATTTCAATAAAAATTCCATGCTTTAAAAATAATAATTTTTATAAACATAATAATAATTTATGTTTAATTTTTATGACTAATTCATGTTTATGCTGTAGTTTATTTATATTTTAAAAAGTTAATTTATAAAAGATTTTCAAAACTCTAATAATTAATTGAATTTATAATTTTATTAGAGTTTTGATTTTTTTTTTAATTTTTCAGGTTTAAAATAAAGAAGATAATTAGTGTTTTATAAATTCATTTATAATAAATTAATAATTTGTGTTTTATAAATTCAGACAATCAATGTATTTGAATTTTGTTTTAATGATAAAACTATATTTAAATATAATTATTTTGGAATATGTAGCAATTATATGTTCATATTGCTCCTAGAGTAATGAAATTCTTCTCTAACAAGAAAAAATGTTATATATATGTGTGCATGTGTGTGTTTTATGAATGTCGTATCTTGACGTATCCATATGAGAGCTCTTGAAAAATGGCCGTATCCATATCTGATATCGTACCCGTATCTATATCCGTATCCGTGTCCATGCAACTTTGAAAGACACTATTCACACATATTTTGGAAATCTTGTGTTGTCCACTCCCTCTACCTTATGCTACAAAAGATTGGCAACAAAATTGATTGAATCAAAAAGATGTATTATAAAGTAGATGAGATCCAAATTTTCATCAAAACAATCAAATGTCATAGGACATATCAAAATATTCTCAAAATTGGAACTATCGAAGGTAAGTGAAACAATAAAAGAGCTTATGTTACACTTTAGTTAGTTAGAAATTTATTTTGTTAAAACTTAATTTTATTTTATTTTAAACTTCTTCTTTGAAATTTGTTTTTAATTATTTTATTTTTATTTTGAATCCAACACAATTGTTTTGAGGCCCATTTTGCATCCACCACAATCACTTTGAAATGACTAATGAAGGTTCTTGAACCACTTCCTATCATGGTCATCAATCACAATGGGTCCATATGAAAGCAATCCAATGCTAATAAGACAACAAATATTAAGCAAATGATCCTAGATGAATTTGGTGGGATCATGTGGAATATCTCCTCAATTTCACAAAACCCATTATGACTATGATATGTTATACTGAAATGGATAAACCTTGTTTGCTAAATATATACGATGGCATTAGCTCAATGATTGAGAAGATGAAGACAATCACAAATGCAAAAGAGCAAGATCCTAAAGAAACTTTCTTCAAACAAGTGCACAAAATTATTGAAGATAGATGGAACAAAATAACCACTCTACTACATTTTCTTGCCTTAGCATTTAGTCCAAATTAGAATTCCCCCATACAGAGATTTTGAAGTTGTCGAAGAGTACAAGGCAACATTTAGTAGAATCTTCCTTGATCTTGATTTGCAAGATGTAGTCACAACTGAGTTCATTGATTTGTACACTCCAATGGTCAAAGTATTAGAGCTCTTCATGACAAGTTCAAGAAGGATGCTCACGATTGGTGATACTTCCATGGTCAACAATTCCATCACCTACAACCTCATGCTAAAAAGACTTCAAGTTTGAAATTTCATTTTTTATTTTAAATTTTCTAACGTTGATAAGTTAGATCTCACTATTGAATACGTTGATAGTTTGTCTGCATTTGAGCAAAATTGGAGCACAGACTCATTCGTAATTAGTAAAGCACAACCAATTGTGCTCAGCAAAGGTACAGAATTTAGTGTGCATGCATTTGAAATTATACCTCTTTCGCACAAACAACATGGCTACAAGGAAGTGGACACCAAGGTGTGGGACATAACACCAAAGCATAATAACTTGGATGCTTCCACTTCCCAACATGTTGCATTGGAGGAGCTAAATAGTGACCACACTTTTAGGTGAGTGCTAATGGCACTAATTATGATTCTTCGAATCTTCCTACATCATCTAATGTCAATGATGATGATGATGTTTCTGAAGACACATATGACATATGAAATCTAATTGTTGAGCTTCACATTATTATTTAATATTGAGGTATGAACAATGAATGTTTAATAATATTTGTATTTATCATGACATTCGAGTTTATGGTGCTTTTGTTCATTAAATAATAAATATTATATGATGACATATGGTATTACGAACTTAATTCCTACTTTTTGGTTGTAAATTATATTTATCATTACTTTCGGGTTTATGGTGGTTTCATTTATTACATATTATATGATGCTATGTGGTATTTTGAACTTAATTCCTACTTTTAGGCTGCAAATAATAAATAAATTATGTATATATGTGTATGTGTATGTGGAACAAACCCAAACTCAAAACAAATTGCTAGATCCACGAACTGAACCCCAAAACTAAACTGGGATCAGAACCAAAACCAATGACTAAGGTTAAAACTCAAATTTGATGGAGCTAAGAAAGTAAATGATAATCTAGGGTTAATAGGATGGGCAGGGTAGTGGGGATCAATGAAGAACTTTGTTACCATTTTCAAGCCACTTGGGAATGAATAAAAAAAAAAGGCAAAAGTAGTGGCTAATATAATTGCATTAGGAAACAAATGGTAGGAATTTCAAGTGGAAAGGGATTCAATGCTAAACACTAAAGTAATCAAAATGGGGAATTTGCTCCAAACCTCCACCCACCATTGTTAATGTTCAATGCAATCATTGTCATGTTTTTTATGTTTAGTATTTTAAACTTTACTTAGTATGCCAAAGTTTCATTTGTAGTTCTTCTACTTATTCCTTACACATCTTTTTATAACTAAATTTTCAAGTACTATATGTATTTGCACCACCAGCCCATTACCCCACCACCCTTGCACCGCCATCCCCTTGTTGTCCCCAAGCTTAGGCCCTTGGTCCCCTCATCCTTGAAACTCGTCCCATTAGGAAACTCTGAGGAGCTACAATTGAAAATAGAAAAAACTTTGTGGCTAAAAAACTCTTTATATGCACACAAGGGTGCCTATTCATGTTTGAGTCACATAGAAGAAAATGATAAAAGAAGAAAGAGTGTAATGTATAAATGATGAAAAACATTGTTATTTTTGCTAAATTTCTCACATTTGGAATATACTTGGAGCTGAATAAGGGAGATTCACTGTGGGAAGGGAGAAGCAGATACATGAATTTGATTTTTGAAATTTATGTCATATTTTTATTTTCCTAGATTGGTTGTAGATGCTTAAATTTGGTTTTATAATTCTAGTCGTTTTAATTTCCCATAGTCATTAGTTAACACCAACTAAGAGTTGACACCTCAGCCAACAATTTTAAGTCTAGGGTCACTTAAGCCCTGGATATTTTTAGCAAAACAACAAACTTTTTTAAGGTACTTTTAACCAGGCATATTTAGTCATCTCTTTAATGACCGAATTCCATGAGTAATTATTTCTTTGAGAGGAAAAGGTCGTCAATGAAATGAATGCTTGTTGAAGTTAGTCATCAAAGAGATGGTAAAACACATACAATTAAAAATTCCACAAAAAGAATAAATCTAAAATAATCGATTTGGTAGTTACCTACAGCTTGTCTGAGTGTCTCTTAAACTATGATGTTGAACATATATGCTAGCAAAGGACTAGGAATACAGTCCATAAAAACCTCAGCATGCTAGACTCTGCTGCCCTTCAATAAAAGTCAAGTTTGTTACTGCAATAAAAATCACAGCTGTTGCTGCACTTCATGTACAATTCATGGACAAGCTATAGGCCACATTAATAAGGAAGTTTAATAGGGCGTATTTAGTCACCTCTTTAATAACCAATTGCCAGGATTAGTGATTTCTTTAGGAGGTAAAGATTATCAAAGAAATGGCTACTCATTGAAAATAGTCAGCAAAGAGATGTTAAAAGGTTTAGGTTCATTTTGGGTTCGTCAATACAAAAGAACTATAAAATTTGTTGATGTTATAGCTGTGTGAGATATCCTTCTCTCAAGATCGAAATAATAAATGATGAATAAATAATTCCAAGGCAAGTCGGACTTGCTACATATAAATATTATTTTTAAATTTATAAGGCCGACCCAAGATGAAAAGTTGCCTTGGTTCTTGAATGAGGCCAACCCTTGTGAAGAGTTGCCTTGCTTGTGAAGAGGCACCTTAAATTGTATATAGAAGGTGATGTTCATTTCATTTGATCATCAATCAAGTCATTCTTACTTTTCACATTCTTTCAAGAAGGAGCAGCAGACCATCTTGTAGCAGCAGATCAACTTCAAGAAGAAACATATTTATCTTTGCATCAAAGGATAGATGCTATTAATTCATCGTATCAATCCGCCCTTGAGAAGGGTCTGGTTGTAAAGCAGTATTCTGCACTTTTATATGATATATATGAGATATATTTTTGCTGGGTTTTTCTCCCTCAAGTAGGAGGGTTTTCCTAGGGTAAACTGTTGTGTTTATTGTTCATGTGTTGTGATTTCTGCTTATTGCAAATCTGATCCTAAATCTAACATGGTATCAGAGAGGGTTCAGGGAAATCTGATCAGATTTGTCTAAGTATCATAGCGGAAGGTGGCTAACTTTATTAAGGCATTTGAGCGAACTCTGAAATCATCACGAAGAATTGTATATGTTGATTTCAGTTTGAGATCTTGAGAACGAAAACTCTCAAATCCTGAGCCTTGTTTGGACAGAACCCCATTCAAGGCATGAATTGTAGAATTTCTTAATTTCTGATAATGTTGGATGACTACATACTTGGTGGCAAGATGTCTTCAATCTGGGGAGTGATTATATCAGTGCTTTGTATTGGCACGAATTGTTCCAAGAGCAAAGGGTGAATATCATTTGCGCTGGAGTTCAAACCTATACGTCTCTTGTAAATTCATATTGCGGGGATCTCATATGTTCGACTTACAGAAGCGTTTGAGGAATTGTACATTGGAAGCGCTAATCCATTTATAGTGACCCGATATCGGGATTGTTTATCTCATCAAGCATTTCAATGGGAATGGACCCCTGGATTACTACCTCATCGAGCATCATTCGCGTGGGAGCATGTGCCTACGTATATTCTGGAATTATTAATTAACGGTGATGCCTTCGTAATTTCCTTGTCGGACGGGGAATTGGCTTATTAATATATATCTATTGTCATACCACTGTTGGAGGATATCGGGTTTATGTTTCTGAGATTCAGTTTATGAAGCGACACTTCCTGTTGGGTATCGTTTGAAGTACCTTGTCGAGAGATTGTATATTTGTCGATAGTTCATCAACCATACACTCTGCAGAAGGCATCAATATCCATCGTTTTGTTATGATCTATGGTGATTGGCAGAGGACATATTTGTTGTCGAATGACCACAAGAGATATCGAAGCCATTGGCAGAAGCATTTGTGACGGACATGTATATCTGCACATTTATTTTTAATATTGCGTATTCACAAGGAAACGACAAACACAAATTTTGGTAGCGGAATCATATATATCACCAATTAATATCCTTGAGCCACTAATTATGATATGGAGAAGTCATTGATAATTGTGAATGGTTGAGCTGCTGCAAGGGGTATACGGTATATTTAAAAGCCTCAATTAATACTACTGCCCTTGTTTGAAGAGTCGGGCTTGTATTAGGAGGTGCACATTTAATTGCAACTATTCAGCTATGTGGACCTGAGTGGGAATGTAGCAGCCAAGACAGAGTGGCTGGCAGTATACAGTCAAGAGTTGATGATTATTCACTCAATCACAAGCATTTGAAGCTAAAGTAATAGAAAGGCCAGAGTGGAGTTTTGAAGCAATTTCGTGGAATTACATTTTGAGTGAAGCCAGTAATACAGCCTATCAAATACATGAAAAGTTTGAGGGAAATACGGCACTGTGGGAAAGGTGCGTTGGAGTTGTCCACACAAAGGAAGGAGCCATTGTTGAGCTTGGAGTAATTGCAATTCATTGTGGGAATCGAGCTGCTATGGAAAGATTAGAAGTCTTCAAGGGAGATCTTAAGAGGAACTGTGGACAAAGGGAAGTGATAGTAATTACACAATTACAAAAGTTAACTCACATTCACCATAGTCGGGGACTTGGCTCATATTGTATCGAGCATTTCAATTCATCTCTGGTAAGGGTTCGTTGGGTCCGAAAAGATAAGTGCAAACCTGAAAAGCGTTTAAGTGCAGCACTTAAGGAGATTCTGATTTTAACGAGATAAGTATTTCATGTTTGAATAATGTTCATGAATTCTTTATATAGTTATTGATTCATGCTATAATATTGGGATAGTGAATCATGTATGCTTCTAGCATTGGTATTTCTCTTCGGATAGTTGAGTCCTATGAACTATTATTAAATTCTCTAAAATGCTTTCAGGACGGACCAAGAAGCATAAGAGATTGCATTCAAGAGAAGAAGAGCTTGATGCATCCTGTGAAGAAGTCACGCAGGTTGAAGAATGGAGACACAGCTTGCAGCCATGAGACTAAGTTGGTGGCTAGAGACATCTCTCCAAGAGGAAGAACTCATACAGATTGTCATTGCAATCAGTTTCTTCAAAGAGGAGGAAATAACATTCAGAGGGAGTCTGACAAACCAACAGAGGCAACCTTGGACGAAGAGGTCAGGAGGTTGATGCAAGTACTTGGAGCTTCAAAGGGAGTCACATCATCTTGAAAATTTGTTGTAATGTATATTTCTCTGAGATAGAGAAATATGAGGTGAAAGCCCTTGTTAGTGTATATTTCTCTGTGACGAAGAAGTATGAGGTGAAAGCCCTTGTTAGTGTATATTTCTCTATGACGGAGAAGTATGAGGTGAAAGCCCTTGTAGTGTATATTTCTCTGAAACGGAGAAATATGAGGTGAAATCCCTTGTAGTGTATATTTCTTTGAGACAAACAAATATGAGGTGCGAGCCCTTGTTCATCTTTGAGACTGAGATGAGACGTCATGTTGAGAGACTCCATGACGACATCACGTTGAGAGACTTTGTGATGAATCCTTTGTACTTGTGTTTTTCCACACATGGGAGTAGCCATGGTGGAAGTCATGTTGAGAGACTCCATGACGACATCACGTTGAGTGACTCTGTGATGGGCACTTGTGCACATGTTCCTTTCCACACATGGGAGTAGCCATGGTAGACGTCATGTTGAGTGACTCCATGGCAATATCACATTGAGTGACTTCGTGATGAACTCTTTTTCACAAATGGGTGTAGCCATTCTAGATGTCATGTTGAGAGACTCCATGACATGGATATCTAGAAGGATACCTCCCTAGCTAAGAGGGAGTGTTGATGTTATAGCTGTGTGAGATATCCTTCTCTCAAAATCGAAATAATAAATGATGAATAAATAATTCCAAGGCGTGTCAGACTTGCTATATATAAATATTATTTTTAAATTTATAAGGCCAACCCAAGATGAAAAGTCGCCTTGGTTCTTGAATGAGGCCAACCCTTGTGAAGAGTTGCCTTGCTTGTGAAGAGGCACCTTACATTGTATATATAGAAGGTGATGTTCATTTCATTTGATCATCAATCAAGTCATTCTTACTTTTCACATTCTTTCAAGAAGGAGCAGCAGACCATCTTGTAGCAGCAGATCGACTTCAAGAAGAAACATATTTATCTTTGCATCAAAGGATAGATGCTATTAATTCATTGTATCAATCCGCCCTTGAGAAGGGTCTGGTTGTAAAGCAGTATTCTGCACTTTTATATGATATATATGAGATATATTTTTGCTGGGTTTTTCTCCCTCAAGTAGGAAGGTTTTCCCAGGGTAAACTGTTGTGTTTATTGTTCATGTGTTGTGATTTCTGCTTATTGCAAATCTGATCCTAAATCTGACAAAAACCATACATATGGAGACACACATACACACCCATATATAAATACATACTTAGTCTTGGTGGGATCCAAATTCCTCCCATTATATCCTCCCAACATCTATATTTAGTTTTCTAAACCATAAAAAGTTTTTCCTTAATTTGTAAATAAACAATTGACTTTCCTCACAAAAGTCTTGTAATATTATTAATTTAGGAAAGCTAAAACTAATTAAGTTAAAATAGACAAATCTTTTATTAATTAAAAAAACTACCCAATAAAGGATCAAAACAAAAAAACTAATTTTACAAAGATCAAATCAAAAAACAATTCTACAAAAATATTTCTGGTCATCTAATGGCTGGGGGAGGACACCCTACCAGCAGATTAATGAGAGACTTTACACAATGACAGGAGCCTTTAAACCCTTGCAAGACAAATAATTTCTGAATTTAACATGATCCAATGCCATCCAGCTGGTTCAACACAACCTTCACAATTTTGGGAGGGAAGCTGAGCAAAAACAGCAGCACAAGCTCGGACGCAGGACAGAATAATGAGGATGTCTGATTTCTGTCTGCTTTTGCAGCATGACAATCGCACCATGAACAACCATTAAAAATAAATAAAACTCTCATACAATTCACCATGGATTCATTCTGATTGTTTGTTTTGAAGCCTGGATTCACCTGGTGTATGTCCATGAACACACCCAGACAAATCTGAACTGCAAAACACATTCCCTGCCCACACCCTGAAGGAACCGTACCATTTGCCCATATCTGGCATGAATCAGACCACAATCCAGGGCTTGAGGGCAGTAACATAGAAAAATATGGGATATCCCGTAGTCTTCACTCTTAATTATTTCACACTACAAATAATTTGATCCCAATCTGACAAAGACTTAGAAAGGTCCTTGAAATTTATAGGACCTCAATCATGTTTGGGGTTTTATTCCTTACTAATCATCTGATGGGCATTATTTCTATGGTCGTGAAAATATTACAACCCAATATTTCCAAGCCAGTTGCCAGCCACAGAGGCATTATTTCAGCATCTTATAAGGTTTCATGAACTGAGGTTTCATGAATTGTTTTAAAAGTTGATAGGGCCTTAGTTCCAGGGATATGAAAATATTAGCAATCATAGTGAAAATCAAATATTAATTCATATACTTATGTATTATATCAACGTATTTTAATTTATTTTTTCTATTTGTGAATCATCCCTTAATCCAAGTTCAATAGAGTATTAACCATCATAATAGCACCATGATTGCCTTCAGACAAGGGCTAGGCCCAAACAAATTTGAAAGTATACTTACCAAGTTCGGAAATCCACATTTAAACAGGGGAGAAAAATAAATGTGAATGTGTGCACCCACACTCCACCCCCAGCACATAGGAGCATGTGTGTATGTGATTGGGCTCGGAAATGTGGATTGAACCAGAAGGCAAAATGCACCCACAACAGTGTGTGTGTGGGTGTGGTGCATGACAATAATAAATAAGAGCCAAGGATTTGGGACATAGATTTGCAGAGATAAAAGATTAATTTGTATAAAAGAAGAGGTAGTTTAAAATGTCATGATTGGATTGGACTGACCTGGACCGGCTGCAAAATCTAATCAAGTGGATTTGGTAACTATATTTGAAAAGGATGAAGCAAGGAGCAACTGAAGGGTGCATTTTAGTAGAATAACTATCTCTCAAACCTTGACAACTGAAACCAAAGGGAACCCTATTAATACAAGTTACACATTGAGGATTTTATTTTAAAAATCTTCCTCTCAAATACAATACTATGAATATATGTCTCTCATTCCAATAAATTTGTAGATCATGTTTCCAAAGCTTAAGCAATGGCCCATGGATGAGAACTTACAAGTATCACTCTGTAGATAATGTAGAGAAAAAATTGTAGCAATTTGTGCAATATAACAGTCTCATAGCAAATAAGGCACGTCAGTAGTCAAACTACCAGTTCATATTCACAGGATAATTATTCAGAAAATATTCACCACTAATAAATATGTGTTTCAGAAAATATTCCTGATTCATTCAATCAGATGAAGGGAAATATCCTGCCCTCTCCACTACTGGTCATTTGAAGTTTACTTTCAACACATTGTGGCTCTGCATTTCCAGATTAAAATTCATTTGTTTCCTCATTTTATAACTTTTTGGTTTCATGCGACCACTTGGGAAATAAAAATGAGAACAGTAGCTGCCCCCGTTTCGATAAACCATTCCCAATTCCATGTCACTTTCCAGTTACCCTAAAATAGATGCCATAAACATGAATGAAACTATTCATGCACTCACATGACCACCTGGCATAAATGATTGTTGATGATAAGAAATAAATCCATGTGAAAACAAAAACCAAAGGCCATGACTTCTACATTGTCTAGGCTCGTTAGCAAAGGGCTAATTTTAGTTATTTATGCGCCAAAAATAAATGCCCGACATGCTAGCTCGAAAGTTGGGAAATCATAGAAGGAGAGGCATTGTGCGCGAAATAAATGGCTTCTGCATGGCTCCCTGTGACTAATTCTGCTAATTTCACTCGGTTCTTTGACTAACAGTTATAGGGTTTCATACTGCCAACGACATTGTAACTTTTTAATTTCAAAAAGAAGCTATTATACGTGCAGAAAGGGCTTTAAAAAGAAAATAAACGCACAGCAGAACCGTAACCAAACTAAATTCACTGCCTAAAAAGAAAGTAAATACTTCCACTTACGTCATTTTGAAAGTGTCTTCCCATCGACCACCATCGCTCTCGGATCCTGCGTCCAAGTCCCCGAGGTCCCCAAAGTCATCCGGATCACCCATTATGTCATCCAGCACACTCTTCTCCGTGCCCTTGCCACGTCGACTTTTCTCAACTACTTTGTTCGTAGACGCTCCAGAGTTCTGAACGGACTGAAGATCCTGATCAGCATTCGAACCCTTAACCCCATCCGTATTCCCTCCATTCAAACGTAGTGCAACCTTTACCCCCATGTTATCAATAGCTACCTCTAGCCTGCATAAACACAACATGAAAAAATAAATAAAAATTACTTGCCCCGCCATTCCTAAAATTCACATATACTAACATCTTTACGAACCCTAGATGAATAAATGCCCGCACTAATCTCGCTGTCTAGGGTTCCAATCCTCAGGCAAATTCTTGCTGAGCTAACGCCCGCAAATGCTTTCGAAATTTGGTGAGTTTTGCAAGAAATCTACACCGAACCAGAGAAAATTTTGAAAAAAAGAAAAATTAATCAAAATTTGAAGGCGGATTAAACATAAAATACCTGGATGGATGAATGCTGTCCCGCTTTTTCACCATGCCCTGCTGCTACTTCGAAATTTTATGCCAGATTTCTATATATTACCTGCGGTCGATCGATAGCAGCAGAAAAGAAAGACGGAATGTAAAGGTCTGGTGTGTTGTATTACTAATGTTTGGATGAGATATTTTGGTGTATACTAATAATGGCTAATTATAGCCAATGGTAATATTAGAGTGGCTTCTTAAACGCGAATGATGTGACGGTGACAATGTGAATGCCCACAAACTCAGATGTCTATCCGACGAATGGTTGAATATCAACCTTGTTTTATTTCCTAAGAAAGTTTAAAACTGCTTCTTCACATTGAGTCGTTACGGGTGAAAATTGGAATTTTGGTGGTTTCAAGTGATATTTAATCTCAAAATGTAATAAAATAGTATTACATTTTCAGAAATATAATAAATGTATGATAAAAAAATTAAGGGATGTGTAGATATAAATAGAATAATAAAATTGGTCTGCTATATTATATTTCGAGATTAATTTTAAAGATTGTTGTTTTTATAATAATAAAATAGTATTAAATGTTTAAATATATAGGTTTTTTATATGTTTTTCAAGCTTTTACAAAATCAATATCGATTTTATACAATTTTTTCAACTTTTCAAATATTATTATTAAAATTCTTATATATGTTAGCGGATTATATTTTCTATTCAACACATCTATAATCTTATTTGACTTTCTATTCTAGTATTTAAATATAAAAGAATAACTTTACATGAACTCAACTTATTTCACATGTCTTTGTTTTAGTTTGTTGAATAGAAAATATAAAGTATTGCAATACTTGAACATCTAAGACTAGGCTAATGGTCTCCCTTCCTGAGTTAGGATCCTGTCTTTTTGGTTCTCTGGTCGTACGGACGTCAGCATAGTTGTGAGATGCCAGTGCACCGCGCTGTCGTCCTCAGACAAAGAGCTGCCTAAGACACGGATCTGACTCTAAAGGCCAACTCGCCTAGTCTCTTTCGAACATTCGGGTTTGCAGAGTGGTCGAAGGATGCATAATCATCATCATTCTTATCCCTCTTATTCTAACTATCCCTTAAGTTGAGGTAAGTTAGGGCAACCTTTCCACTCTTGGCCTTTCGTGACCTGGGCCTTACAGTGGGCAGTCCCCCTGCCTTACAAAGCTATTGTTCAATTTGATTTGCATTTAATTAGACTTCGTACCCTGGGTTAAGGCATTGTTTTGGGATTTGTGTTTATGTTGCAATATTCTTGATCATTCACAAACAATACATTCAAATCACTTAATTCTTTAAATTTCTTGTTGAAATGTATGTCAAGTCAAGGTTTACCATGCTCTATTGCTTTTGAAACAATTAATATGTAAAGGATTTGCTAGATCTTTGCATCTATTGAATTGTCAAGCAATTATGTGTAAATCTTATTTGTAATTTGCAATGTACATGATTAATTGACACAGAGGATCTTAAATACATTGTGTGGGATCACCCTCCCAAGTTTTGCAAAGCGCAAATTGTAGGAGGAAAGATCTTCCAAGCTTTCACTCATTCGTTGGCCAATCCCTCCAATTAGCTAATCATTGGAAGATAACAATTCCATAGGCTATTTTGTGAGATTAGCTTGGTTTATTAAAAACACCAACAGATTGGTGACTCTGTTGGGGAACAAGCTTATGCAAAATCTCTAGGCTGAGATCAAAAGTGTAGAGTCATATATCTTGCAAATATGTGTTTGTCCATGAGAAATTTTGTCAAATTATCCCGCCATTTTTTGAATTGAAGTCGGCATGTCATAGCTCCAAGCAAATTGTATTTTCCTTTGTCAAGTTTCTTTTGAATTGTTAAAGGTCTATCTCAAAAGTCTATGTATACATAAATTCCTACAAATGTGTTCAAGATTCACAAATATTTTCACAATTCTCATTATTACTCTGAGTCTTTGTGCCAGTGCAATAGAATTCATTATAAGAAATTGAGAAGAGAAGAAAGGGAAGTTGCAGAGAAGAAAATGAAAGGAAGCAAAAGCAACATGAAGAAACATTCTGAAAGGAAGTTGGAAGAGGAACTTCCTCAAAAATCCAAGACATCGTAGAAGGAGAAACATGCTCAAACAAGTAAGTCCACTAATCCCCCAATACTTCTTATTCTAATGAAGTTGTTCAAGATAAGAAAATATATAAATATGGTATGCCCTGTGATAATGAAGAAACCCTTGCTACAAATCTGCCTACTAGTACTACTAACCAACATACCCCCTAGTCCTAAAGTTTCAAAATAATCTGCACCTTGGAACTTCTAGGACAAATAATTAAATCCAAATTTTATGGCCAAGAAGGCTAATCTTGGAATTACCTCTATTTTCACTAAGCAAAACTTCAATCATGAAGGGAGCCCTAGAAGTAGGACTCCTAACCCTTTTACACAGAAGGAATCAATGAATCTCACAAATTTTACACTTGAGATATCTAAATCTAAAGTTATTCTTGAAGATCTTGAGGTGGTAATAAATGATATAACGCAACTTCAAGAGGAGGCATTAAGACTTGATGAGTTAAATAGGAAATAAAGAAAGGAAAAGGAGCAGAAGCTAAGGGTTGCTATGATACAAAGAGATCAATTAAGGATAAGAGTAGAAAAGATGAGAGAAATGGTGGATGAAGAACCACCTCCTGAAGATTTCTCTAAATCGATTGTTAGAGAAAATTTAGATCATCTAAAGGTAAATGTTTATGTTGGAACAATTGCTACCAACACATATACCAGTTCCATTGTAACAACCAAAGTCTCAGACCCTTATTCCACTGCAAAAAGTTCTAAACTTATAGATACAAGGAAAAAACCTTTAGGGAAGCCCAAGCAAGTCATTCCAACTACACACCCAGGTATTTCAATCACAAATAATTCAACCACAAGGGCTCCAACTAGTTCCATCCCCTCAAATACACCCTCTGACCTTGAAATTTTGAGGTTATAATTGATTAATGAGAATCTGCAAAAGGAATTGGACAAGATGCAGATTCAGGCTACAAATGTTGAGATGGAAAGGAATATTTCTTTCCTTAAGTCTTCAATTCCTGATCCCCATGCATCCACATCTCATAACACACCCTATTCAGTAGCCCAAACAATAAGTGTGAATATGAATTCTACATCTAGTAACTCTATTTCGGTTTCTCAACCTCAGAATACTCAATCTAGTGGGAACATCCCTCATAGGGGTGGTGGAGGAGGATAGGATGGAGGTGGTGGTGGAAATAGGAACACCCAATCTGGAAATCAGGACGCTGGTGGAAGTGGAAGCGAAGGTGGAAATAGAACAGATAATACACAATTTGGTAGCCAAGATGGTGGTGAACCTCATAATGATCAAAATGATCAGTTTACCAGAAGACCTATGCAACTGAACAGATATAGGCAATTATGCTTTGTTGGGATTTATGGTCATCCAAACCCTATTCCTGATGATATTAGAAATGCGTTGGTCATATTTTTTTGGTAACAATGCCATTAGTGGAGAGGATCACTTAAGATCATTTGATAAAATGATGGATGATTTTGAAGTTAATGTTGAGGATGTGATGATGAAGTTGTTCATGCAATCACTCACTGAGGATGCTAGGGAATGGTATAGAAGTTTTCATGTAGGAAGAATTAAGTCATGGGAGGAGTTTAAAAGAGTGTTTAGAGAGCAATATGGTGATAAGACTAATCCAATATTTATGCTAAATAAATTCTACAACATCTCTAAGGGCTCTAATGAAATGGTTTCTAATTTTAATTCTAGATTCCAAAAAGCAATGAATAGGTTGCCTCATAATCTAAGACCAAATGATGATACCTACTTGGTCACCTAATGTAATGCCTTTGATTCTAAAATGAGCTATCACTTGAGAGACAAGAACCCTCAAAATTTGAGGGATGCCTTCAAGACTGCATTAAACATTGAAAGTAATAGGAGAGCATTAGAGAAGGTAGGGAGAAGGGATGATGTAAAAATATTGAAAAGTCCTAAACACGATAAAGGATTTACAGACAAGGAATCTTTTATTGAAGATAAATTGGACAAAGTTTTGAGTTCTGTGAAGGATGTCAACAATAAATTGGATAAACATGAAAATGGGGGTTAGAAGTGAGAAGACATGTTTTCAGAAAAATGAAAATCCCCCAAGACTCCAAGATTATCCTTACAAAACCAATTGGTAAAATGGAAAGCCAATCCACACTAATTAGAAAAATACACAAGATCAGGTTACACTTGATCCACTACAGAAGAACTCTGCTAACTTTGTTGATGAAACTCCTTGGTGCATTTTTTTCCAATTGCCTCACTCTTCTCACCAATGTGTAGTTACAAAATTGGTGGAAGTTGGACAAGATGCACTCAAAAGTTATGACCCTTATCATGACCTTGATGCAGAAATTGATGTAATTATGAGTAGATCTTATTTTTCTGATAGTGAATGCTCATCTAAGGAGGATTCTCATGAAATTAATGTGGATAATCAAAGACATAGAGCCAATGCATATCATCACCAAGTTCTATCTGATGGAGGTAATGAAAGTGATCATAATGTATGTACATTAGAAACAGGTGAAGATGATGTATCTTTAAGAAGACCCTCAAATGAGGAGTTTGAAAATTTGACAGTAGCTTTGGCCACACAAGAAAAAAATCTCTTACCACTTCAGAAATAGGGTTGTGGGTGGAGATCAAGGTAAGGCAGGCAATATCTTTATCAAGAGTAGAATGCAAATAGCAAAGGATTAAAAGTTGAAAACAAAGTAGATTAGGCTAAGGCCAAGGAAGGTAAGTTGGGAAAAAATTGAGCAAAGAATACTAAAAAATACAAAGGTTGATGGAGAAGTTATATCTCCTGTTGTGAAGGAAAAGGCACAAAAGAAAAATTATGAACTAGAGAAGAAGGAAGCTAAGACTAAGGTCAAGGTGAAAAGTGAACAATAGTAGGAGAACAACACTAAGCAAGGTATGGTACCACATGATTTACCTAAGTACACCTTTGTTGACATGTTTCAGTTTCTTTCACAAGTGAAGGTTACAATCCATTTTCTCGAGATGATGAGGATTGAGGAGCAAAAATGAAAGGCATTGGCCCTTATCAATGGTGCTACTACAACCTGTAATGAGGTAGTGGTTTCTACTCCACCCAAAGTGAGTGAGAAAGAACTGAAAGAGAAGGAAGTTGAGGGAGCAATTACTAAAATCCCTCAAATTTATTTGGGTACCATGATTACTGCCTGCTCTGGTAACATAGACCCATTTTTGTAACCCTGATTATTGATGGGAAGCAATTAAAAAATTATATGATAGATTTGGGAGCCTCTTAAAATATAATTTCGGTTGAGATCATGAAAGAGATGGGACTAAAAATAGATAGTGCTTATGGCAAGTGTTATGCTATGGACTCTAGGGAAGTACCTGTGATTGGAGTAATTAAAGAACTTCCCTACAAACTTGTTGCATTCCCTGACAAGGAATTTACCATGAGAATTATAGTGGTGTATATCCCACCCAACTATGGAATGTTATTGTTAAGGAAGTGGAGTGCCTCCATGTGGGGAAGTATGCAGTGTGATATGTCATATGCCACATTCCCCATTGATGGAAAAAACATCAAGCTGGCTAAGGAGTCTAGAGTCTCACACATGATTGAGTTTTCTCCCGAAGATAGAATTCATTTTGTAGATACTAACATTAATGATTTAAGGATAGAAGAGTTACTAGAAGAAGGTGACAGGCAACTTTCACTCTTTGAAAGAGAGATAACGAAGTTATCAGATAATAATGACCTTTGGACTATGTAATTTGATGGTGCATGTTCCAAGGAGGGGTCAGGTGCATGGGTAATACTTGTTTCCCCTAGTGGTAGAACTTTTAAGTTATCATTCACTCTGGCATTTGTTTGCATAAATAATGTGGCAGAATATGAAGCTTTGTTGCTAGGGTTAAGGTTAGTACAAAAATATGGGATAAAGAATCTAAAGGTGATTGGTCATTCTAAATTGGTCGTATCCCAAGTTAGATAAAATTTTGCATCAAAAAACAAGAGAATAAAGCAGTATAGGAATGCTATTTGGGATTCTATAGAACAATCTGATGCCTTTGGTATTGATTGGTTGGAAAGAGACAAAAACCAAGTGGCAGATTTGCTTGCAAATATTGTAGTTTGGCCTGATGATATAACCTTTGATGGCATCTCCAAGTTTGAGGTGCAAACAAGGCCTTCAATCCCTAACACCATCCAAAACTAGAAAGTCTTCAATGATGATGAATACATACTCAGATTTTTGACATGTGTGGACCAATATGAGGGTCAGGAGATTGACTTTGGAGCATTTATTGAGACTATGGATGGAAAGGATACAATGTTTTGCAATGAAGTCATTTAGCTCAAGACCAATAAGATCCCTAAGGGTCTTGTGGCCTTAGAGAGGGTTTTTGATGGTCCTGATATGAGCAATACCAAACAACCCTCCACACATCCAGAGGACCTAGAGGAGGTAAACCTAGGAACTGAGAGTGTTCCAAAGAAAGTATAAGTGGGCAAGAAAATGAAGCCCAAAATTAAAGAAATGTTGATTGCTTTATTGAGAAAGTATAGGCATATTTTTTCCTAGTCTTATGATGACTTGAAGGCATACAAAGAGGAGTTATTTTAGCATGGGATTCCTCTTAAAGTAGATGCCAAACCCTTCAGGCAAAAACAAAGACCCATTAACCCCACTTTGGCACCAAAGATGCAAGAGGAATTGTTGAAGTTGAGGGATCATTAAGCCTATTAGGCACTCATCTTGGGTTTCTAATTTAGTGCCAGCGAGGAAAAGGAATGGTGGCATTAGATTATGTGTTGATTTTAGAAATCTCATGTCATCATTGAAGGATAACAATCCACTACCAAACATGGAAGCCATGTTGTTGCAAAAGGTAACTGGTTGTGAGATTTTGTCGATGATGGATGGTTTTTCTGACTATAATCAAGTAAAAGTGAAGGAGTTTGAGCAATATAAGACTAAATTTACAAATCCTTAGGGCACCTATGTATATTTAAGGATTCCATTTGGCTTAACAAATGTAGGTGCAACCTTTTAAAGGGTCATGGCTGTAGCATTCTCTGATTTTATAGATATTTTCTTGGCACTCTACCAAGATGATTTGGCTGCCTACTCCAAGAAAGGGGAAGACCATTGCATGCATTTGGAGAACATTTTCATTAGGGCCTTGGATTATGGGATCTCACTCAACTTAAAGAAGTGTGCCTTTGGAGTCACTGAAGGAAAATTACTAGGACACATAGTGTCTAAAGAAGGATTGAGGATTGATCCTGAAAGAGTAGCTACAATAGATAGAATTCCATAACCGAAGAATGTCAAAGGTATTCAATCTTTCTTCAGGAAAATAAATTTTATAAGGATATTTGTCACTAATTTTGTAGAAATCACTCACCCAATATCTAAAATGTTGAAGAAGGGTGAGCAAGTGGTTTGGAGTGAAGAGTTGAGCAAAGCCTTTTAAAGTATCAAGCAAGCAATTAAGGAAGCTTCTATCCTTAGGACTCCTGACTTTTCCAAACCTCTTCAGATATTTTATTTTGCATTTTTCCACACCATTGCTCCAGTGTTATTGCAAAAAAATCAAGAAGGTTTTGAGCAACCAATTGCAAATAAGTCACTTCAAGTCGCAGAGTTGAAGTATGACTTGATAGAAAAGAAAGCATATGCATTGGCTAAATTTGTCAAGAACTTTAAAACTTATATTGTGGGGGATACAGTCATTACATATGTTCTCAATGTTGTTGTTAAGGACATGTTCACCCAACAAGAAGTCATAGGTAGGAGATGTAGATGGATAAGCAAAATACAAGAGTTTAACATTGATCTTCATATTACCAAGCTGGTAAGAGGCCAAGGTTTATCCAAATTGATGGTTGAAACAAATCTAGAGGCCAACCAAATCAATCAAATGAATTGCGTAGACATGTTACCTATTTATGACATGCAAATTTGTGATTGGTACAAACATATTGTCCACTACTTACAAATAATGCAGTGCCCTAAAGGGTTAACGAACAATGAAAGGAGGACTCTTAAACTATAGGCAATTAAATATGTTATCATTAATGGTGAACTATGGTGGAGGAATCTGGATGGGGTTTTGTTCAAGTGTGTTGATGATGCAAAAGCCTTGGAACTTTTAAATGAGATGCATAGTGGAGTGTGTGGAGGGCATTACATGGCGAAAACAACTGCTCACTATATCTTAAGAGCAAGGTTTTGGTGGCCTACAGTGTTTAAAGATGCTCACAAGTTAGTAAGGGCATGTGATGGATGTCAGCGATTCGATGGGAAACTCAAATTCTCAAGGAACTTGCCACTAAGACATGTTGCAGTCGAAGAACCCTTCCAACAATGGGATATTGATTTTATAGGATGAATTTCAGACAAATCCAATCGAGTAAATTCCTGGATTCTTGTTGCCACAAACTATTTCACAAAGTGGGTGGAAGCAATCCGTACTAAAAGGGTAAGAAGTAAGGTGGTCATTGATTTCCTATTGGATAATGTGTTAACTAGGTTTAGGGTACCCGTGAAAATTATTTCAAATAATACGATGTGCTTTAGGTTTGAAGAGTTTGCAAATTTCTGCACTAAACATGGGATTCAAGCATCTTACTCTTCGCCATATCACCCACAGGGTAATGGCCAAGCTGAGTCAAGCAACAAAATATTAAGATTCATTGAGAAGAGCAAGAGAGCTTGGGATTCTAAGTTGACATCGACATTGTGGGTAGAGAGGGTGATAGTTAAAAAAGCAACAAGATATTCTCCTTTTGATTTAGTTTACATGACATAGCTGCAAGTTTACCCAAAAATAATCTGATGAGAATGTATAAGTTCATCCAAGAATATAATGAGGAAATGTGTGATGATATGCAACACAAAATTGACACTTTGATGGAGGTGGATGAGATAAGGAGAGATGCTCAAAAGAGGAATAAAAATTTGCAATTACAGGTCAAGAATCTGTATGACAAAACAACCTCTCCAAGGAAATTTGAAGGAGGAAATATGGTTTTGATGTGAAATTTCAGGTCTAAAGACAAGGGAAAGCATGGGAAGTTTGATGATCTATGGTTAGGCCCCTACCTGGTTAGCAACACTCATAGTGAGGACTCCTATTTTCTTCAAAACTTGACAGGTGAACTTCTTGAACTGCTAGTACATGGATAGTTTTTGAAGCCTTACTTCTACTAAAGTATTTTACTTTCCATGTACATTTTATTTTATGTATGTTATGTATATAGGTTTGGTTTGGGTTAGTTTTGGTTGTGTCTGACTACCTTGTCTAGGTAGTTTCCTAGTTTTGCATTCTTTGTATTGGTTTGCTCTACCTAAGATTCTCAGATCTTGCTCTATTCAAGATGAACATGCATCCCCAATTGGAGCTACTGATAGTGTAACATAGATAAAATGATGTTGCATAGTAAGATGGTTAAATCTAATCTAAACATGCATAAATCCAAATCAAACAACTAAGAACAAGATAATTGAACGAAAAAGCAAATAAAGCAAAAACATAGAACATTCTCACCGAATATCAATCCATTTCCTCGAATTATCTTGATTGTCCTCCATTTTTTCGTGTTGGTATTCTTGTCCTCATATTTTAAGTATGTATGCAAGCCTAGCCTTGACGTATGTTTAAAGCAAAAAATCGAAGATTAAGTTCTTCCAAAAAGTATCAATTTCGGGAGGAGGAATAATGACAAAGATCAACCAATTTATAGAAATTTGGTTTTCGAACAATCAACTCAGATTCAAAAGAGAGATCAACGATCGAGATTGATGAATGTCACGCATTGTGATATTTGTGTTAGTTAGAACGTGAGTTGGAAAGTTCTGTAGGATGAAGATTAAATTAGAATAATAATTTAATCTAGTGTTAAGACTGTTCGAAAATTGAAAGAATAAGAGATCAATATTAAATAAATGATTTAATCTTCAATTGAAAGTCTTCGAAAATAAGAAGAATTAGGCTTTGAATGAAAAGGATAAAGTTAGAACTCGACAACGATCTGTTTGAATGCACACATGAATTAATTAATTAAATAAAGATATTTAATTAATAAAATATGTTCATGCATTCGAGTCTTAACTAGTGAATTGACTGGTCATGATAGAGAGTCTCTTCGCAGAGGTGATCAGATGTTGAATCAGGAGACAACTGACTGATTCAAATAGATCTTGAGTCAAAGTGAGAATGAATTATTAGATAACTAGATGATAAAGGAATGTGACAGAAACAATTAATTATGAATTAAATGTTAATTTAATTCAACATTCGAAATTGAAATGATTTAATTAAATAAATTGACTGAAAAGGTTAATTGAATAATTAAATAATTTGAAAAGAATATTTAATTATAGTCGAAATATGATAAAAGGGTAAATTGAATAAGAAATTATTTAATTCAAAAAGAGAATTAATTAATTAGCGACGTAATTAAGTAAATAAGATTTATTTAATTAATCAAGGTTGAATACATGTCATAATGAATTAATCAAATAATGAAAAGGTTATTTAATTAATAGAAGAAAGATGTTTTTAGGAAATAATTAAATAATTAACATTATTTAATCATGACCGTGGACATTAGAAAATTATGTCGAAAGTGGTACTCGTAGGCCTAGACCAATTTTCAGTGTCTATAGTTTTCCCCTCTTTGATACAATATCGTTTCAAATTTTGTGTCAAAGAAAATTGTTAAAAACATGCCCCAGTCATGCCCCAATATGAAATAGTTTAGAGTATGCCCCCTCGGGAAAATTGACAATTTTTTTGAAAATTTTCAAAAAATCAAGAAATAGTCCTGAAAAGTCAATTTGATGGCCAAAAATGCTATGGAGTTGACGAAATTGAATTTGGAAGTGTTTGGGAAGTGTACGGGTCGATTGAAGATGGAAGTTTATGCGGCCAATAGACAAGGTTTGAAGAAATTCCACTTTTAACCCTAGATATAAATAGGAATTAGGGTGAAATGCAAATCATTTGCACCCCTAAGACTTGAAGAATATAAGATTTTTGCTCTGAGCTCTCAGCGAAATGTCTCCCGTTCCATACACTCATCATCGCGATTACAGGATCTAGACCTTCTGACGACCAACTGACATGGGACCCCCAGTAAGTACCTTGAAATGATCTCTTGAATTTTTGTTTTGAACGTAGTTTTAGGCGATCAAAGTTTTAATTTCAAATACGTCACTTTTTCTTCAACGCATATGCGTTCATATGCGACACATTTGCACGCGATACGACGCATATGTGAAATCACATCTAGGCATGGTTAGGTCATTTTAAGGAATATACGCATTTGTAATTTAATGCACCACATGTGATTGCTTGCACCGCACTTGAAATTCATTTATGCACATGTAGGCTAGTCAAATGCATTTGCCAAAATGAACCACATTTGCATATAAGATAGTTAATTAAAATGCAATACATTTGCAGTTATTTTCATGCATATGTTTGTTTATTTGAATTGTCTAGTTTTGAGATGCATGTGCAAAATGAAACGCATATGCTTGTTTGTTCGACGCATGTATGTCCATGCATCGCATTTGCTTTTGGGAATGATGCATATGATATGTGCACCGCATATGTTTGTAAAACGACGCATTTGACTGTCAAATTTTGGAAAAAAAATTCTGATAGAAAATGACATGATTTTAAGTTTGACACATTGTTTGAATGCTCATTGCAGGTTATACTAGATCCTATCTATACTCAGGAGTCGCAGTCGGATACCTTTGAGCTCAGAGACCATTTACAAAGCGCAGAGATACGATTGCTTTGGAGACTTGGATTACATCATGTTTGCACCATGCCCACTATTCGGGCAAACAGAGGTATGCTTATTGCTCTATGCGAGAGGTGGCATTCTGAGACTTCTTTGTTTCATTTGCCTACCAGAGAGGCAACTATCACGTTGGAGGATGTTTATAGGATCCTTAGATTGCCTATAAGAGGAGAGAGAGTGATGTATGATACCTAGAGGGGTTTTAGTGAGATTAGCAGATTTTACATATATGATGATATTAGGAGGTTAGGCATAGAGCATTATGAGATTAGATGGCAGGTGCTAGTTGATAGGTATGAGCGGATAGACTGTATATTATGTTTATTGATTGGTGGGATAGTTCTTCTTGACCGTCGGGGTCATGGATTTCCTGTTGGGTGGGGGAGATGTTAGTTGGGATGCTTGAGAGGGAGGTTGTGTATGCTTGGGGTCCCTGTCTATTGGCTATGCTTTACTTCCATCTGCGTGATATAGCATATAGAGATGCGCAGTTGATGAGCTGCGAGACTACTCTTCTCATGGTTTGGGCATGGGAACGCATTATTGTGTTCTATCCTCCAGTTACTACTGATCAGGAGGCAAGATCTCCTTATGTTTTCCGCTATGTGGGAAACATTACACAGAGCCATGTTGGAGATACCAGATATTGGAGACATGCTTTGGACACATTGGTTTAGTTCATATGGAGATCGTACATGGATTGTGAGAGATGGTCGGATGAGGACAAGAATTTTCCCTACTGTCGGAAGACATAGTACCTGATTGGGAGGACTATTTCTAGTGTTCACATCATAGAGAGACATCTGTTAGATCGTGTACTGAGACAGTTTGGTGAGGTACAGGATGAGCCTAGAGGACGAGTAGAGTTTGCTCGATCATCCAGAGAGGTTCCTTGGTGGGGGCCTATGATACCAGTGGCTACTACAGAGGCAGATATTCAAGATTTACAACCATTACAGTGGGAATGGAGGGGTGGAGTAGTAGATCCTGGGACTATTGTTGCATATGATACCTCGTGGGCTACACATCGTTTGGTGCCATACATAGATCTGGATCAGCCAACACCAGTGGAGAGACGAGGGACATGGCCAAGAGGATGACACATAGAGGTGGTGGTAGAGTTGGAGGCAAAGATGGTGGTGATGATGGGAGAGGTGGTGGTGGTAGAGGTGGGAGATGAGGTTGACGGGGACAAAGAGGTGGTCGAGTTGGAGATTTGTCACCTATCAGCGAGGATGAGGCTAAGGTAGAGGATATACCAATGTTGGACCTCGGGGGTGGAGGAAAGGGTGAGATTGGAGGAGAGCATGTTGTTGAGGAGGAAGTAGCAGAGGAGCATACAAAGGTGGAGGTTGAGATAGAGGAGCATGCAGAGGAGGAGGCCGAGAGAGAGTACATGGATATTGATCCCTTGGGCATACTAGTAGGTTATGGAGAGGATGATGTTGAGGAGGAGATACCTATGGAGGAGCAGGAGAGAGAGCTCTAAGATAGGATAGTAGAGGGGAGGTGGGATGAGGAGGTGCCCAGAGACTGTGCTATGGAGTCATTGGAGGAGAGGCTGAGAGTGGTTATCGTAGAGTGAGATGTCATGCGGATGGAGAGAGACAATGCTCTCATGGAGAGAGATACGGTAGTAGCCAGGAGGCAGGAGACAAAGCAACAATTTGTTGAGATTAGATGCCTCTGCAATGGTACATCATCTGATGGTTTTGCTCATGAGCTAGTCAGAGCAATGGAGAGAGCATCCTATTATAGGGATCTATATGAGTCAGTGGTGCCAATTGGGAGACGAGCTCCTAGATTTTTTGAGGTACGCAATCAGAGATCACAAAGCCAAAGTCAGACTAGGACACAGAGCACAGAGGTTGTGGTAGGACCATCGAGGATAGGTCCATATGACAGACCTTCCACCTCACAGAGAGTACCTCCACGATAGTTTCCTCCACTTTCGCCACATGGGAGTAGTGGCAGTGGGACTCATTGACATTTTCATGTTTGTAGACATTATACTTTGGTTATAGAGCCTGCGAGCTCCTTTTATTTATTGAGACATTTTGACATTTTACTGTGATACATGTTATTTTGAGTGCTATATATTTTTTTTTTTGGCGGCGTTTCCTATGATATGAAGTTCTATTTATGATGATGCATTTTTTTCCTATATGATTATGTTTTCTATGAGATGTTATGATTCATCTGATATGTATATGTTATAGATGATGACTTCTACATTATGATGTGTTCATGCAACCTATGATGTTATATTGATTCTATATGATGATGAATGTATGCACTTTATGATAATAATGCTATCTACATGTGATGCTATATGTTGAAAATGGTTATATACATGTGATGTTTTTATTATGTACCTTATGATGATTGAATGCCTATTATGCCATGATTTTTCTAGATATGCAATGGAGATGCCTAATGTTCCTACTTGTTTAAAATGCAACATAACTACATGATGTACTCTATATGGACATACGACATTGTTTACATAATGCTTGTGGAATGTATGCATATGCAGATTATCTAATTTTTTTGTGTGTCACAGGATTCTGTCATTATGCCAAATAGAAGAAATGTTAGTGTGGATAAATTCAAAATGTTAGTATGAAACAAGAAAGGTTGTTTGAAGCACATATAATCTTTGATATTTTTCCATATTATACTAAGCTTTGCATTTTATCATCATTGGGTGGGACTGACACAAATGGATAGTACACACCATGATATGAGTTAGATCATAGTGTACAAACTCATCCACTTGCGAAAAACAAACAGTCACAGACAAGGAGTGTCTTAAACTCATACTAAGGGAAAAATTGCCCCAGTCTTTTTGTCCAAACAAACCATAGACAACAAACAAATAAAAGACGGGTCATGAGACGTCATTGCTCCTCTAAATCCTTCATGGGACATCCTCAAGGAAACTAGTAACATGACTCAAAATCAAAGATAAAAGACAGTTAACAAACAACAGTCAAAGAAAAAGAGTCCTGAGACATCCTTGCTTCTCTAAATCCTTCAGGGAACATCCTTGAGAAAGCTAGTAATCGGACTCAGATACAAATCGATTAAAAAGATAAGACAAAATAAGATATAAAGTCAAAAAGCCAATAAAAGTACTTGCCAAAACTTGATCTTGTGTGATTGTTTGATGTTTTACATAGCCCGATGTGAGGGATGACACATATTGTATAAGACGTTGAGTCTGGTTTCAACTTTGTGACTATCTATGTAAGGCATGACAAAGCCTGGTTTCAGAAAGACACATGTCATATAAGACGTTGACCCTGATGTCGTTGATGTGACAAGCTACATGAGGCTATGACAATTGACGATGTCCATTGACAAGAAAGACATATCTAACTTAAGACATAAGTTGATCACTTTGATAATGTGTTTGATTTTGACTTGATGACAATTTTGACATATTTGCCTTATTGATGAATGACTTGTTTTGATGCCTTGATTGTTATGAGTGTGTGTGTGTGTGTGTGTGTGTGTGTGTGTGTGTGTTGATAGTGTATGACTTGAGATGATGTACCCTAAAGGACTAATCTAGTGCGGCCTCGGGGGCTCATCGATTGATGGCCTTGCCTACGTTGTACATGTAAAGACCTCATAGTTCGACTAGACTTTGATTGACATAACTAGGTGAAAATATGTACTTAACTTGATGATATGACGTGTGTGATAATGAGTGTGATAAACCCTAAAGGACTGACCTAGTGTGGCCTCAGGGGCTCATCAATTGATGGCCTTTCCTACATTATACACTCAGAGACCTCGTAGTTCGACATGACCAATGACCTTGACATGTATAATGAGTCATGATTTTATGTGTGTGAGACATGACAAACCTAGACAGATAGACCTAATGCCTTGAGGGCACATCAACTGATGGCCTTGCCTACGTCCAGTCGCAAAGGCAATGTAGTTCGACTATGTCCACTACCGACTTGACACAACTAACTTTGACTCTGTTTTGGGGATTTTTTTGTCTTTTTGGAGTTTTTGATGTTTTTTGGATTTTTTCAAGATATTTTATGATGTTTTTGAGCTTTTTTTTAGGACATTATCTGACAATGGAATGCTATGTACAAGGTCTAAATGACGCAGATTAAGGATTTGTCCCCAATCGAGAATAAGACCTATAGGATGGAGTGGGGAATGGGATGGAGTGGACTTGATGTCAATTGATCCAAGTAATGGATAAGACAACCATTTATTATGAGTGATGGTGAAAAGTCTGATTGGAATGATAGTAGATGAAGGAGCGAAGTCGACTACACATGGCGCCTGTTTGACAGGTTTTCACCATGGTACTTATCCATAACGCCATTGAGGTGGTTTTCACTATTGGACACATTATTTCTCTTTACTATTTTATCAAGTTTTCATTTTTTTGGTGTTACAAAATGCCTATTTGCCAGGTTTTCATCAAGGTAACAATTTTTTGTTTTTCTATTTTTTTTGTATTTTTCTGATTAAGACAAGGTTCTCAGAAGCTATGCATAAAATATCTTTAGATGAAGGTTGTTGATTGGTGATAAAAGTGGTTCTCCTTCAGGGGTAGAGAGTTGATACGCTCTTGATCCAAAAGCTTCTAGAACAATGTAAGGTCCTAACCAGTTAGGTTCAAACTTGTCTAGTTTTTCTCTTTCAGCTTGATTCTTGGGGTTCTCCATTAAGACCAAGTAACCAATGTCAAAGTGTCGATTCTGAACTTTCCTGTTATAACTACAACAGAGACGGTTCTAATAAGCTTGAAGATGATCTAATGCCTTTTGTCTTCATTCGTCTAGGAATTCTAACTCATTCAATTTGGATACACGATAATCTTCATCGTCAATATGACCTTTGAAGGATACCCTCAAGGAAGGAATTTTGACCCCAATAGGTAAGATAGCTTTGGAACCGAATACTAAGGAGTATGGAGTGGCGCCAGTGGGAGTACAGATGCTTGTGCGATAAGCCCATAGGGCAGGATTAAGCTGTAGGTTCCAGTCACGACTAGCATCATTGACAGTCTTTTTGAGGATTCTGATGATGGTTTTATTAGATGCCTCTGCTTGGCCGTTACCTTGTGGGTAATATGGGGTGGAAAAATAATGTTGGATATGGAATTCTTCACACAGATGGTAGAATTCTTGGTTTTTGAATGGACGACCATTATCTGTGATGATGGATTGAGGGACACCATACCGAAAAATTATGTAGTTTAGGATAAACCTGGATATTTGTGTGCCTGTGATGTAAGTTATAGGAATAGCCTCAATCCATTTGGTGAAGTATTCGGTGGCGGTTATGATGAACTTATGGCCATTGGATGATGGAGGGTGTATCTTACCAATGAGGTCAAGTCCCCATTGGGCAAAGGGCCATGGTGAAGTAATCAGATGAAGCTCTTATGCTGGGGCGGATATTAAATCTCCATGTATCTGACACTGTCGACATTTCTTGACAAAGATATATGAGTCCTTTTCCATAGTAGGCCAATAATAACCTAATCTCATAATCTTGTGGGCTAAAGTAGGACCTCTAGAATGGGATCCACATATACCCTCGTGTATCGCTCGCAAGGTTGCTTGTGCTTCTTCAAAATTGAGACATCTCATCAAGGTGTTATCTAAGGTACGTCTATACATGGTATCTCCGATGATGGTGTATTTGGCATACCTACGGATAAAGGTTCTATGTTGGTTGTTTGACAAGTCTAAAGGTAATATTTGGGCATTTAGATAGTCGTATATGTCCTTGTACCATGGGGAAGTGGGACCAACAATTGTACACACCATTGTAGAATCTAGGACATCATAGGCAGGGACCAAAAGTTGTTCGACCAAAAACTCGAATTTAGGCACATTGCTAAGAATATCCAATAAGGAACCCACGGTTGCCATAGCATCTACTACCCTATTCTGAATGCGTGGTATTTTTTGAAAGGTGATGTTATCAAAGTACTTCTTAAAACTGTCGGCCATGCACTTGTAGGGGGTAAGTTTCTCATATTTCATTTCATAATCATCATTGACTTTCTGAATTACTAGTTGAGAATCTCCATAAACATGTAGACTCTTGATCTTCCATTGGGCAGCCATTCTTAGTCCTGTCACTAAGGCTTCATATTCTGCTATGTTGTTGGTGCATGGGAAAGCAATTTTGAATGACTTGGGAATACTGTCACCTTATGGTGTAACAAATAGTATGCCTGGTCCTGAACCACGATTAGTATGTGACCCATCAAAGTATAATTTCCATGTGGTTCTAGTGTCAACTTTGAAGATAAACTCATGAGGAAAATCTTCCACTAAAGGATGGTTCGCCTTAATGGGTGCATTTGCTAACTGATATGCAATTACTTTCCCTTTTATATCTTTCCTTTGCACATACTAGATGTCATATTCACTAAGTATCATCACCCATTTATCCAATTGGCTTATTAATGTTGCTTTGCTTAGGAGAAATTTTAGAGGATCTATCTTTGCGACTAGCATGGTTTGGTGGTTTAGCATATAGTGCCTAAGTTTTTGAGTAGCAAACACTACTACAAGATAGGCACGTTCTATGTTACTGTAGTTTATTTCATATCTTACCAATGTACGACTGATGTAGTACACTGTCGTTTCATGACCTTGATCATCATTTTGTGCGAGTAGGGATCCTAATGGTGACTGAGTTGTTGAAATGTAAAGTATCAAAGTTCTATCATCTATAGGTGGAATTAACACAGGTGGAGTAAGTAGATAATCCTTGATCATTTGGAAAGCTTCTTGACATTTCAGTGTCCATGCAAGCGGTACTCCCTTCTTGAGAAAATGTTGAAACATATGTATTTTGTCTACTAATTGTACTATGAAGCGCCTGATAGACTGTAGTCTCCCTTGTAGTGCTCTTAGTTGATTGATGCTAGCTGGTGGAAGCATGTCTATTATAGCCTTTAATTTTGTTGGGTCCACTTCAATGCCTCTTCTAGAAATGATATATCCTAGCAGTTTTCCTAATTTTACACCAAATACAAACTTTTTCAGATTCAATCCAACTTTGTAATTTTCTAGTCTTTGGAATATCTTGTCTAGAACTTTCAAATGATCCACCCTTGTTAATGATTTAGCTATGAGATCGTCGACATAGTCTTCCATGAGAGTATGTACAAGGTCATGGAAAATAGTCGTCATTGCACGTTGATATGTAGCTCCCGCATTTTTGAGCCCAAGAGGCATAACATTCAAGCAGTATGTTCCCCATGGACATATAAAAGTTGTCTTGTGTTGGTCTTCATTTATGATTTTGATTTGATTATACCCAGAGAAACCATCCATGAGGGATAACATCTCATATCTTACTGTAAGGTCCACTATCATGTCAATGTTTGGTAAGGGGAAGTCATTCTTAGGACATGCCTTGTTGATATCTCTGAAGTCTATACAAATGTGATTCCCCCAAATGGTTTGGTTACTGGCACCAGATTTGAAAACCAGTCTACATAATCTATGGATCTAATGAATCTGACATCCAATAGTTTCTTAAGTTTTGCTTTAACCAGTAGAGAAATTTGTGGATGCATCTTTCTTAACTTCTGTTTGATTGGCTTAATACCTGGCTATAATGGTAGATGATGCAATATTAGATCTGGATCCACCCTAGGCATGTCAACATATGACCATGCAAAATTTATCTGTCTCTTTGTGAAGAAGTCTCTAAACTTTAGTTGTTCTGTCTCTGTTAAAGATGCCGCAAAGTATATTACCCGAGGGTTTTCTTTAGTGTTTATGTTGACTTTGATAGATTCTTCAACTAACATGGGTGACCTTTCCTAAGCAAGTGGGAGAATATTCAAACCTCCATCCTTGGGTGCCTCAGATAGGTTTTTTCCCTCGGATACGTCCTTTATTTTTACTATTTCTTCGTCCAAAGGTGCCTTTCGGTTTTCACCTAGGGACTTGTCATTTTCATTGTTTTTCTTTTTATTTTCATTTTTGCAACTAGAGGTGTAAACAAACTCCCCAAAATATGCTTTGTCATCCAAGTCTATGGTAAATCCAGCTTTATGATCCCCTCTAGGTATTCCTTCTCGAAGTCCCATGAACTTGGCTATTGCTTCGTCGTTCTCAAATATGTCTACGATGGGTGTACCTTGTTGATCCCTATCGATAAGTTGGGGATAAACGAGGGGCATGTCATTATCAGAGTTATCAAATGTGGGGGCTGACAAGGTGAATATAGAGTGGTTAACATGATCACAAAATTTTTGGACTAACTCCTTTTTGTTCTTCTTCCTAGGGACAGGTAGACTTCGTTGTGGTACAACTGTAAGGGTTAGGTCTTTAGAAGATGGTTCATTAGGTGCCCAAGATGCAGGATCAAGGGTTTCCCAATAGTAAAGCTTAAGCCATTCTTCTTTTGACAAGGACTTTTTAGGATGGGGGCTAGATGGAGTTGGTGTGGATTGTAGCATTTTATCAAGTTCACCAAACAACTTGTCTAGGTCCATTATGCTGGTAGAGGAAAGGGAATCCCATTCGTAGCCGCTTGAGTCAGGGGAGTCATCATAAACTGGGTCAAGTGGTTTGTGAGATATCTCGATGTCTTCAGAAGCACTTACTTCCTCTTGTAACGACGACGAAGTACTCATAATGCCAATTCTAATCGGTTGAAACCCTAGCCCTAATCCTTTTGTTCTTGGTGAGACAATGATTGGTTCAGTCCTTCCATTCTGATGTAGCCCTAAACCACTATATCCATCATATCCTTTAATTTGCATTATCATGAAGCCTTTTTCATATTGGTCCTTAGATATTTGAATAGACGATGGAGGGTATTCATTGTCTTCTTTGTACAACCAGGAGGTGACATCATCTTGGTATTAGCTTCTTTACTTAACTCTCCCCATTTTGTCAATGTCATTGTAGGAGGGACATGGAATGTGACTATTGATTGTCTCCTATTTGTTATGGGTAGACCGTATGACTTAGGAGGAACCATTTGACTAATGCAATAGGATTTTTTCATGTGATATTCTCCACAACCCTTGTCTTGGATCTCGACCTTAGGAGTAGATGGTGGCATTTGTGATGCAATGGACTTAGTGAGAGTTGATGGATCAATGTACAGAGAAAAGGTGGAGGATGAAGCCTCTTGATTGACCGACACCTGTCATTATGGTATTTCATGTAGGCTTGTGCAATATTGAAAAGGATCCGGGTCACCATCAATTGTGATCTTGGTACCATTGTACGAGAATTTAAGACATTGGTGATATGTGGAAGTTACGACTTTCATTGTGTGTATCCAAGGTCTACCCAACAAGAGGTTATATGGAAGGGTGAGATCCAAGACATGGAAGTTAGTGTCCATAACTGCAGGGCCAATCTTGATAGGGAGTGTAACAACTCCTTTGGATAATCTTTCCTCATTATCATATGCCTTAATGACTATACTCTTAGTGGTGTCCACGCATGCTTCTGAGAATCCTAGTGCCTTAACCAATTTCAATGTACAAAGGTTCAACCTTGCTCCTCCATCTACCAAGACTCGTCTGACTTTGGTTTGATGGACTGGAACTTCAAGATGTAAGGGGTCATTATGATTGGTCTTCTCAGTTGAGAGAATGTGGCATGATGGGAATTGGTTAAGTATCCTACCATTTCTTCGAAACGATTGACATCTAAGTTGGTAGGGACAGTCGTATTCCGCAAGGCTTTGTCAAGAATAGATTGATGATCTAGTGATATAGTCAATAGTTCCAAGATGGATATCTGTGCTGGGGTCTTGCCCAATTGGTTAAGAAAATTATACTTAGACTTGGAAGACTATGTAGGTGGCTCTGAAGAAGGACCTGGAAGGGTTATCTTAGTTTTGCGTGTATTGACAACACGTTCAAGATGCTTCTTTATGGTAATGGTATGGATGTTTTCATCATCAACTCAGATATGATTGATGATTTTACCTTGGCCATAGTCATACTTGGTATTAGCATAATTGGCGGAGGTGTTATTCTTGATTCCCAAACTAGAGGCGTTTCCCTTCCCATGGTCATGTAATGGATCTGTGAAGATCTTGTGATCACTGTTTTTGGTATGTTTTTGCCCATTGACTTCTATGGTTCCATCTTCAACAAAGTCTGGTATGATGTTCTTTAGTTGTCGGCATTTTTGTAGGTTATGTCCCTTTGTTTGATGGTATTCACAATAGGCGTTATCATCCCACCATGAAGGTTTAAGCTATCCAAGATCATATTGTTTGGCTTCCAGAGGTTTTATGAGTTTATGTTTGATCAGTTCCTTGTAAATTGTTTCAATTGGTTCCCCTAAGGGTGTAAACTCTCGTTTAGGAAATCTCCTCTATGGTTGTTGTTGTTGTGAATTTTGAACAAAGTTGGTCGTTTGATCTCGATTAATTGTCATGTCCTGATTGGAGTTGTAACCTCTAAGTGTGATGACAGGTCCCGCATGTAGGGTCTTGGCATCAACAATGTTGTCATTTGTTACATTTTTGTTTCTAGACTAGAACTTGTTTCTATCATTAGGAGTATTTTGATGTTGAATGATTGGATTCCTACCTGGTACCTTAATGCCTCCTTTGTCAATAAGGCCCTTTTCAAGTATAATGCCCTTTTGCACCAAGTCTAGGAATAAAGTGCAACAATGTACTCTTATGTCACTTCTTAGTTTTGGATTAAGATTTTTAAGGAATATCATGAATTTTTTTATTTTCTGGTATCTCAACTGGACATCGACCAACTAAACTTCTCCATCTCTGGAAGAAAGTGGTGAAAGTTTCACCTTCTTCTTGCGTGGTGTGACACAAGGTAGCTATCGTGATTTCATTGTCTATGTTGAAGGCAAAGTGTTCGACAAACTTCTCAGCTAATTTTCCCCACGATCTTATGCCATATGGTAGTTTAGAGAACCATTCCAGTGCTATCCCGACAAGGGTTCGCGAAAATAGTTTCATTAAATTTGTGGGGTCATACGAAATATTCATGCATGTTGTAGAAAATTCTCTGATGTGTTATAGAGGATTCCTCTTCCCATTATACTTAGGAAAATTTGGTATAATATATCCATGTGGGAAGGGTGTCATGTATAACGCTTTGTCAAAAGGACATGGACATAAATCTTGCATTGAGATAGTTCGTTTTCCTGACATAGACATACTGTCCATTTGTTGTTGAAGGATTTGCATTTGATTTTGCAGAACATCTACCTGTGTCAAGGACATGTTTGCGTTGTTAGGATCAATGTAAGTGTTCTGAAATTCTATGTTTTGTGATGGATTGTGATTTGGCGAGGGTATATATCTTGTTTGAATGTTCTGATTCGGTATAGGGATATATCCTATTTGAATGTTCTACTTTGGTGTAGGAATATTTCCTATTGGAATGTTCTGATTTGGTGTAGGAATATTTCCCATTAGAATGTTTTGATTTGGTATAGTACTGGTGTTGCTATAAGGTATAATTGTATTTGTGCCAAATGGGTTTGATGAAGTTGCTCCCGCAGTAAATTGTAAATCTTGTGCTATGTTGAATGGGGTTGTGTTTACAATTGACGATGTTTGAGTAGGTATGCCAGTTGGTATTGTTGCGGTAATTTGAGGAACAAAGACACTTGATGTCACGGTTTGCGTTGGTTGTGTAGACGCTATTTTAAAAGTGTGGACGTGAAATCCCGGTGGTAGTGTGGCACCTTCTACTAGCAACTTTGCTAGATATCGTTGGGGATCATTTTCCAAACACTCATCCATAAAGGATGGAAACTCAGGATCTTGAAAGACAACGTCTATGTCTTCAAAAAATATTTTTCCATGTGCATCTCTAATTATATGTTTTTCAAGCAAAGTTTTGTGTGGTCTCTCTTTTCCTGATGGTTGGTTTTTGAAAGGATTGACGAATTTGTTGGGGTCTGACATTTCTTTGCATTTCTTCTTAGACCTTGTTTCAACCATGAAATTTTTTCTCAGAATGAGGCAATGCAAACTACGTCTAAAAACTGATATGTTCTATTTCTATGTTTTTGGGATTTTCTGAATATAAAGAATGACTTAAAATTAAGGATTTCTAAAATGATGTATACTAGGATGACATACGCTAGGATGGACAGTATGCAAAATTTTGAGTAGACTCTGATAGTAAATGATTCTAGATGGGTACAACCTACCACCTATGGAATACTCCAAAGCAATGATCTAACTTTACCAAGGAACCTGATTGTAGGACAAGACAACTGATAACGTGAATTTCCCAAACTAGACTGTTGAGCTGGAGGATTCACTAATAGGACAATAGTGACTAGGTTCAATGATAATGATAAATCAGAGCATGAACATATCCAATGACACGAAAAGTTATTCTATTCTACGATATGCAACTTCCTATTGGGTAACTAAATTTTTTGCAACTAAGATGCCTATCTCTAAGATGTAAATGACACCTAACTAATGCAAGATTTTTGAGCAATTTTACAGTTTATGTCCAAGGTTAACCGTAAGAAACAAAAGTGAAAAATATAGTGTGTTTTCGGATTTGAGTTTTCAGTTTTCGAGATTTTATGTTGATAGTCAATTGTGACTTAGGTTTTAGATGTGTTGATAGATTTTATAGATGCGTTTCAGTTTTCAGATGTTGTTTACAAACAAAACCTAGTCTCGAATGTTGACAGACAAATGCAACTTCACAGACAGATGTGGTTTAATCTATGATAGATGCGACTCATAAATCAGATGCAACTTAAAAAGCATATGCGACTCATAATCTAAAGTATGTGAAACTAAATCTGTTGACAGACACATGCGGTTTTTAGTTTGACAGTTGCGACTTGTACTTACACATGCGGGTTGAAATTTGACATTTGCGACTCAGTTTACTGTTGTGGTTTTTTGATGACAAAGTTACGACTGACTCAGTTTAATGATCAAGTTTTGATAAATAAAGCAAGAACAATCATAAAATACAAAGTGTTTTCAGTTTGACGTGTGTATGAATCTGTTAAAACCAAAAAACAATTACATCTTAGGCTTTTATAGACAGTATTTACTGTGTTCTTACTTGGGTTTCCCCAGCTACGCATATTCAAGGCGGATGACTAGTAGCTTGACCCCACTGGCTCCCCTCCATGACACTCACTTATACGGGGCAGCCAAGCTACTATACCCATGAAACTCCCATGGCATACATTTCATTTTTACACATGAATCATAAGAATGTAAGATGACTTCACAAGTCCGACCTACTACAACAGTAAATAGATTGGGATTTTGGAAAAACTACAAGGTTTTTAGTAAGGGCATTCCGTTTGTGGGGCACCATCCATTCGGCGAGAGACCATTGTTGCCCTTCCCGTTGGAATAGTGAGTGTGATTTTTGGGCTTTCACCCAAAAATCCACTTTTATATACCGGATGGAAGTTGTTGGCGATAAATGTGTTATCGGTCTAAGTCGTCCTGGGGTGGGTACTTTTTCCCACCAAGACAGGCCCAAGTTCTAGAGTTATTAATCGTTCTCTTGCACTGAGGATCACATGAATGCGCAAGGGGAGAGGATACTTCGATGTATCAAAGCGTAAGGGTATTTGATGAGCCAAGTTTTTGGCACATCTAGATCACACTTTTGCAAACAATTTTATGCTTTTTCATTATGCTAAAACAAACATTTGGTGTTGATTATGGGATAAAACACAAACTTTTTTTGCTTAATATAATAAGTATATTACACTAAGTCTTCCATGATTATTACTTTAAATGTTTTGTTAGTTTCATGAATACCTTATAAACCTTGTGTGGTGACAAACCTTTCCTGCAGCCTCTACTGTTGAACTTCCTGCAGCCACGCTTGGAACAATGTTTGCTTTAGATTAATGCTTAAATAGATGTATAAATGAAGTGATGAATCATCTTAAATGTTGAATGTGTTGAGCTAACTCTCTACCTCAAGAATAGCTGGTAGGATATTTTGCAGGTACCACGATTGGAGGAAGGAATTCAATTCCCACTCGTGGGTAGAAGACCAAATCAATGAAGACCGGTTCAGCTGCAGAAGAATAGAGAGGCGGTTTCAACTCATCCGCCATGCAAGAGGGGTGTTTTAGAAATCTAGCTTAGGCATCTGGATGGCGCATAAATATAGGATGGTGGCACTTTAAGACTGATAAATTGATTTGACTTAGTTCTTTCATTTCTATCCACCGCTTTGCTAAGTTAGTTGAATGTAATAAAGACCTCCTGATTTATAAGGGAAGGTTAGTTAGTAGTTAGATTTAGTTTCAATAAATAGCCCATTATTCTTTAGAGAATGGGCTGGAAGATTGTTGTTGTAAACACATTTTTAGTTTTATAAATACAATCAAGAGATTGCGTGCTATGTATTGGTTTGCTTTGAATCAATATAGTTTATGAAGTTTTTCGCCTAATCTATTGTCTACTTTTGGCATTACCTAAGGGGGCCCACTTAGGGAAATGCCTATACTTTCATTCTGCAAGTTAGGATAGCTGCACTTTCTTTTATAGAAGTTAATGTGACTGTTCCTACAGTTGGCAGAAACACAGAGCTATTAACTATTCCTGCAACCACTAGATGCAGAATAGTTTTATCTTTCAGTTTTCATTTCCAAAGCAAGTTATCCAGTATAGTTATTCCAGTAATTAGAATTCTAGTATAGAGCATCTTAGGAAATCATGCATGTCTGGAAAGGTGATTAGTGCATATATTGTGCTGACCCATTTCAAGTTCACGTCCTCAGGTTGATAATTAAATGAAGTTCTTTAGCAGATTATGGCTGCTGGTTGTGATGTTCAATTCCTAAGTAGAGGAATTCATGTTCCTAGTTATTAAGCTGATTAAAGAACACTACATTTTTGGCGTCGTTGCCGGGGATGGTGTCAAACTAAAGATCTATTACGGGCATGCTAGTAGGTAGCTTGAAATTCTATTCCTAGTGTTTAGATCAAAATTCACTATTCCAACATTTTCCATAGTTTAGACTTACTGTATGCTTGGAAGAAGAGACCAATTCGGAAGATTCCTTCCTAGAAGTTTAGATATCCAGGAAATTGACCCAAAAATTGTCCCAGAAGAATCATATTTGGATGCTGGTCAGAACCTAGTCACTTCATCTTCTTCTTCCTCAGAGATAAGTTTGAACTTGTTTGATGAGCCTAATAACTTTGACTTACTCACAGCACAATTGAATAACCTGCACACTTTTAATAACTAGGACCCCCATAATAACCCACTTGCCCTTGTCGTCTACCAACCAGGAGCTAACCCAAGACCACCACCAAGGATGGCAAGGCCTACTTTTCCATTCCCACTCCTTGACTTGCATGACAATAATAATCTCAAAAATATCCCTGCCTCATTGCTTCCAAAATTCTATGGCCTTATTACAAAGAACCCTCATACTTTCTTGTTTGAGTTTGACATCCTATGTAGGAGTTATGATTATACTACTGAAGCCCATCAGATGAAATTATTTCCTTCTACTTTAAAGGAGTCAACCTTAAGATGGTTCATGGGATTAGGGGGCAATGTAGCGGCTACTTGGGATGAATTGAAGGAGTTGTTTTTAGGAAAGTACAAAGAATATTATAGGGGAAATGATATGAGAGGAGATGACATCTTCAAGATGTCACAAAAGGAGGATGAAACCTTGGAGGACTATGTATCCAGATTTTTGTTCAGTGTGCATAAAAACACTCAGCACCAACTAAATGAGGAGTCTAAAAAAATTCTCTTTCTAAGAGGAGTCAATGATACTTGCATGGAAGCACTAAACCTCATGGCTGGAGGAGATATCACCCAAAGTAATTGGGATGACATTAAGAAGATCTGTCTCAATTACTCTAGGGAAAATGTGAAGAAAGGCAGGGGGTTCCAACCCTCTATTGCAAAAGGAAGTGGTTAAGGCGTATCAAAATGAGAACTCACTAATCTTTTATCCAACTTCAAGCAAGATATTATAAATGATGTAGCTGCTCAGCTGGACACCATGCAAGCTAGAAGGAAGAAAGATGAAGCTGATGCGATGCTAGCTGAATATTTCCCTCACTGCAGATAAAGGAATAAGGACCGCAGATGCAAAGCAGTGGCTAATTTGGAGGTGCAACATCTTCCTACTGAGTTCAAAAACATTGAAGGAGAGGAAGAAGTGTTATTTGTTGCTCAGCGCAAGCCATGGGCCCTAAGACAAGGTATGCCTCAAGACCCCTTGTAAAATTTTGGTTCATATAATAATCAGTAGCAGAACCAGTACCCTCCAAGTTATGGACCGTATTCTCAACCTCAATGGAATAACCCTTGGCTAAATGCTCAACAAAACTGTTGGCAACCCCCACAAGGGAACTGGCAGTCATCACAACAAAATCAGTGGCAACCTCCATAGGGGAATTGGCAGCAGTCTAACCAGTGGAGAGGAGGCCAGCAATGGTCAAATCCACCCACTGGTTTCCTACAACAACCCCAATAGCAGTCAATTATGCCACCTCCTGTAGTCAATCAAAGCCAGAATCCAAAGCCAACCCAACTGCCTGCTCAAGCAACACCCAATCCAAATAATCAACTTCAGCAGCAATAGCAGCAACAAGTTTATTTTGCTAATCCTAATCATCAACCTGCCTATGCTCTCAACCTGAATAATATTAACTTACGTTCAAGAATTGTGTTGCCCACACCATCTCCTCCCATAATCTCAGAATTGCCATATGAAGAGATTGAGCAAGAAAGAAGATGCCAATGGCCTAGTCCAGCCCAATGAGCCAATACATAATCCATCATTACCTAAGGTATCCAATACACCGTCACCTCCTTTCCCACAAAGGTTGGAAGGTGAAATTGTGAAAAAGCAAGAAGAGCCTACCTTTGACATTCTTGACCAACTAAAACACATATGTGTAAAAATTCCTTTGTTTCAAGCAATTAAGGAAGTACCTATTTACAACAAGGCCATCAAAGAAGCATATCTAAAGAAGCTGAGTAGGAAGAAGAAAGACCCTCAAATTGTTCATGTTTTAGGCCAACTCTCTGATTTGATGCTAGGGAAGCTTACCATCCCAAAATATTCAGACCCTGGTAGCCCTGTTGTTGAAATTAATATTAATGGGGTTCAAATTAAGAATGCTTTAGTAGATCTTGGAGCTGCTATCAATGTCATGACCAAAGACCTTATACTAAAACTGAGTATTTTTGACCTAAAACCTACACCTACAGTCTTGCAACTTGCTAATAGTTCAACTGTCAAACCTAATGGAGTACTGGAAGACGTAGTTGTCACCTTAGATTCATGGGAATATTCTGCTAATTTTATGATTTTATCTCCAAAAGCATCATTAGGAGGTTATCTTGTAATTCTAGGAAGGCTGTGGTTAGCCATTACATATGCTTATATAGGATGTAGGATTGGTAACATGACAATATCTGATGGGTATAACACAAAGAAGCTTACCCTCTATTCTCCATCCCTGCCTCAACTTGAGTCTGGATAGGCCATTTGGCCTGATTTGGGAGAAGAAGAGGAAGTGAACTCGGTGGCCAGTTTCATGATGATTACCAGAGAGCCTTTCATTGCACAACAAGAGGAGGAAGAGATACTATACAATGTCCTACTGAATAATTATGGTATTGAACACCCTCATTATGAAGAAAAGTCCATGCACCTTACAGACCATTCTCCCTCCGCCCACATCAACTCATTATCCTACAGCAACTGACTGTTTGCACACATTATTGCCCCATGAAGTAGACACGCCTTTTCTGTTTGAAGTATCCATGCTTGAATTGACTTCCCAAGTAGAAGTAGTTACAGGAAAAATCTTGAATATCAACAATAAACTTACCAACAAGCAGCAGGAATCAATGGTCAAAATGCTTCCTACCCATAAACTAGCTTTTGCCTGGGATTATAGTGACATGAAAGGACTTGATCCAAAGCTATGTACACACCGAATTTTCATCAACAGTGAGTTCAAACCTGTTAGGCAGCCCCAGAGGAGAATCAACCCAGCCTTGAGAGAAATTGTTAAAGAGGAATTGCAGAAGATGTTGAATGCTGGCTTTATCTACCCAATCTCGGATAGCCAATGGGTCTCCCCACTGGTTATCGTTCCTAAGAAATGAGGAAAATAGAAAGTGTGTGTAGATTATAGGGAGCTCAACTCTACAACGAAGAAAGATTACTTTCCTCTTCCCTTCATTGATCAAGTACTAGATAATTTATCAAGGAAAAAGTATTTCTCTTTCCTTGATGGTTTCAGTGGATACAATCAAATCAAGATTGCTCTAGAGGATCAGGAAAAGACTACTTTTACATGCCCTTGGGGGACATTTGCCTACTTTGTTTTGCCTTTCGGTCTCTACAATGGACCTGCAACTTTCCAGAGAGCTGTAATAAGTATTTTCTCGGATATCTCATATGACTGCATGGAGATATACATGGATGAATTTACTGTTTATGGTGCAACATTTGAGGAAGCACAGGACAACTTGAAGAAGGTACTACAGAGGTGTGAAGATCATAACCTGTCACTAGATAGTCAGAAGTGATTCATGATGATGCAAGAGGGAATAGTGCTTGGTCACTATATTTTTGCTGCAGGGATACAGGTTGATCCTTCTAAGATTGAAGTCATCTCTAATCTCCCCTTTCCTACCAAGCAAAAGGAACTGAGAAGCTTTTTTGGACATGCTAGATACTATAGAAGGTTCATCAAAGATTTCAGTCAAACATCAGCCCCTCTATACAGAACTTGCTGAAGAAAGATGTAGATTTTGCCTAGACAAAGGAATGTGAAAGAGCATTCCTTGATTTGAAAATTGCCCTTACACAAGCACTTGTGTTGAAAGGACCTGATTGGTCACTTCTATTCCATATTCATACAGATGCATCATATTATGCTATTGGTGCTATCTTAGGATAAAAGGGTGGTTCAACTGAACATGCACTATATTACATCAACAAGAATTTGTAGGGAGCTGAGATCAACTACACTGTTATAGAAAAAGAAATGTTAGCAATCATTTATGCCCTCAACAAATTCAGACATTATATAATAGGCTATCAAATATGTGTCCACACCGATCATGCAACAATCAGGTATCTTATGAACAAAAGCTCAATAACAGGAAGAGTAGCAAGGTGGTTGTTGCTCATGCATGAATTTGACATTACAATTGTGGACAAGCCAGGTAAAGCCAATGTGGTTGTTGATTTCTTGTCTAAGATTCAAAGACAAGATGACTCTACACTTATTGAGGATTCCTTTCCTGATGAGCATTTGTTTGCAATCAAGGTTATTCACCCATGGTATGTGGATATAGCAAATTATCTTGCTGCAAGAAGAACTCCTCCTCAATTCTTCCCTAAGGAAAAAAGATTATTGGTAGAGAAAAGTTTTAACTTTTCCTGGATTGCAGATTGCATGTTTTATACAGGGCTAGATCAAGTTACGAGGAGATGTGTATGAGAGGAAGATACTCATGATATACTGCATGCAAGTCATGATGATCCATGTGGTGGATATTTTGCTATAAAAAGGACAACAATGAAAATCTTAAATACTGGCTACTATTGGTCAAATCTGCATAGAGATGCAGTCAAATACATCGGGAGATGTGATAGATGCCAAAGGATGGGAAGGCCAACCAGATCAGACGAGATGTCTTTATTTCCACAAGTGATTGTTACACCCTTTGACAAATGGGGACTGGATTTTGTAAGGCTAATTGATTCACCTTCAAATGGTAAGTCTTATATCCTTGTATGCACAGATTATGTAACAAGGTGGGTAGAAGCTAGATCTATGAAGCATGCTAGGGATAATAAGGTAGCAGAATTCCTCTATGAGGAAATATTCACCAGATTTGGTGTCCCTAAGGAAATAGTGATAGATCAGGGGGCACAGTTTACCTCTACTCTGATTACAATCTTAGTCAATGAATATAACATAAGGCACAAGAAATCAAATCCTTATCATCCATAGGCTAATGGCCAAGCAGAGATCACCAATAGAGATATAGAGGCAATTCTGACTAAGACTATGGATTTGCATAGAAAGAACTGGGCTGCAAGGTTACCAAAAGCTATATGGGCCTACAGAACTACATGGAAGACTGCTACAGGATATACACCCTTTGAAATGGTGTATGGTAAAACAACCTGATGCCAATAGAGTTTGAACAAAAGACTCTCAGAACATCATTGGAAATGGACATGGACTTAACAACTGCACAAAAGGAAAGAGTCATGCAACTCAATACCTTGGATGAGCTCCGAAAGAATGTCCTGCACCACACTGAGATAATACAAAACCAATGAATAAAATGGCATGATAAGTACATTAAAGAGAAGAAATTCAAATTAGGAGATTGGGCTCTGCTATATGACTCACGGTATAAGGACAATCAAGGCAAATTGCAAACTAGATGGTTAGGTCCATATGAGATAGAGGAAGTATTCACAAATGGTGCTGTATAATTGAGGACCATTGATGAGGTCCGATTTAAGCTATTAGTCAATAGGCATCATCTAAAGCTCTACTATAAGCCCATTGATAAGGAAGAATTTTTGAGCTAGTTCGAATTTGTGCAGGAAACAGTTAATCCTGCAGCCAAAGGGATGGAGTTACAACTCAATCCCCTAGGCCATGCATAAAAGTGCATAAGGCTATCATAATAAAGGGGGGTCATCCACTCAGATCCCCATTCCATTCACTCACTCCATCTGTAATCTATCAACTCATACTCTTTTTGCCACCTCATCCACCTATCATTCTCCATACCATCCACGTTTCTACAGATCACATTTTTCAATAAAGAAGTGAAGTCACATCAGGTAATTACAGCGTTTCAATCCAGGTGAGTTCCACTTCACTTTAAGATTGCTTAGTTGTTTCATTTATTATATTTATTTTGGTATTAATTAAAGCAAACTACATTCCTATATGGTTGCCGTCCCTTTTGGTCTTTCCACACGATTCGACATATTTTTCCATTTTATATCTTTGTGCCACATCATTGTTTCTGCCGTCTTAAGGCCTTGTCACATCCATTGTCACTGTCATTTCGACATGAGCTCCGGATATTTGAAAATCTCCAATTAATGAACTGAACACCATACCTCCTGCAATAATGAACCTAAATATATTTTACTCATCTATGATTACTTTCTCCTTCAAAGAGGATTGAATGTTTGAATTCCTTTTCCTATATTTTTCTGTATCTTTTGAAGAGGGGTTCAAAAGTTTCGGTTGAGGGGAGAAAAGTGTTGTAGAGTTGGGTTGCAAGAAGTTCTGGTTGTGTAAGATTGAAAAAAAACCTAGGTGATCATCGCCTAAAGTTTTAAATTACATAAAACTAAGGAGATAAGAGGTCAGCCGATTCGACATGAGCCTACAGATCATAACATCCTGCTGCAGGATGTGCTGCATGTGTTGCCGTTCAGACAATATGGGTGGCTTAATTACTTCTTGAAGCTTGAAAAATTTGATGTAGACATTGCTGAGGAATTTACAAGGACATTTCAAGAAGGAGAAGCAAAAGTTAGAGGTATAACAGTGAATGCATCAATTGATAGAATTGCAGAGATATCGGGATTATTTCAAGTCGGAGAACCATTTCCTCGAGGGAGAGATGCAAAGAGCACTAGGGCAGAGTTTACTCGGCTGAATGACCCTACTCTATGGGTAGATAAGCAAGGTGCACAAAGGATGAGTTTGCTGCAGGACTGAGTGTCACGAGTGAGATATATAATCAAATACATAACCCGTGAAGGTAGGTTTTCAGTCCCACATTCTCATCACTTCAAACTTTTGTCTCATTTACACCATGGATTGTTGATGAATGTCCCTAACTTCCTTTACAACTTGTTATCCAATAGTGCTGCTGAATTTAGAAAGGGTAGGGTTAACTCCGTATCCCACCACTGCGTTATTAAATTACTTGTTGAAAAATCTGTTCAAGATACATCAAGGATGACCTGGGAGGAATTTATTGTCAATTTTAATCCCAAAATTCAAAATGTTGGACCTAGAGGGGAACCTCTTGCCTTCAAGTGATGAACGTCCCAGCCCATAGGCTAGACCTCTACTGCTATGTCCCCTATTCAGGAATCATTTGATTCACAAGATGACATTCCTCTTTCTGAAAAAACCCCTATCAAAAATCCAGAGTCTTCTTCCAATGATAAGAAAGGGAAGTCACCCATTGTGGCAACCCCTAAGCCTGTAAAAAGAAAACAAAAGGAAAACCTCTCTGTTCCTATGACAAAGCCCTCAAAGAAGCATAAGACAATTCCTACTCTTAGAAGGAGGAGTTCTAGACTCTAGAACTAGGAAGTTCGACAATCATTTGATGCTACTTCAGCTGCACCACCAACCTTAGACCCTTCCAGTCCTATACTAGAAATGAAGGAACCTGTTGTTGTGGAGACCATAGGTACACCTGAAGGAGCAGGCCTAGATGAATTGGCTGCCATTGCAGAGCAGATACAGGAAAGTATGACAGGACAACTATAGGAAGAAGTAGGGTATGTTGGAAAGGAAGAGGTAGCAGCTGTGATTCCATTAGAAGAAGACGGTGATAGCATTACCATGATTGATGAGATTCTTGCTGCTCAAGGAGATCAAGAAGGTTGGCAATATGAATGTAATTCAGGATAGGAAAACTCTGAACCATCAAATAATACAGAGGTAATTGGAGAAGAGGAACAAGGAAAGGTGGATGTAACTGAAGAAATATAGGGATTACCTGCAGTAAGCTATAGTCATAGACCTCCGCTCCATGTCACGAACTTTGCTATGGGAATGACATGTTTTGAAGAACTCCAGCATCAACAAACTACTTCTACACTCGAAATTGAGAGATTACAAAGAATAATCCAAAACAAGAATTTGGAAATTACTAGCTTAAATGGCACTCTCAACCAAGTGGTAGAGCTTGTTCCACGTGTGATGCAGTGTCGAGTGCCTTCACCTGTCTATGCAATGTATCTCAAGGAGCTGTATTTGAACTTCCAACTGATTAGAATCTGGAAAGGTAAAAATCCTTCATTAGATACCCTAGAAGAATTTTATGAGGCATATAGAGATTCACCTTTGCACATCAGGAATCTCCTGTGTGAATTTTATCTGCATAATTTGGTTGTACCTCGGGATAAAGATTGGAACCCCTTATGTTATGTTGGTGATATTCATATTAGCACCTTGATCTCTCAGATCACCAATGAGATAAGCAGGGGGGAACAATTTGATAGTCATTAGCATGATGAAGTCAATATGCCATTATTCGTGAGGAATGAATCAAAGAATGGAATGGGTATCTACTTTGATTGGAAGACATTGTGGAGAGATGAAAGAGCCAGGCCATTGATTGAACCTTTGAGACAAGAAGTATTTTCTCAGTATTCCTAGGTAATAAACAATGATCTTGGGGCTGCAAACCCGCACATTCAAACAAGATGGGAACATCTTCCATTTCAATTAAAAAGAGCAGAACCACATGCTCCCAATACCTTGTATGCTGCAACTAGAAGGGCAGAGAGATACATGAGGAATACTAGGACAAAAAGGGAGAATTGGTTGCCCTTGGTTATGCAACCACCTATTCTCCTATGGCCATTACTGTCTATGTAGGGGGACAACAACATATATAACAGGAGTTCTGAGGATAACAGATGGAAAAGGCTGGAGGCGATGCGAGCTCACTTATGAAGTTTCCAGCATGGAGAGTGTGGATAGCAGCAGAATGTTGATTTAAGAGAATTTTCCAGGAGAAGAAATGCTAGATTTGTTGAAGGGTCCAGCAAATAGTCGGTTAAGGGGAATGATGAGCCAAATTTTTGGCACATCTAGATCACACTTTTGCAAACATTTTTATGCTTTTTCATTATGCTAAAACAAATATTTGGTGTTGATTATGGGATAAAACACAAACTTTTTATGCTTAATATAATAAGTATATTACACTAAGTCTTCCATGATTATTACTTTGGTGACAAACCTTTCCCACAACCTCTATTGTTGAACTTCCTACAGCCACACCTGGAATAATGTTTGCTTTAGATTAATGCTTAAATAGATGTATAAATGAAGTGACGAATTGTCTTAAATGTTGAACATGTTGAGCTAACTCTCTACCTTGGGAATAGCTGGCAGGATATTTTGTAGGTACCATGATTGGAGGAAGGAATTCAATTCCCACTCGTGGGTAGAAGACCAAATCAATGAAGACCGGTTCACCTGCAGAAGAATAGGGAGGCAGTTTCAACTCATCCGCCATGCAAGAGGGGTGTTTCAGAAATCTAGCTCAGGCGTCTTGATGGCGCATAAATCTAGGATGGTGGCACTTTAAGACTGATAAACTGATTTGACTTAGTTCTTTCATTTCTATCCACCACTTTGCTAAGTTAGTTGAATGTAATAAAGACCTCCCGATTTATAAGGGAAGGTCAGTTAGTAGTTAGATTTAGTTTCAATAAATAGCCCATTCTCCTTCAGAGAATGGGCTAGAAGATTGCTATTGTAAACACATTTTTAGTTTCAGAAATACAATCAAGAGATTGCGTGCTATGTATTGGTTTGCCTTGAATCAATAAAGTTTATGAAGTTTTTCGCTTAATCTATTGTCTACTTTTGGCATTACCTAAGGGGGCCCACTTAAGAAACTGCCTATACTTTCACTCTGCAAGTTAGGATAGTTGCACTTTCTTTTATAGAAGTTAATGTGACTGTTCTTGCAACTGGCAGAAACACAGAGCTGTCAATTGTTCCTGCAGCCACTAGATGCAGAATAGTTTTATCTTTTAGTTTTCATTTCCAAAGCAAGTTATCCAGTACAGTTATTCCAGTAATTAGAATTCTAGTATAGAGCATCTTAGGAAATCATGCATGTCTGGAAAGGTGATTAGTGCATATATTGTATTGACCCATTTCAAGTTCACGTCCTAAGGTTGATAATTAAATGAGGTTCTTTAGCAAATTATGGCTGCTGGTTGTGATGTTTAATCCCTAAGTAGAGGAATTCATGTTCCTAGTTATTAAGCTGATTAAAGAACACTACAGTATTTACAAAATGTTCTTTTGCACTAGACAAAGAAAACATTGGTTAATTTTAAGCCAAATGACAATTTCTAACTACCAAATAGAAAAGTTCATTTTAAATATTTACAATCTTCAACAAAAGGTCTTGAATGCAACTTATTAGTAGTTTATTGGTCTTCGTCATTCGTCCTGCAAGAAAATGAGTTTGGTTTTTCAATGTCTTCGATGCTTCATCTTGCAAAAACAATGTTATCCTCCTAAATCACAACTTTAAACAAAAGATTAGTGAAAAAAATAAAAATGAAAATACGGAAATTGAAATTCGAAAGTGTTACCAGCCAGATGCGTCATTTCAATTTATAGATACGTCGTGAAGCTATCAGTCAAATGCGTTGCGGGAGATCTCAGATGCGGCTCGTGTCGTCAAATGTGTCTTGGGATTTGTTAGATGCGGTTCACAAACTTAAATGCGTCATTTCGTTAATCAAATGTGGTTTGTCGTACGATACTTGCAAAACAAAAATCGAGAAAGTGGGTGGATTCACGAAGATTAAAGTATTGTCACGTCGGGATCACCAAATGTAACATAGATAAAATGATGATGCATGGTAAGATGGTTAAATCTAATCTAAACATGCATAAATCTAAATCAAACAACTAAGAATGAGATAAATAAACAAAAAATAAAAACCATAGAACATTCTCACCGAATATCAATCCATTTCCTCGAATTATCTTGATTGTCCTTCTCCATTTTGCCATGTTGGTATTCTTGCCCTCAGATTTTCAGCATGTATGCAAGCCTAGCCTTGATGTATGTTTAAAGAAAAATATTGAAGATTAAGTTCTTCCAAAAAGTATCGATTTCGAGAGGAATAAAGACAAAGATCAGCCTATTTATAGAAATTTGGTTTTTGAACGATCGACTCAGATTCAAAAGAGAGATCAATGATCGAGATTGATGAATGCCATGTGATGTGAGATTTGTGTTAGTTAGAACGTGAGTTGGAAAGTTCTGCAGGATGAAGATTAAATTAGAATAATAATTTAATCTGGTGTTAAGACTGTTTGAAAATTGAAAAAATAAGAAATCAAGATTAAATAAATGATTTAATCTTCAGTTGAAAGTCTTCGAAAATAAGAAGAATTAGATTTTGAATGAAAAGGATAAAGTTAGAACTTGACAACGATTTGTTCGAATACACACATGAATTAATTAATTAAATAGAGATATTTAATTAATAAAATATGTTCACGCATTTGAGTCTTAACTAGTTAATTGACTGGTGATGACAAAGAGTCTCTTTGCAGAGGTGATCAAATGTTGAATCAAGAGACAACTGACTGATTCAAATAGATCTTGAGTCAAAGTGAGAATGAATTATTAGACAACTAGATGATAGAGGAATGTGACAAACAATTTATTATGAATTAAATGTTAATTTAATTCAACATTCGAAATTGAAATGATTTAATTAAATAAATAATAATTTATTTAATTGACTGAAAAGGTTAATTGAATAATTAAATAATTTGAAAAGAATATTTAATTATAGTCGAAATATGATAAAAAGGTAAATTAAATAATAAATTATTTAATTTAGAAAGAGAATTAATTAATTAGCGATGTAATTAAATAAATAAGATTTATTTAATTAATCAAGGTTGAATACATGTCATAATGAATTAATCAAATAATTAAAAGGTTATTTAATTAATAGAAGAAAGACGTGTTTAGGAAATAATTAAATAATTAACATTATTTAATCATGACCATGGACATTAGAAAATTATGTCGAAAGTGGTACTCATAGGCCTAGACCAATTTTCATTGTCTACAGATAGCACTTTGAATTATTTTTTGGCTATGAGCCTTTATTTTCAAATTTGTCTACATCTATTGGTCATTTTAGGGTTAGGGTTAGGGTTCTAAATTCCATCATTCTAGGGTTCTTTTTTATGTGCTAAACCCTTGAAAAACCCTAAGTGTTTGCTAAACATTATTAAATGTTCTAATCCTTTGTTAAAATTTTCCAGCCCATTTCCAGTCATTTAAGTCATGACTTGTGTCATTAGATCCATTTTCTTATTGGACTTGTCCCCTAGTCTAACCAATCATTATGCCTCCTGAAAAATCTTCTCTAAAGTTTGGGGGGTCGAAATATCTTATGATAAATCCTAAGTCTTGATTCATAAAGTGCCTAAGTCCTTTATCTTTTAACCTAGTCGTGGCCCCATTCTAAGTCATTTATTAATGCACATGCTGTTAAAATCTTAAGCCATGGTTTTTGGGTCCCACTGCTACATTTTTATTGGTTGCTTACTAGCCCACTGCATTAAAATATTCTAAGGAAAAACCTAGCAGGGCAACAAGCATGGTGACAAGTGTCCACCGCATGGTGGGTCCTACAAAGTTCAGAAGGCAGCGATGCAAAAGGCTTATCAAGATCAACGGTTCCAATGTGATCTTATGAGTTGATCCTGGTCGTTCCTCGCCAGCCCATGAGGGACCCACTCAAAGATCTTGGTTCTAACTAGGGCAATTGGTGACTGCCACTTGGCCATGATCCACATCGTCCAAGGAACTTTAGGAGACATGAAATATTTAGCTAAATATTTTTGGCGACTATGGAGACATTAAAGTGTGAGCTACTAAAAGGGTTACATTGCACATGGATAAATCATTAGCGAGATGTTTTAATCTCAGCCATCCATCATGAAAAGATGTTAATCACTTGGGCGTGAACCTAGGGGTTAAATGGTGTGCATATTGGGCTATGCTAGATGGATCTAAACCATTGCTCGCTAGCCCACGACCATCAATCAATATCTTGTAGATCTTAGAGGCCTAGTGGGTGATTGACACGTGGAATTTTTCATGATTTATAAAGTGTAGTGGAGCTCGTGGGGACAACAAGGAAAGTGTACACTTGGAAAAATTTGATTGGTTGGATTTTGAGTTTAGGACAGGTTAAATTTTCAAACTTTTATGACTACATTTGAGTCGACCATCAATCCAGATCATGGGGAGATCAACAACTGAGATTTAAAATTTTAAAAGGATGTCATGGATCCATTCTAGTTCGTGCGAGCGAGTAGTAATGGTGGATTTGATGTTTTTCTACCCAATTAAAGGCTTTCTTTGCTATAAAAGTCAAATTAAAAGCATGAACTCGATCACAAAGGCATTTTAAAGCATCCAAGATTTGTTGTAGTGTGATTGGAGCTCCCAGTGTCCATGAATTAGGGTTTTTGAGCATTGATAATACAATAAGTTCAAATCATAACTTATGTACTCATTTCTTTGCAATTTCCATAGATACTACCATTTATGTGATTCAAGTAGGGTATTAGGGCTTCTTTTAAGGTTTGAAGTTCCTCAAATTTCCTTCAATTGTTTAAATTGTGTTATCCATATGCATAAAATATAAGCCCTAGTTTCAACCTGATTGAACCCTAGCTTGTGCAACTTTCCATCGCTATGGCACCCCTAAGAGCCCAACCCCCTGGTTCTAAACCCAAGAAGAGACCTCTAGTACAAGATTTATTGGACCAGCTGAAACCCTCAACAAATGATAAACACATAGGTCAACATATGTTTCAAGGTCTTGGAACTTGAGATTCCATTGTCGACATACATTATGCCATTAAAGATGCAACATTGCCAATCACTAGATGGACATTGTTCACATATTGGTTTGGTAACGAAAACTCCAAAATCCCTATTTGTAACCCATGGAGACTGGATATGGATAAAATGATTGTCCCAGATGTGTATCTCCATGTGGACCTCCTCAAGGCTATAGAAACCAACTATTACCTTACTATTAGGGTGGTGAGAACACATTCTGGAAAGAACATGGTTGAGGTCACCAAGGAAGAATTCACTGAGGTTTTCAGACCTAGTTGGTGGGATGATGAGATGGTGAAAATGGATGAGAAGAAATTGAGAGGAATATGAGAAGGTGAGACCAACATTGAAGATCTCAATATTGTCAAATTTCTTAGCAATGGGAAAGGGAGGGAGTAGAATTATACTAGGTCCATCTAATAGAGAACCCTACCCAATCAACTATTTTACAAACTACTTCCAAAGAACCTTTTATTCTCTTTGTTAGATTCTGGGATATGATCCAACTTCAAGCATGTTGATTGCACCTATGTACATGGCTGAAAACATACAACATATGACACTCAACAGCTCTTATGATTTTGCTACCCATTTTTTAGAAGAGATACATAAAGGTCTGGAAGCTCTAAAGAAGGGTGAAACGGGGGTGAGGTTTTGGTGGTACTCCTTGTTCATGCATATTTTCTTGTACAAGGGAGCTAAATTCTTTGGTAGTGATATAAAATTAAACAGAAAAGTAAATGGAGAAGATATGCTTGTTTAAACATGGACCCATATCTTGGAAAAGGATGAGTAGAGCTCTAATTTTGTGGTATTTTGTAATGTCTTTGCTACCAAATTGATGAGGGTTTTGGAGCTTGATTTGCCTAGAATCCAAATAGAATTGGACGACTTCCTCAGACCATAAGAAAGGAGGCTTGATCTAGGGATTGATCATAACTGGGGAGATGTAATTCCATACCCTTATTACACTATCCTTCATGTATATATGGAATAACAAAAACCCCTCATGTGTTTCCAAGAGATGTACCGTTGAGGATTGGTTTCTTAGAAGTCATGTGACAACTTGGAGAGGTTGAGGACAATCAAATAGCTGGGAATAGGAAAGGAACCCTTTTTCCTGCATACACAGTGTTTTCATTTGTTATGACCACTAAAGGATGGAATAAAATCATTGACAAGCTCAAGCCTTTGAGAATGACATATTCCAGACATCACAATCATGATCCAAAAGGTTGTATGGTTTGATTGAAGGACATAGTGAAAGGGGGTAAGTTTTACCATAACTTCTATTTCCCCGAGGATGTGATAAGAAACATCTTTGATTTTAAATTTCAAGAAGAAAGAAAGATGAAATGGATAGCTTTCAATAAATTGGAGAAATCAAAGCAAGTGAGTGATCCTCAATTCAAGGCTCTCCCAAACATAAAAGATGAAATTTTGAGGGTGGAACAATGCTTCAAAATTTTGATAAAGTTGTGGGGAAATTGAAAGAGGAAAGAATGATACAAGAGAAAGGAAAGGATTTAGATATTAAAGAACAATATAAGGGGAAAGCACCTATGTTGGAAGAAAGGCCCACATATTAGCCTCTAAAGAAATTTCATGTGTTTGCAAGGAGAAAGAGCACAACGAAAAAGAAGCAAACAATTGCCACCCTACTCAATTAGAGGGGTCAAGGGCATCTTCTCCTCCACCAAAACTTCCACCACTTTCACCCATAAGGTCATCTACTCCAAAAATTATTGAACTTGATTCACCACCCAGAGGACCATCACCACTAAAGAAAAAAAAGGTTGGATCAAAAGGCCTTATGGATTGCCCCATAGATGAATCTGATGAATAAATTATTGTCACTAAGGATGAGATGAGGTAGGGTATGCCTTCTCCTCCAAGAGGGATGGTGCCACAAATTTTGAGCCTCAGATCGAGCAAATTTGATTTGAGTGGGATAAATAGTGCTGATGATGTTATAGTAGAGGCTTGTGAGAGGTTAATGGATGATGATACTTTTGTAAAGACAAAAGCTTTTCAAGAATTTATATGGAGAGCCTAGAGAGATGAATATGTTGAAAACATAGATATGAAAAGGATTGCAAACCCATAACTGCCAAGAGAGGTCATATAAACTAAAGCTCTTGAGGAAATGAGGGCCAAATATAAAGATATAACGACAGATGAAGGCAGAGAGCTGGTCATAAAAAGTGGGTTGCTCCTGTTACTAGAATGGGATCTTGCTTCAGATATTGCTTTTGATATAGTAAGAAGGCATGATTCCCCTCTCTTTTCCATTGAGGAAGAAGCAACATTAGCCCTATAGGGATAAACATTTATTGCTTAATGGGATACATTGGCTATTTGGGCTTTAGCCCCAAGTACAAAGAAGCCACTAGTTGTAGAGCCAACTACAGGTTTGAGAGGGGGCTTGGTCATCAAAAGGGTGTCTGATACATCTGTAGTTGAGGCTACTACATTATTTGTAAATGTTTCTCAATTTACAAAGGCTATAATGGAGTCTCTAACTAAGGAGTGTGATACATTCAGGAAAAAGTATAATGACATGGTGGCCTAATACAATAAGGGGCAACAAAAAATTACAGAGTTGCAGTTGGAAGTTGCATTGTTAAAAGAAATTTTTTAATCAATGCATACACATGGACCTTGAAAAGTAATGATTTTTGAAGTTCCATCTCTTCAAGAGCAACCCCCCTCTTCTCCAATTCATTCTCCCCTTCCTCTTTCCACTTCCATGGAGTTAATTGCATGTGATCCTAATGATGTTCCCACTGCACATCTAATGCCAAGTACATGATCAACTGCATCTCCCCTGAAAGAAGTCACTAAGGAAGAATTAATGTAGCAACTCAAGATTTATGGGGAGATGTGCCAACATTTTGATAGATCAGTTTATTTTGAGTAATACAAAGATTGTAACAGTAGTGTTGGAACATCTGAATAAAAGGATTGAGAGAAAGATAAATAGTATTCCTTTAAATTATTCTTTCATTTATGATGCAATAAGGAGTTTTGATAGGGATAGGGAAGTTTCCATCCCATTGATGGACAAGTGGATCCCTAGATTTCAAGAATTGAGATACATGGATATTGGATCAAAGCATGATGTCAATAAGTCACTCAACATTGTACCAACCCTTAGAATTGTAAATGGGATTATGGAGTATCAAGGGTTGATTGACCCATTGGAGAAGAAAATCAAGGAGTTGGTGTAAAAGTTTGATGAATGGAGTTTTAGTTTATTCCCTGATATTTTGAATGATGTTGGTAAAGTTAAGTCCCTTCAGCAATAGAAAATCAAGTGAGCAGTGTGATAGCTACTCAAGCAACATTAATTTGTGATAGATTTGATATAGAAAGGTTGAAGGATATTATGGATAAGCTTTCTCTCATAGGTAATTTACTTGAAGATTTTGATAAAGAACCCAACCAAGTGGTTATAAAATATAGCCCATACAGGATCAAGATAGATGAGGTAGAATTGCATATGATTGGCCTTCTGATGAAGACTTTGAGATTTGGAATACAAAGTATGTTGATATCCTAGACTTGTGAGTTATCTTTTTGTTGCCGAGTGGTAATGAGTTTTGATCTTATGTCTTCAACAAGTAATAGTTTTCAGTGAGGATGGTAGTGGCAGGAGGAATACAATACATGGCTTGGAAACAGTGCATATTAAGCCTTTGTTATGTTAATGTTTAAATATTGTTTCCTCCTAAAATCATTTAAGTTGATGACACTAGGATGCTGATGTGGATATGTTTTATTCTTTTCTTTCTTCTTATTTTCATGTTTTTCATCCTACAAGTTTGGGAGCATGTGGAAAAAATGTCAGTGCTCATGGAAAGAATATCCTGATTGATTAAAGTGCCTTTTGGAAGGAAAGGAGTATCTTCATCAACAAATTTGGAAAGTGATTCTTGTCTCATGCAGATATTTCCCCCCAAGTTTTGAAAATATAATGGTCTTTTGAAATGTAATTGTAATTTCCAAATGAAAAAGTGACATGTGTACATTGGCCCGAGGCTTATTTTTCCCCCTTGCTTTTATAAAAGGGAATTCATGGTCAATTGTATAGGTTGCTGATTGATCTCAGAGAACAATTTTGTAAGAGATAATACATTGAATAGAATCGAGTCTGTATCTAGGGTAAGAGTTTTTGATTCTGCAAATAATTTTTGATAACAGTACTAGCATTTGAATATAAAGAATGACATAAGTTCAAAGACATTTATCTCCTGTGTATTCATCATTTAAATTATCAATAAAATAATCAAGGGTTGTTTCAATGGTCTTCATTTTGTTCCGATGAATGTACGGTTTTGTCTTTGTCCTAATTCAAGGAATTAGTTAGATTGCTTGGATGAAATCATAGGTTTATGTGATTTGAGTATTAGGATATGATAATGAGTTTTGGTTTTGAATAGATAAGGATAATGTTGTAATGCAACATTGTAAAGGCTTTGTGATGCTAAGTGTTAAGTTGTTCAATTTGATTTTCTTTTAATTGGACTCCGTACCTTGGATTAAGGCACTGTTATGGGATTTGTGTTTGTGTTGCAATATTCTCGATCATTCACAAACAATACATTTAAATCACTTAATTCTTTAAATTTCTTGTTGAAATGTATTTCAAGTCAAGGTTTACTATGCTCTATTTATTTTGAAACAATTAATATGTAAATGATTTTCCATATCTTTGGATCTATTGAATTGTGAAGCAATTATGTGTAGAGCTTATCTGTTATTTACAATATACATGATTAATTGGCACAAGGGATCTTAAATACAATGTGTGGGATCACCCTCCCGAGTTTTGTAGAGCCCAAAGTGCAAGAGGAAAGATCTTCCAAGCTTTCACTCATTTGTTGGACAATCCATCCAATTAGCTAACCATTGGAAAATGGCAATTCCATAGGATTTTTTATGAGACCAACTTGGTTTATTAAAAATACCAACAAGTTCAACCCCTCTTTATTCAATGTATTTTTTCTCTAATTTGTAACACCCTTACAAGGGTTTGTGAACCTTTATTAGGTCAGGACCCATATAAAAGGGCTCAACCCTTTTATAGGACAATGGGGTGTGTCCTATGTGGCCCCTAAACCCTTGTTCATAGGCCTTTGTGGCCTTAAAAAATATTTGTAAAAACCTTGTAGATTAGATATGCCACACTTGATGGTATTTTTTTGGCAAACCAACCAACTTTTAGCCACCTCCTCTAGAGTTAGTCATATATCAAATTTAATAGGGGGTTATAGATTTGGTGAAGCCCTAGATTTAGCAAGCGACCCTTTATATTTAGTATATTTCCAAATGTGGCAACAATTCTATTAAATTTAGTCATGATGTCATGCGAATGTCAAGAGTCCAGGCCTTTTGAATTTTTATTGCTTCATAATTAGTATGTTTGATTTTGCTAACTTCAAATACTAATATATTGGGCTCACGAACTCCTTTTTTGAGCTTTTTTAATTAGTTTTTTTACATTCTAGATGGTGGAGTAGATGGTTTTAAATCTTAATGTATGATTTTTTTAGAATTTACAATCATTGTTAAATAGTTCTTATTTTGGGAACTTTTGGGGCTTTGTTTAAGCTTATACAAGAGCCTTTTTAGGTGTAATTTTTTGAAAGTGCATAATTTATTGTGGTACTATTAGTTTGTATTTATTGTGTTAAAAAATTATACTCTCGACATAATAGCCTTTTTTTGGAAATTGTAAAGAATTGATATCAAAGATCAATTTGCATTTTTTAGCAAGTGGTAATTGTAATTGCACCAAGTATAAAGTGCCAAATTATATTTGCTTGGGAGATTCCTTCATTGAGTAATTTATGGTAGGGGTATTGTGTGTGTCGTTGCATTAATTTCCTCTTTGAATTTCTCATTTGTACTCTTATAATTTTGGCCATAGGTAATCTTAAGTCCCCTCATTTAACTCCACATAACTATGCAACTCATAAATCACATGCATGAAGTGCTTTAAAATGAGTGAAGGATTTACTCACTACATCAATAAATCTAGTCCAAAACTAACATATTATAAATAAAATATGGAATAGCTCATAAAAAAAACTATGGCAATTGGATATATACTTACATTTTTTTCTTTGACCTTATTTTTAATATTGATAAGTGTAAATTGTTAGGATTTGGTGTTGTACACCATTGCATTAATATTATTATAATATTGTAATTAAATAATTATTTACTTGCAGTGCATCTAGGAGATGTGTTTGAACACACTAGGTAATTAATTTGGGTCACTTGTAAAGTTGTATTGTAACATTGGGTTAATTATTTTATGTGTAGGAGACATAGGATAATTATTTAATATTCGAGGAAAGTATTTAATAATTTGCAAACTTAGTACCCAATATTAAATGAGAAGTCAATGGTTATATGTTCACACGGTTTTATCTTACCACTTGGTTGTATTTGGGTGAGATTGTGTTTATAAAAGAAAACACATGTTTAGTGGTTAAGGTTGGTTGGGTGAGTGGCTATCATATTATTGAGTCTTTCTAAGGAGTGCATATGTTAAGCATGGGATGTGTGGATTCATGCTTGGAAACTTGGAGGATGCATTGAAGAGGCTTGATGTTTCAAAAGTATGCATTGTTGTGACCTTAATCATAGTACAAAATAAATATGCTAGATCCAAATGAATTTAAAGCCTATTTAATCCCCTAAGCCATGATCCCAATGGTATATTCAAAATCATCAAGAAACTAAATAACCATTAAACTAACATGAAATCATAATAAAAAAACTATTCTAAGACCTTGAATCTTATCCCATTGGGGGAGTGGTGTTGCATTGATATGGAATAGAAACTCTTTCCCAATCCCTTGGATAATATGAGCTTGTTCCAATCAATTTTATTGAAGAAAACCAATGAAATCGATGAGATATGAACGAAACATGATATGAAACTAGTTTAACATGATGAAGATGAATTATAAATGCTAAAGTGCTTGACAAAGATGGATGAAATCTATGCTAAATGGAAACAAAGTTCAAAGATGCAAGCCATAGATGCAAACTATGCTAAAATGGATGCAATCTAAGCTAAAATAGAAGCCATTAATGGATGCTTAAGCTAATATGGATGAATATTAATATAAAATGCTAAAAAATGCTCAATATGGATGTAAGTAAGTATGAATTTCAACATCATAACTTTTCTATCAAAATATGGATCCATTTCTCTCCAAATAATGAAGTATTTATAAGAAAGCAAATGAAGAATCAATGGCTCATATCGATTTGATCTATCAATGGTCAATGTTGAATGAAGGGGGAAACATGGATCAAAGATTCTCATCAATGGATGAGAATCAAAGATCACATGGATCAAGGAAAGATCAAGGGTTGAGAATAATTCAAACAAACACACTTTGTAACAACTTTCAAAGTTTGTTACAAAGTTCGTTTGAAAATAATCGTTCCCTTTTTGGAGCCAAATAGGAGAATATTCCTTTTGGAATATTCCCTATGCAAATGGATGGGAAGGGAAATTAGAAATTTAGTAATTAAAACTAATTTTGAATGTACAAGATGAGGAATAATATGATATTCATTAATTAATTAACTTTTTTAATGAAATAAGGAGTGCAAATGACATTTAATTAAATAATTTAGGATTATTTAATTAAATGAGAGGACTTATGGTTTAAATTAAATAATTTTATTTATTCAATTAAACATGGTGAAATGTTAGTGTGAGAGGGGGTGAATTAACCTAATTAGATCAATTAGATTAATAGATGAAAATGATGCATTTAATTAAATAGCTAGGATTATTTAATTAAACAAGTGAAAAGAAGATGGATTTCAAGATGAAATGATGTTAATATATCAGATTCAAGTGTGTAGTATCATTCAGGACATTTTTAAGTGTCTACATTTTTCCCCTCTTTGAAGTGAGGTACCTGTTACATTAGTTTAAAGACTGATACTTTTCGAATTAAAACTACTACTCAAATACAAAATACAAAAATTCTTGATTTTTGGATGCCCCACTATTGCCCCAGTGGATGGACATAAGCTGGTACCCTGCCCCCTCGAGAGATTGGGCGAAATTTTTGAATTTTGGGTTGATTGCTTGATAAAGATGAAACATTGATTCAGGGGCAAAAAACATGCCTTAGGACGCAAAAACAAGCTTAGAAACGAAAAAAATGTCTCAAAATAAGCTGCATAGCTTGGAAATTGGTAAAATAGGCTAAAACCCTAGCTCTTCTCTCAAATTAGGGCAAAAAACCCTAACTTTTAGGCATAAATATGTGTTAAAGGGTCACTTTCAATTCATTTGTGCATTCACACTTAGAGATTTTCTACATTTTAGCTTTGACCTGCTGAAAAAATGGCACACTGTGTGCTTCCACGACACATCATTGACTAAGTTCGAGAGTACCAGTGGCCTCCAGGCATAGGACCACTGGTATGTAATTCAAAAATTTCCTTGTAGTTTCTATTTTTATGCATTTATTAGGCATCAAAATTAGGTCAAGTTTGGTGTCACTATATTGTGATGCTTTTAGGAATTTCAATGACGCTTTTGGAAATTATGGCGATGCCATTGTAAATGGTGACGCTTGTTAGGATTTAGAATTGGGGTTTCAAAATGAATATAGCAATGCCATTGCATTTAGGAATGCTAGGTGGGGTTTGGGTAGGGTGACACCATTGTTTAGGGTGATGCTTCCTTGGATTTGGAAAGAGGCATTGCTATTTGGAAAAATAATTATAGTGACTCTATGGTAAACAATTCCTTTGCAAGTTGGATTGCAAAAACTCCAAACTTACTCGATTTTAGCCAAATTTTGATGTCGTGCACTTCGTGGATGTAGGAGATTATCCAATCACGAATGTCTCGTGAGCATCGACCCAATTTGCTCGAGGAGTTGGACGATTTGAATGGAATTCAATAGGAGCACCTTGAGGAGATCAGGATGTGGTTTATTGCATACATGCCCATGACCAGGACACATTTGGCCATGATGACAACATTGTGTGAGAGATGGCACAACGAGACCTTATCGTTCAACCTCCCCATCGATGAGGTGATAGTTACATTGGAGGATGTGTGGTGGATATTACAACTTTCGATCCACAAAGACAAAGTTATTTATGATATTGACATTGGGTATGATGCATGCCACAAGGTTTTTCGTTAGGACAATGTTGTCTTGGTAAACTCAAAGATAGACCTTGAGATATATAGAGGGCATTTACCAATATTTATATTGATAGTGGGTGCATTGATATCCAAGATTGTTGCCCCGAACAAGCAAGGTAGAGGATTCAATCCTAGTTGGGGACTGGCATGGTATCATATGATATACAGGAGGACACTATACGTGTAGGGCCTAGTCATGCTAGTCTCACTATACCATGATATGTACCAATTCGTCTATTTCCAGGTCAAAGGCATTGGAGAAGGTGTTACATTACTACACATCTGGGTCTAGGAGTATATAAATGTGCTTCAACCAGTTGTTCATTTGACAAATGTGGATCTAGATGAGCTCGTGGTTTTCAAATATAGGGGCCAGATTACCTTGGAACATACAAGGCAACTAGGGATCCCTTATTGGTGCCGCGTCATCAATGATATGACAACATTCATATGGAGGCCATGGCTACAAGTGCTTGCTTGGTATGATGAACAACAATAGCTTTTCTTTTCTCAATAGACCTGGTACATGTAGGGTCATGAGCACACGATGATCAAGAGATATCTACCAAATAGAGTGGCATAGTAGTTCAGGGAGGTATAGGATGCACCAACATAGGATTATATAGCCATTTCTGCAAGGACTACCAGGGGGACTACATGGGGTCCCCAGATTGATCCACAAGTGGCAATTGACAAGTTTAGATAGCTTGTGGCCAAGCCTTGGGTATATGACCAGGGTTAGGTAGATGCCTAGACTACTCTGGTGTACGATGCTTGGTTCACACCTCTCCTCTATCTTACAGATCTAGCAGGTGTACCTCCCTGAGGGAGGCCTAGGGGGAGAGGGGCAAGCAGAGGTAGAGGATAGGGCCAACATGATTAGGGTTAACAGGACTAGCCAGTCAAACAGGGGCGGGGCCAGGGAGGTCAGGATGGATAGGATCAACAGGCAGTGGGAAATATCCCATAATAGCCCCTCAACAACCGCCGTAATAGCCACCACAAGGGCCACCACCGAGGCTAGATCCCCAAGATGCAAAAATACAACTTTTGACATAGCAGTGGACCAGGCCTGTCAACAACTACAGGTAGTCATGGGGGAGTAAGATCAGGCCCGCCAGTAGGTTTTGGCACTTACTATCGAGAGAGACCATGAGAGATAGCTGGGATAGACCTGTGATGTTCAATTGGCTCAGGAGATGGGGAGGAGACAACAACTAAAGACTGTTGCTCAGTAGTAGGCACAATAGGTATAGGGGAAGGTGGGCCAGAGAGTGGTAATCCACCTTTATAGGTAGGTGAGGGAGGAGGTGTCGTATTACAAGACACTTTATTATAGAGACGTCCCCCTCACCCCCAATAGCCTAATTTCAAGCATTAGAGCGGAGTTGCACTGAGTGCATCAGGTGGTCAAACCTCTGTGAGATAGCCTAGGGATGAGGCACAACACAGTGACTAAGGTAGTAGGGGATAAACCCCACCCTGATTTTGTAGGTACATTTTTTATACACAACCTAATGTTATACTTGTATATACATTCATTGGCTCATTTTTGATAGCCTCCTGTATATGTACTATTGATGATAGTTACACATATTGATTCTGATATGTATCATGACATTCATTTTTGAGATATATATGAGATGGCTCGATTTAATTATGATGTGATGCATTTATGATATGTGATGTGATGTTGCATTTATTTCATGTTATGATTATGTATGGATGCAATGGATGCAAATTCTTATGTGATGGATGTATTTATTTATTTATGCCATGTGATATGAGATGATCTATGATGTGATGTATGATATGGAAGTAATGCAATGGATGTTTCCTTCTCTTTTTTAAAATCATCTTAATGACATGCTATGTGATGGTTATACTTCTTGTTTCATGTCCCCCATATGATGATGTCATTATTTATGATATGTAGGATGTATGTATGCTCTTTTAATGACATGCTATGTGATGGTTATACTTCTTGTTTCATGTCCCCCATATGATGATGTCATTATTTATGATATGTAGGATGTATGTATGCTAATGGTTTATGGATGTAGGGTAGATGCATTATGATTTTGGTTGACTGTCATGATACCAAGTTAGCATGGAAATAAGATAGAAGAATAAGATTAATGAATTGACCATTGATTTCAAGATTGATTTAGAAGTCCGACAAGTCCATGATTTATCAAGACTTTATTAGATTATGGTGATGAGATGGATGATTTTCTCATATCTAGGATTGAGAATTTCCTTCATTCCTTATTTTTGATAGAACACATAGACATGATGCATCATGGTATTAAGAACCAGGATGGTGTTGTATCTAGTGCGATGGAATTTGACTTTGCAAATAGATATGATAGTCCTTGTTCAAACCTTGACATATGGAAACCTTGTTGGAATGTAGTTTAGAAGTTTAGAATATCTCAGACCAAAGCATACACAATAGTCAACAATTTACTCTAAACGACCTCCCTACACACAACTAAGCAAGTATGCACCGATATTATTTTACAAGAATACCCACAAGCATAACAGATGAAAGATAATGATAAATTCCCCATTCCTTTCTCTCTAAATTATTGAGACATCATTAAGAGATCCTCAAAATGGGTCAACAAGATAAATCATAAGAAAAGATAAAAAAAACAGTCAATGTTATCTATACCTCTTTCCAACGTAACATAGCTAAGGTGATTTTTGATGTTGATGTCCATTGTAGGAAGGATGCATCCTAGGACATGTTTATCAGATGTTTTGACTAAGACTAAGTGTGTGATAGGCTGTTGATATAGACACCACTGACTCATTTACATATGATCTATAATTTGGATTTTGACATTTAGGTCCACACTTTATGACTTGTGACACTTGTTTTCTATTTGTTTTTCGGAAGTTTAAAGATGACGATTGATTTATTATGGATGAAGGTTTATTGTAGGTGAAAGTGGAATGGGATGGATGGTTTTGGCATTTTCTGGAATATGTGAATGTTTTTGGTCTTTTTGAAATGTTCTGATAATATTTTTGGTCTTTTTGAAATGTTTATGTGAATGTTTAGGTTTTCGATTATTTAAGGCTGTTTAGAGTTTTCCAAATGTTTTGAGTTTTCACGTGCTCAAATTTTTTTATGTTTTTTTTTTTTCAAATGTTTTGGGATTTTTTGAGTTTTGACCAAGAACCTAACCTAAAAGACTATCCCAAGGGCCTCAGGGGCTTATTGAAGATGAGCCTTGCCTACATTATACATGTAGAGACCATGTAGTTTGATTGACTTTGACCTGTTTATTGATGAGATATGAACACTTGATGGACTGCTAGTTTATTATGATGGAATCCTAAAGGACTGACCTAGGGTGTCTTGGGGGCACATAAATGATGGCCTTGCATATGTTCAAGCTCAGAGACTCGTAGTTTGACAAGGTAATATTTTTTATTTGGATTTTCTAACTTTTTGACATATTTTGGGGATTTTTGAAGTGTTTTGGATGTTTTGGATTTTGACTTTATAGTTTTTTTGAATATTTTTGGATTTTAGCTATGTAAGATTTTGATGTTTTTTGGATTTTTGATGAGATTTTATGAATGATTTTGGGATTTTCAATAAGATTTCCAATAGCCTTAAAATATACAAGAACCAAATCTAATGCATAATAAATCTCCCCCAATGTGATATGATAGATTACCTCGATATAGGCAGGACAAACTGACCTTAGGAATGTGCCAAGTACTACTAAAGGGGAATAAAATACTTTACAATATCAAGCTATGATACAGACGTGAATGAGTGATGGAATAAATAAGATGAGTGATGCGATGGACAAATGTGATATGAAGAATGATAAGCCAAAAGACCAAAGATAAATGGAGGTTTTATTTACGCAAGGCGCTTGTTTGCCAAGTTTTCACCAAGGTACTTTCCCAAAGCACCACTAAAGTGGTTTTCACTAGAGGATGATTTTTTTCTTTACTGTTTTCAATCCTTTTTTTTTTTGGATTTTTGACATTTTTTTTTTTTGTATTTTTTAAATTTACGTAGGCCCTTCAAGCCTAGGAATAATTTTTTTTGAGATGTAGACTATTGATTGGCTCCTAAAAAGGTTCACCTTTAGGTGTGGATAATTGGTACACTCCTGATCCATGGTTTGTTGTGACAAAAAATGGGCCCAACTATTAGAGTAATTGGTTATTTACTTTATTAATTAAACAATATCTGTTTAATTACTTAAAGTTCCCTTTTACCTCTTTTACACTTAAGCTAACATTAGGTGCATAATAATTAATTACTTTATTAATTATTATTGTGCAAGCCTAGGGTTTTCCTTTTTAGGGTTTTGACCTATATGTGGTTGAAAACTATCTTTTGTATCATTATTCTTTGGGTGATCTATGGAGACCCAATTCTATCTCCATTCTTAGAGGATCCTGCTTCAGATTGTCTCTTACCCATTGCTTGGAGAGAGAATACACCCTTTGATCATGATACTTTAGAGGAGCTTGAGTATTTAGACACCCTTACATGTTCTGATGGATCAAAGGTTTGTCTCATAGTTCCTACTCTTCAGACTGAGACTTCATCAACATCTCCTATTGTTCTTGATTCAATGCAGCAGGGAATCATACATCTTCCAGACATAACTACTTTGGACTCTTATGTTGCAGACATATCTTTCTTGTTTGTGGAGTCCTATATTGCAGATTTGGAGGATTATTTTGAGGACATTCATCTCCTCTACCTTGACAGTCAGGTTATCACTATTCGCCCACCATTATCCGTGCATTCAAAGGTTGCATTTCAGTATTCTCCACATTAGTTTGGATTTGGCATCATTTGTTTCTCAACTCCAACACCAACCAATTAGGATCAAACTTTCCTTTACTATCCCAATCCGGAACATTCTTCTGTTTTTGCTTGAGAACAAGATCTCCTACCTGGAAAGATCAACTCTTGATATTCTTGTTATAGTTTTTTTTAGTTGATTTTGGTATGCTTGTAAATGATTTAGGGCATCAAGATGACACTCATCCAGGAACTCTAACTCATTCAACCGAGATACCCTATATTCTTCATCAATGATTAGATTCTATAGTGACACTCCTAACAAGGGAAGCTCGACCTCAATAGGGAGGATGGCTTCTGATCCATATACCAAGGAGAAATAGGTTTCACCTATAGGCATGCAAATACTAGTTTGATAAGCCCATAGTGTAGGGTTTAACTACATATGCTAGTCATGACCAACTTCATTGATCGTCTTCTTTAGAATTTTTAAAATGGTCTTGTTTGTAGCCTCATCTTGACTGTTGCCCTAGGGGTAGTAGGGGTAGATAGCTAATGTTGGATGTTAAATCATTGGCATAGCTCTCTTACATCTTGATATTTGAAGAGTGTTCCATTATCTGAGATAAGGGTTTGTAGAACACCATATCGATAAATAAGGTAATTCAAGATAAAATTGGAGATTTTCTTCCCTGTTATATAAGTCATAGGAATGGCTTCGACCCACTTAGTAAAGTATTCAGTGGCTATGATGATGTATTTGTGGCCATTAGATGAGGTGGGAGTAATCTTTCCTATGAGGTGAATCCCCCACTACGAGAAAGGCCAAGGTGTGACCATTGGTTGTAACTCTTGAGTTGGAGCATGGATTAGATCTCCATATTGTTGACATTGGATACATTTCTGCACATATTGATGAGATTCTCTTTCCATGGTTGGCCAATAATACCCCATCCTCAACAGTTTATTGGATAAGATCATACCACTAGAATGGGAACCAAAAATGCCTTCGTGTACTTTTGTTAAAGTGGTCAAGGCTTCCTGTTGGTTGAGACATCATCGTAATGTCCCCTTGATGCTTCTATGATATAAGGTATCACCTAAGATGATGAATTGAGATGCCTTTTTAATGAAGGTCTTCTTAAGATTGGAGGTGATATCAGATGGGAGGGTACCTCTACTAAGACAGGTGACCACGGGGAACCAAGACCAACAATTACACACACAAATTCAGATTCAAGAATTTTGAAATATGATACAAGAAGTTGTTCTACCAAGAATTCACATTGAAGGACGTTGTGTGACATGTCTAACAAAGACCCAATTGTCACCATGGAATCTGCTACTTGATTGTTCATATGAGGTATCTGCTTAAAGGTTATATCAATGAAGAAGTCCTTAAGACTTTCTACCATCTTCTTATAAGGAATAAGTTTATCATCCTTGGTTTGGTAGTCATTATTAACCTGGTTAACAATCAACTGTGAGTCTCCATAGACCTTTAACTCTTGTATCTACCACTAGACTACTATTCTTAAACCCGTTATTAGAGCTTCATACTCAACAATATTGTTCGTACACGAAAAATGATAGTTAGTATGACTTTGGAATATAGTCACCTTGAGGGGTGATAAAGAGAATTCCCTCCCCTGATCCATGTTGGGTATATGATCCATTGAAGTACATTTTCTATTGATCTGCCACATTGAGGAGAAATACCGATTCATAAGGGAATTCAGATATCAAAGCATAAATAGGTGATTCCACTAGTTATTATTTTGATAGCCTTGTGCTCCACATACTCTATATCAAATTCAGTCAAGATCATTACCCATTTGGCCATTCGCCTAGTGAGAGTTGCTTTGGATAAAAGATACTTTAATGGGTCAATCTTAGTAATAAGCTTGATTTGGTGTGAAAGCATGTAATGCCAAAATTTTTGTGAAGCAAAGACCCCTGCTAAGCATTCCTTCTCAATGGATGAGTAATTCATTTCATACCCTACCAAGGTTTTGTTGATGTAATAGATAGCTCTTTCCTTTCCCGTTTCATCATGTTGGGTTAGAAGGGCACCTAGTGCTGTGGATGTCGTTGAGATGTATAAGATCAATGGCTTGTTTGGAATTGGTGGCATGAGAACTGGAGGTGATAATAGGTAGTCCTTGATATGTTGAAAATACTTATCCCACTTATATGTTATTCCTTTATGGAGAAGATGCAAGAAAGGGTGGATATTGTCTGATAGTTGTGCTATGAACCTCCTAATGGATTATAACCTTCCATGTAGCCCTCTCATCTATTTCAATGTTTGTGGTGGCTCCATGTCTAAGATTAATTTCACCTTTGCTGGATCTATCTCTATCGGGCTCTTTGTGACATGATGTAACCGAGAAGCTTGCCTAATGTAACCCCAAAGACACATTTTTTTTGGATTCAGTCTTACCTTATATTCTTCGAGCCTATTGAAGATTGGTCCTAATACCTCTATGTGCCCCTTTATTATTTTTGACTTGGCCAAAATATCATCCATAATCTTCAACTGTTTTATGGATCATATCATGAAAGATTAGGGTCATCACCCTTTGATAGGTTGCTCCAACATTTTTTAGCCCAAATGACATCACGTTCCAACAATGTGTTCCCCATGGGCAAGTGAATGCAGTTTTATGTTGATCCTCCTTGGTGATCATGATTTGGTTATAGCCTAAAAATTCATCCATGAGTGATAATATTTCATATCCTTTTGTTAGATCGACAATGATGTTAATGTTGGGAAGAGGGAAATCGTCCTTTGGACATGCTTTGTTCAAGTCCCTGAAATTTGTGCATATTTTGATGCCCCTAGTGGGTTTGGAGACTAGTATCAGGTTGGAAAACCACTTAGGATAATCAATTGGTTGGATAAATCCGACATCAAGGAGCTTATGTAATTCTAGTTTAACCAGTAATGCAATCTGAGGGTGCATTTTTCTCAATTTTTGTTTCACTGTTTTGGCTTTAGGATAGACTGCTAAGTGATGTACAACCACTTCAAGATCGAGCCCCAAAATATCTATGTATTATCATGCAAAGTTTTCTCTTCTCTCTTTTAGGAATTCTGTTAAGTTTTTCTATTCTTCATCTAACAAGGATTCAACATAGAAGGCTATCTTAGGTGCTTCTTCTATTCGTACATTCACTGGGGTAGCCTTCTTTGCTAGTACTACTGATTTTTTGTGATGCATTGCACTAAGGGGGAGATTGAATCCCTCATCCTTGGACACCTCAGAGAGCTTTTCATCTTTAGATGCGTCCTTTCTTTTTATTATTTTGGGATCTGAAATTGCCATAGTGTGGTTTTCACTTAAATACCTACATGTTATTCTCATGTCATCAATTTTGTGATTGAAGGATTCAATTGTCTCCCCATAGTATGCCCGTGTGTCTAGCTCTATATCAAATCCTTCTTTGTGATCCTCACAGGGTAAGTTGTGATAGAGTCCCATGAATTTTGAGATTACTTCATCATTTTCAAATATATCTAGAATTGGTGGTCCTCATTGGTCCTAGTCAATGATTTGAGGGTATACTAGGCTTAATTTAGTGGTTTGGACGTTTGGGGTGGAAGATGTTGTGGATATCATGAAGAGAGAGTTATCCTCAAATAGATCAATGAAGTCAAGGGGGTAGTCATCTAAGGTAGTATCATGTGATGTTGGTAGCCAAGAGGAAGCCTCAAAATTTTTATTAGAAGTACCCTTGCCAATAAGGGTAACCTTACTAGTGGTACATCCTAAGCCAAGATTCTTTGGATGTCTCTCAGGAATGATGGTTTCTAGCAAACCATTATCATTTTATCCTAGCTTTTCATTCTTGTTGTACCCCCATCCCATCATTAGTTGTAAACCTTTATTATCATCTTCCATTGGAAGAATGGGCATGGGTAAGTTGTCTTGATAGAGCAATTTGGATACATCTTCCTCATTGACATCTTCCTTGTTCAAGTCCCTCCACTTAGTGAAGGTGGTAGATGCAAGCTTTAATGTTTCAGTCACTTCTCTGATAAGTGTGGGTTTTCCATGAGATTTAGGGGAAAGAGGTAACTCACCCAACACAAAAGTGTCCTTTATGTTATAATCTCCACACCCATTATCCTTGATAACTTCCTTGATATTGGGTATATTTTGCACAATGGGTGTTTTAGATTCCAAGGTGGATGCAAGGGAATATGGGTCAACAAATGAGGATGAGGATGTAGGGCCTTCATCATTCTTAGGTATTTAGGGGATCTTGTAGAACTTAGCCTCAAGGTTCTTGCAATAGTAAAAAGGATTAGGATCTCCATTGAAAGTCACTTCTTTTTCCTCAAAAGGAAACTTGACACATTGGTGATAGGTGGAATCCACAACTTGCATGGCATGAATCCATGGTCAACCAAGCAATATGTTGTAGGGGAGATCCATATCTAACACTTGGCATGTGTCTTAGCAATGACAAGTCCTACTTGGATATGTAGTTTGATGATGCCTTGTGACACTTGTTCTTGATCATCATATGCTCTTATGGTTGTACTCTTTGTCTTTTCAATAACATCCTCTAAAAAACCCAAGTTCTTGACTAGCTAAAGGGTGCAAATGTTTAGTCCAACACCTCCATCTACTAAAACTCTTTTAACCTTATTCTTATGAACACTGGCCTTAAGGAGTAAAGCACGATTGTGAGATGGTTGCATTGGGAGATCTTGTTCCGAGAAGGTGAGGAGGTGAGGGGTAGTGATATGCCCTACCATAGCTTGAAACTATTTTGTATCAATATTCTTAAGGACAGAGGAAGCTAATAAAGCCTTTTCTAGTATATCCCTATGTGCAGGGGATAACTTCAATAGTTCCTGAATAGAGATTTGTGTGGGGTCTTCTTTAGTTGATCTAGGAGATTGTAGTTGGTAGGGTTCGATATTGGAAATGTAGGTTGTGCCCTAGGTTGAGATGAAGCTCCTTGGATTGTAACCCTACCACGTCGTGTGGTGGCTCCACACTTCACACTAGGTCCTTTGACGATAATGACTGTTACAATGTTGTCACAAGAGGCAACCACATTGGAATAAACATGTCCCACATTTGTGTAATTTTTCCATTTTCCATTGTTGTTCCCTTTGTTATGATCTGGCATAGGATTATTGTATATCTTGAGATCTTGGTTACTCGTTGGTACATCAATAAAATTATGTCTCCATTTTTGATAAGATCTTGGATAATGTTCTTCAACTTCATATAGTTTGATGTTTTATGTCATTTGATATTGTGAAAGTCACAAAGATCCTTTTCTTTATACCAAGGTGGTTTATCTTGCGGTTCCTGATAGTTTTAGAAATTGGGGTGTAATCAAGTTGGACTGTACCAATTTTTGCATGAAAAATTCAATAGGTTCCCCCAATGGTGTGTATTCGCGTTTTGGGTAGGTATTCCTATTGGAGGGTCTTCTTTGTTGAGTTTTGGTGTTATTGATTTGGTTATTCTATGGTGGTGGGGTGGTTTTTTGTATAGTTTGTTGTGCATTGGTTGGTTTATTTGTGTTTTTCCTAGGAGCACTTATGATGACTTTAGCATCAACAATGCCATCATTTGTCACATTCTTGTTCTTAGCCCACACGCAAGGCTTTCCATTCGAACTGGTAGATGGGTGGTTATTTTTATACGCTTGTGTGTTTCCCTATGAGATGAGGGCTCTCTCGATGTTGAGGGCCCTAGGGATAAGCTCGTCATAAGTTGTAATACATTGCATCTTTAATTGGAAGGATAGTTTCCCTTCAACATTAGCAATGATAATTCCTACTTGTTGTTCTTCAAGAATGGGCTACTTGCTCTTACTAGCTCTTTGCCTCCACCTTTGTAAGAAATTAGCGAAGGATTATCCTTTATTTTTCTTGAGAGTGTACAACTCTTCTAAGTTGACATCCATGCCAGGATTGAAGGAGAAATGGTCTATGAACCTATCAATTATTTCTTGGAATGTTTTGATACCTAGAGGCAATTGTGAGAACCAATCAATTGATGGGCCTACCAAACTGCGTGGGAAGAGGTGCATTAAGTAGGCATCATTGTAGGTGACATCCATACACATGACATGAAATTATTTGATCTATGATATGTAGGATTTCCCCTCCCTTTGTATTTATCAAACTTAGGGACCTCAAAACTAGGTGGGAAAGGTACCATGGCGATGTTTCTGCGAATGGGTATAGACACAAGTTTTGTTGTGTATGTAGCTTCTTTGTTTTACCCATATGGATGTCTTGGATTTGTTGCATGAGCGTCTTGAGCTATGATGACATATCATCTTGTGAATTTGGTGGAGAAGCATATGTTGGGTATTGTGGGATGGCTGATGAGTTGTAAGTGGGATTTTGATATGATGAGGTGTTGTATGATGTTTAGGGTGGAGTTTGATACTGTGAAGGTGATGGTGGTAGAGGTGTATATTCTCCTAATGTATTTGGATTGACGATGTTTTGTTGGGGATTATAATATAAACCTTGTTTTTGTTGTGCAAGCACTTGTTGTTGTTGGGCGTATTGTTAGGCTAACAATGCTTGCTGTTGCACTTTTTGTTGTTGTTGTTGTTGTGCAACCAAGGCTTGTTGTTGTGCAACCAAGGCTTGTTGTTGTGCGACTGAGGCTTTTTGTTGGGCTTGTTGTTGTTGTTGTGCGAGTAAGGCTTGTTGTTGGGATTTCTACTGTTGTTGTGCAACTAAGGCTTATTGTTGAGCTTGCTATTGTTGTAAGGCTTGTTGATAAGCTTGTTGAGATTGTAGGGCTTGATCTTGAGCTTGTTGTTGTTGCAATTATTTTTGATAAGTCTGTTGTGCTTGTTGCACTTGCAAGGTGGAGGTGTTTTTTTGTTGGGATATGTGAGATGGGATTTGGTTGATCATGGTTTGAGTGGGTTGTGGGTTGTTTTGTTCTATCATTCCTTGCAAGATTATCGATTGAGAGGGATGAATGTAGGTTTGGGACCCCATTTGATTTTGCATGATTTGAGGGACCAATGGTAAAGATGATGATGGTGCTATTTGGTATTGTGATTTCAATGGCACATTCTGACCTAGGATAAATTGATTAGAAGGTTTCCCTTGACTGATGTGTTGAGGGTTCCCTTGTTGTGTTTGATGTCGGACCAAGGCATTACCTTGGTTGATGGGGTTTGTGATCAATGTGTTGGTTTGATTTGGATTGATGATATATTGGGTTGATGTGGTTGTTGGATTGACTTGAGTAGTTTGGGAAATCCACTTGTTTTGATATGTCAATGGGATTGTTGGAACTACTTGTTAAGGTTTTCCTTTGCATGAGGGTGCTAACTTGCTCTTGTTGTCCTATTTGAGGCACTTGGTTCACATTACCTTGTGTAACAATGGGCACATTTTGGGTAGTTGTGGTGATGGATGAAGATGGTTGCGCTCGAAATGTCAAAGTTGTCGTGGTGCTATGGAATGTAAGTGGTATGTGTGGATGGAGGGGTGTTCTGGAATGGTGGTGGAAGAGTGAGATCAGGCCCCAAATATTAGTGTCCAAGGTGTGTCCTTGGGAAGGTTGGTGTTTTGGGTACCCAAAAGTGTATTGCCTCCTAAAGGGAGAGTGTGACCAAGTTCAGTGGTAATCCTAGTTGCAAGACTAGGAGTTCATGTTTGAATTAGCACAAAGGATGGATTTGGTTGATTCATAGATTGGGTTAACCCTTGTGTCAAGTTTTGTGCAAGAAAATTTGGATGAATTTATTTATACTCAAGGAGTTCTTTCTTAGTGAGCTGAAGTGGGTTGTTTGTGACATCTCCTACCTCATACTTTAAGGGATTTTGTGGTTGTTGTGAGGGGCTAGAATGGATCCTTGGATAAAATTCTCGTGGGTTAGTATCACTTGTGGTGGATGTGACTTCGGTTTCTTCCATGATTCACTTATGTTGTGATATTTTTGTAACCATAAATTGTGGGTTAACTAGGGGAGAAGTGTGTTGAGATTTATAGTGTTGAAACTCTCTAGTTGACTCAAATTTTGGTAAAAGGGACCCTCTAAGTTGTTTTGAACCAATGGTGTGAGTGGATGATGAAAAGGGTGAATGATATGGGGGATGAACTTTCTAAACTTTTGGACAACACTTTTTAGACAAAGAGGTTTGATGTTTTGATGTTTTGGATAAAAGGTGTTAGTGAAAATGTAAATCTTTAAGGTAGACTTGTGACCTTGAAGATAAACTAGTCCACAATGTGATAACTAACTTAACTAAGTGCATGGAAAATGATCCATTTCACACACAACATAGCTAAGTTAGGGGATTGGTTTGATAAATTCCTAAGTCTAAAGAGTGTTGATGTGTCCAAAAGTTTCTAAATTTGTTTGGTGATGTGTGATGTTAAATGTGTGAAGGTGGATGGAAATGTTTTGACCCAAAATGTTAACCTAAGAGGGGCCTTTATTTTGCAAGACCAAAGTGGTGAGAAACATGCTATGCATCTAAAGTGATAAACACTTAAGAACTCAATGTTTTTGGTAATAGTATCCAATGATATTGACAATAGAACTCAGTGATTTTGAAAATAGTACTCAATTATTTTGATAATACTTTCCTTGTCTTAATTTTGCTTGTGTTTGGAGAGTCAATGTTTGAACATACAATAATGTGGGGTGTTCATTTTATTTAATCTTTTCTTAAGTGAGATTGTTTCATTACCACATCAAGAAAGTCTTAATTAATTTCAAACTAAAATGTCTATTTCTAAGCAACCTTCATTTCACAAAGTCCATTATGTGAAAATCAAGAAACCGAGACCATAGTTCCATATGTTAACTTTGGAAAGTATGGATTTAGATATAAGTCCAAATATTTAGAAGCCTCTAAGGAGAAAATCCTTAGGGACAAGCAACAATATTAGGACTTTTCAAAAGGTATCCATACTTAATCGAAAGGGTTTGAAATTTGATGAATCATGTTAATGTGTGTTTAATATGTTTTGTAACCAAGCAATATAACATCCCTAGCTCAAGTGGGTAAGTTCTTCTTGGTGGGCTTGTCTCATGCCATTTATAGTAGAAGAGATGATTTTACATGCAATTTAGGGAAAAGTGTAGAGGTATGTAAAGAATGAAGTCTTAATCTCTACAATTCAACCAAAATCAGACATGGCAAGTAGCTTCTTGAAAGTAAATTCCAATGCACCAATTTAAAGAACTCTTTGGAAGGACAAAGTTGGCCACTACTAAAACAAGGTTCTTAATGACAACAAACCAAGAACACCCATCGTTTCACTACCATCCACTAGCCACTTAAGGCTCTTTAACTGTTCCTATTCCACTTAAGGCATGGGATTAGGTACAATACGTTGACGCCTCAGGATTGATGCTAATTTCTCATGATTTCACATTCTTTATTTAAAGCCCGTCGATAAACGTGCTTGCAAGAACTTGACTATGAGTTCTGCATTGCAGGATGTATCTCATAGAAAGCCTCTCTTAAGGGTGACTCAAAGCATGAAAGTACACTTGAATATTTCTCTTCACCCAAGATCTCACAAAGTGTATGGGGAGTGGATACATACTACAAGTGTACACAAGCAACAAAAGTATACTTGAGTGTTTCTCTTCACCCAAGATCATATGAAGCGCAAGGGGAGTGGATACACACTACAAGTATACAAAAGCAAAGAAAGCACTCATTCATTTTAATCCCATAAAGAAAAATGGTTTCATTTTAAGCACCAATGGAAGTGTTTTTTTGTTTTGTTCAATTTTAACCAATATTGCAAAATGAGGATGTATGGGTCCAATTTTAACCAACTTTGAAAGTAAATTTTAAACCCAATGGAAGTTTAGTTGGTCCTAAAACATAAAGAAAATCATCATATGATGGGTTATAATTGGACCCCATAAGTGTAAAAATAATTTTTACAATGTATGGACGAACAATAGTATGCTCCTTCACTTCAATTTTTTTCAAATATGCAAAATCAGTTAGCCTCAAAAATAAAAGCCAGATGTCAATAAGATATAAGAGAGAATATAAAATAAAAAATTTAAAGCACATGAAAAAATTAACTCTTTGTTTTGTTTACTATTAAAAATCATCTCTAACCACAAAGGCGTCACTATAATTGACAAAGGCATTGCTATATTACATGGGAATCGCTCTGGTGAAATTTGAAAAGCGTCCCTTTGCAGAAAATAGGGATGACAAAGGTGTCACTATTTTTTAAATTTATGATAGTTTCAAAAGTATTAGCATCACTATATTTAATAGGAATCACTAGATTTGATTAAGCATCACTATAATTCCTACAATGGCATCACTATATGGTGACACCTGACAATGGTGTCGCTATATGGTGACACCTAACAATGGCGTCGTTGTAGCCTCCAAAAGCATCGCTGTAGCTGTAAAATCAAGAGCACGAGAATCTAAAGAGAAATTCATCAGATTCGATTAGTATAGCCCTACTTCGAGTGCTAAAATGTGACCATAATCATATTACAAACTAAATATGATAGATCCAATTGAATTTAAAGTCTATTTAGTCCCCTAAGCTAGGATTCCAATGGGATATTCAAAATCATCAAGAAACTAAATAACCATTTAACTAACATGAAATCAACATGAAAGCATAATAAAAACCTATTCTAAGACCTCAAATCTTATCCCATTATGGGAGTGGTGTCACATTGATGTGGAAGGGTGACCCTTTCCCAATCCCTTGGATAATATGAGCTTGTTCTAATCAATTTTATTGAAGAAAGCTAATGAAACTAATGAGATCTGAATGAAACATGGTATGAAACTAGTTTAACATGATGAAGATGAATTATAAATGCTAAAATACTTGAAAAAGATGGATGAAATCTATGCTAAATGGAAACAAAGTTCAAAGATGCAATCCATGGATGTAAACTATGCTAAAATGGATGCAAACCAAGCTAAAATGGAAGCCATTAATGGATGCTTAAGACAATATAGATGAAGATTAATCTAAAATTCTAACAAATGCTCAATATGGATGCAAGAGAGTATGAATTTCAACAACATAACTTTTCTATCAAAAGATGGATCCATTTCTCTCCAAATGATGAAGTATTTATAGGAAAGCAAATGAAGAATCAATGGCTTAGATTGATTTGATCTATCAATGGTCAATATTGAATGAAAGGGGAAACATGGATCAAGGACTCTCATGAATGGGATGAGAATCAAAGATCACATGGATCAAGGAAAGATCAAGGGTTGAGAATGATTCAAACAAAAACACTTTATATAAACTTTCAAAGTTTGTTTGAAAAAAATCATTCCCTTTTTGGAGCCAAATAGGAGAATATTCTTTTTAGAATATTCCCTATGCAAGTGGATGGGAGGGGAAATTAGCAATTTAGTAATTAAAACTAAATTTGAATGTGCAAGATGAGGAATACTATGATATTCATTAAATAATTAACTTATTTAATGATATAAGGAGTGCAAATGACATTTAATTAAATAATTTAGGATTATTTAATTAAATGAGAGGACTTAGGGTTTAAATTAAATAATTTTATTTATTTAATTAAATGGGGTGAAATGTTAGTGTGAGAGGGGGTGAATTAAACTAATTAGATCAATTAGATTAATAGATGAAAATGATTGCACATTTAATTAAATAACTAGGCTTAAAATTTAATTAAACAAACAAAAAGAAGATAAATTTTAAGACGAAATGATGTTAACATATCAAATTCAAGTGTGTAGTATCATTTAGGACATTTTAAGTGTCTACAATTGTAACTCTGTAAGTGCATGCATTATTTTATTGTTAAATGATAGATAGAGTATGGATGCTTTTAGAGGTTGGGTTTTTCCTTCTTGAGGGTTTTCTTAGGGTATATCTTGTGTTATCTTGTGGCTTGTTTATTTGATCTATGCATTATGGTTATTTTGTAAGCTTGTAAGAAATGGATTAAATGAGTTGGGTATTGATGCATTCTTTCCTAACATAAATCACCTAAAGAGGCTTGAGGAAAAATTAAACAATTATATGGTGAAATTGATGAGGTTAGGAGATATGAGATTGATAGTGGTCTCAATAATCTCAATCTGGATTTTTTTTTGACAATATCAAAGACTATGTAACTAAAGTTAATGAAAGGAAAAGAATAGACACTTGTTGTAGTGGCAGAATCTTCATGCAAGGGAATAATTCACTTAGGTGCCACATATCATATAGGTTATAATAAAGAATAGTCTTCTTCATTCAAACCTTGTTCAATGCCACACATTCTTACAAGTGATGATACTTAGGTAGGTATTATTGGAAAAAAATTAATTGACATGGATTGTGAATTATTTGAGAATATTCTTTATGTTTTGGAAATTTGTTCCAAACTTCTTTCTATCTACCAAATCACTCATCTTGGGAATGAAAATAAAGTTGAGTTCTCTCTTGATTTAGTGGTGATTAGAGATATCGAGGATAATGCCTAGGTTGTAGTGGGGAAGGCCAACAATGAATCTCAACTATATGTATTTTCCCATTTTGCGCCTTATTCTCCTTCTATAAATTTACTCACTCATTCATACTCAACGAGTAAGTTATGGAATGAGTGGTTTTTCCATCTTAACTACTACTATCTTCAAAAACTCATCTCACAAGATATGGTCATAAGGCTCCCTCATATTAGTTTTTTAAGTGACATCTATTCAATTTGTGTTGTGGGAAAGCATCCAAAGGAAAATTTTGATAAAGGAAAGTCTTAGAGGGATTCAAAAGTCCTTCAATTGGTCTTTTCCCACCTTGTCTTTTAGAAATTCCCACTATATATTCACTTTCATTTATAATTATTCCATACTTGGGTCTACTTTCTCCACTAGAAGAATGAAATCTTTAATAGGATTCAAGATTTTAAGGCTTGTATCAAAAATGAATTTGGAAAGTATGTCAAGATTCTTCACACTAACAATGGTTGGGAATGTGTGAACCATTACCTTGAGAAATTATACACTCTTGAATGGATTGACCTTTAACATAGATCTTCATACACACTACAATAAAATGGTATTATAAAAAGGAAGAACATGTCCCTAAAAGAGATGGGTTGTTCTCTTGCTCTAGAATATTGCGTTGAAGCCATTAATTGTGTTTCTTGGATTTAAAACTAAGTTCCCCACAAGGACTTGAAAGATATGACTCCTTTTGAAGCTTCATGTGGAAGGAAGCTAGTTGTGAGGTATTTTTAAAATTTTTTTGGCTCCCTTGCTCAAGCACTCATTCCTTTAGATAAATGCAAAGCTTTAGAACCTTAAATTTAGCCTTGCAACTTTGTTGGATATCTTAATGGTTCAAATGGGTATCATCTCTTGTATCTAGAGACACATGAACTCTTTATTTAGAGGAGTGTTCACTTGAAGGAAATATCCCCTATCTTGGCCTCTCATCCTCCTCATCCTTCCTCTAAAGTGGACTTGGATAAAAATGAATTAAAGGACTCTACCTCACCTTAAACGCATAGGTTTCCACCTTAGTTTAACACCCCATCCTTGAATTACAATTTAATTTTCACCTTATGTTAAAAGCATAGATGATTTGTGTAATTATGAAGCTTTGAAAGATGAAAGCTATGATGAATTATATGAAATGCAATGGTTTTATGTATTTAATAGAAATTTTGATGAATATGCAATGAAATGGATGCAATATAATGATATGGATAGCTACATGTTTTGTTTTCCAAGTGGATATTCAGGAATGGATTTTGCGCCTCCAGTGGATGAGGGGGAGTATCACCCAGGAGAAGGGTATGGATAAGGATTAAATAGTAAAGCCATTTGAGCTTGTTGATTGTGTGTCGGCCAAATTTTGGATGTTGTCCTAATTGAGTAAGTTGATCTTAATTTATGTCTTTTGGTTACGTAAACCTAAGTTGAGTCAAGTTGGTTTCCTTATAGAAGGCTATAGGATTATCTATATTTATTATTAATGATATATATATATATATATCATTACAATGTCAAAATGGTTTAGTATTGATATTGTCATTATGTCACTTATATATGGAAGTGATAGTGTGTATTTTATGGTATGTGAGAATGCATTAAGACTAAATGATTTAATTATTTAAATGCAAATAAAAATATGTATATATATATGAATAATATTTCAAGTATTTATCAATTATTTAAATATTGCAAAGAGGCAATAAGAATTAATAAATTTGACAAAGTCAAGAGGCTTAAAAAGCCAAACTAATAGGCCAATATATGAGGTCACATTATAACTGATAAGTAACAAATAAAAATGCAAATTAATGGCAAGGTGAATAGCCACGAGTTGGATGTTAATGAAACTTAAATAAGACGTGAATTAGGCCATCACGTGGGCTGTAAATAATTCTTGAAATAGACTTTGAAATAGTTTATGCATGGGGTGCAAGACTATGAGAAAATAGCTGTAATTGTTAACCTTTTTTTTTTGTTGGAGATACCCCCAAGGGGGTCCCCTTTAGCTTAGTAGCCAAGGTCTGAGGGGTATCCATTCCGCCAAAATCCGCCCAGGGTACGATCCCGACCTCATCCCTTTTTAGGCGTCAGGGCTTTGCACTCAACAAGACTTGATCCCTGGTGGGCTCATTCTGAACCTTTCAACTTCACCAGTAGACCAAAGGCCCATTGACAATTGTTAACCTTTTAAATCTGCTAACATATAGAAAACATGTGCAAGTAGTATGAGAAGCCTCACGTGCCTATTATAAGGTAGATTTCCAAGCAAACTTTAATGGTAATGTACAACCAAATAGGGGCGAGAAGTTTTCAATTTTAAAGGAATTAAACTCAACCTTGAATAAGTCAATTTTGACCCTCTAAGAAAGGCGAACCAATCAACAAATTGAATTAAAATTAGTTATTGAGAATGTTTCATACACCTAAATAAGAGGTATATTAATTGACCAACAAATGGGAATTTCCAGCCACATTGTGGCAAGATTTTGCTATTTAAATAGACTCAATTTGAGTTGATAGAGAACATAATTCCAATGTGGAGTTTTGAGTAGGTTATGGAGGATTAATTTATACTTAATTTGTAGCCATCTCAACATGGGAAAAGCAGTCATAAAGACTCTTCAATATGATTTTTATTGTTCTAAAACTATTTTTGCTTCATGGCCAGTTAATGGAAAGTCAATTATCAGGATTAAGTTAGTTATTTCTGCATTAGTGAGGTGCTATAAATTGGGAGTAGTAAAAATCAAGGTGGTTGAGTCTTTTTTCTATAAAAACAAGAGTTTTGCATTGTTTTTGGGTTGGATATCAAGCTTATAGAGGCTTGGAGATTGTGTCATTTTGCTCTCAAGTTTCACAATTTGAAAATTATTAGTTTCAATGACATATTAGTAATCTGAAAATTATTTTCAAGTAAGAAGAAAGCTGAGCTAGAAGTGACGATTTCGAGCTTTGGAAGCTAGAATTCTCAAGGAGCCTTTGACAATAATTCAAAAATAGAATCTAAAGGCATGTTTTATACATTTCTAAATTTATTATTTTCTTGTTTCCAAGTTCTAGAAAAGATTGTTTTGAATAAGAAAAGAAGAAGAAACATATGTCTGTTTCGTGAATGTGCATATTTGGCTGGATGATAAGAGATAAAAAAGATAATATCAAGTTAATGAAGAATCTAAAATTATGAATTATATGATACTATTTATGTAATCTAAATGCATTCTAAATGTATATGAGTTTGTAACAAGTAATATGGTTTAATGTCTGGATTAAAAGTATCTATATTGTGTATATATCTAAGAGTGCTAGATAAGAATCAATCGTATGTTATACTACATGAATATGAGCTTTTGGGGTTATGATCACATGAATCAGATGCTCACAACTTGATATTATCACATATCAAAAACCCCCATTATCTTTTGTGTTGAAATATGAACCCAACCTTATAACTTAAAAATGGGAGTCTTAAATCATGAGTAAAAGGAAGAAATCCTCTAGTTGGCTCAAACAATGTTATTTTCATGAATATATGACATTATGTCAATGATTTTTGAATGACCATAGGTATGTCAAGATGGTGGCATAAGTGTCATCATTATCTATTTTTAAAACCTAAGAATAGGTGAATGGTAAACCTTATGGGTTGATAGGGTTTGGTATATAGGAAGTAGCCTAGACCCCAGATGTTGCAGGAACATAATAGGGGAATATATTATCCCTAATGTTATAACTATCCAGTTGTTTTGACCACCTTATTGAGTATGCTTTTATGAACATAAACCTTATGATAGTAGAACTAGTGGGTCTATAGTTGAATTTATCCTTACTAAACAAGACTACAATGCTAGATAGTCTAAAATCTAAAGAAAGTTATACTCTTCATGGAAAAATAACCATCACTATGGGAAATTAGTATATGTAATAAGTATACCATTTTATGACTATATAGGTCAAGAATTGATTAAAAATTATATCTCAAGGAGAGTAGTTGCTCTCAAGGGTTATGGTAAAGATTCAAACCAATGGTTATAACCAAGATCCAGGTGTTACGTGAAAGTATCTCGGGTGTTCGAGTCAAAAATTACTAAAAACTTAGATGAGTTATTTACTTAGTAAGTATTCACATTCTAAGAAAGGACTCTACAGTGAAATTAAACATTGGACATTTGAGACTATCATATGAAGAAGGAATCTTCTGTTCAAGAATAATATTTATTATTTATGTTACACCCCATTGTGTATTTACCAACTACTATTACTTTTTTATGAATAAATATGTTTTTAATGCATGATTATGCTTTACTAAATTCCAATGAATGAATGAATATGTATTATGAAGTGATTGTTTTTTATATGTTTTAATGATGCAAACGATATATGATGAATGCGACTATCATGTTATTAGCTAACTTTGTTTATGATGCTCTAAATTGGATGCGGGAAAGTATCAAGCCCTCCAGTGAGGAGAGGGAGAGTATCACCCAAGAGAGTAAATTGGTGTGGAAACCACTAATGTACCTATTTGAGTTAATGCAAACACTCACAACCTAGGTTAGACAAGCCTTGTCAAGTCAATGTGGGTTATGAGTCGGTAAGTAAACCTTAGTTATAGTTTTTGTAGGAATGTTTACATGATGCCTTATGTTTATTTAGATGATTTGAGTAATTGTGATAAGTCCTTGTATTGGAGCTTGAGACATACTTTATGTATTTCAATATATATAGATGGATACATATATATGATAAACGTATGTATGTATATATATTATACGATAACTCATATGTATGAACATATATGCACATGATGTAATAAGCTACCCTGTTCTGGTCTTCTTAATTTTTTTTTTCCAATTTCACTCATTCATTTGTTCAGGCATTTTGTCAAATAGTTTGACTTAATGAATCATCGATCTTGTTTCCAAATCTAATTTTATGCTTAATGAACATTTCAATTTTAAATAATTCCAATCAGACTCATTATCATTCCATATAAAGTGCAAAGATATTCATTACAATCATTTTAAATCACAACTGATATACTAATCTTAGCAATCGATTATTAATAAATTTATCACGAGATGCATACGTTACAATTTTTTTTGAATTGTTAGTATGATACCAAGAATTCCCTTGTAAACTTTGAAACCTTCACTTAGCAACTCAATTTCTCCTCTAAATAAAACACGCTAAAATATATCGCCTTCAGTAATGAATTGTAATGAGTTGAAGGTCAGGCGGCTGGAAAAAAGGAACTCTTTGAATATCTTCAGACACCAGCTCTTTCAATCGACACTTTACCACTCTATTGACCAAAAATATCACTGCTACCTAATGATATAGTAGATGGACGTCATGCAACTCAGGTGTTTACACAACACAATAATTAAGTTTCATTTGTAACAAAGACTCCAAGAATATCACGACAGTCTAAGACCCGTGCTATTCTTCAGATATAAAATACGATAGCCAAAGTGCTTGGAAACTGATTACCTTGATTTATTGGTACCACCACAATATTAATCTTCTACGGATAATTGTTCTCCTTCAACATGAATCGATGCCTTAAGTATTAATTCATTTCCTTTTGAAACTCTTAATTCTTCAATATACCCGCTTTGTATTCTTTCCTTGACCACGTCACAATTCCCCCAAAATATGATCAATTGATATTTGGTTTGCTATGCCCGATATCAAGACATCAACAATAACCAAATGACTTCAGATAATTAACCAACTGTAGATTTTCCATGGCTTGCCCTCATAGACTCACATCTTTAATTGATGAATTCTTTGAATAAGAATCTTGAGAGTTCTTTCGAGTCTCCTGTATTAGAAAGTTGGTAATTCCTGACAGTCTAGACACAATCAACCATTCAAAATATGACTGAAGTCCTGTTGCTCTGAGTCGGTACCAATGAATTTTCGAGCAATAGTATTAAATTTTTCGTCACCGTAATTTCCAATCATCTTTTCTATCAGCATCAATATAGACTGCAATTGGAAATATAACATACAATAATTCTGAACTATTACCGAGACATTACCAAATTTCACCAAAACTTCAATCTTTAAAAACCAACTACAAAATCTGTGCGATATTGCTAGTACAGTGTTGAGAAATATGTCTCAACCTTGCAAGCCTTTTCCAGGAAAATTACAGAATTTGTTTGTGGCAGTTTTCCACATGTTTATGCATTGGAAAAAGGTGTATGAGTTGTTAAAAGGTGCCTTGTCCTTAGTAGAATATAGGAGGGCCATTTTTAGAGCATAGTTAATTTGTTTTATGTCTTTTATGGGGGTCTAAACTAGAGGACAAAATTATGGACGGGATTACTATTTTAACCTGGTTGTTTTTCCATCTTGGAAATGTAAATGTCAAAAATGGGCAACATGTGGCATGGTGGTTAAGCCCATGGTTTTGTAAAACCACAAATGGTTTCCAGGTTGTAAATCACTATATAAGGAGGGCTTGGGGAGGAGTTTACATAATGGAGTTTTGTTTGCAAGGCTGGGTGCTAGAAGGATGCTAGTGGTGTCTCTCCAAGCTTGAGTTGAGGTGATGCTCTTGTAAGAACTTGCATTGCAAGTGTATTGTAATCTTCTTTGATTTGATAATACATTATGCAGGTTTTAGAGGGTGGGGTTTTTCTCCCGTAAGGATTTTCCCCACGATAAACATTGTCTTATGTGTTCATTGTTTTATTTATACTCTTGAATGTGTTTCTTTGAATCGTTGTAATACTTTATATTGAAATTTGCATATTCGTTCTCTCAAGATTAGCGTAGGAAGCGATTCCGCACACCTTTGCTTCCTTACAAGTGGTATCAGAGCCTGGCCAGTTTTGGTTCTATTTGTTGGGTACAGGGTTTTTTGAGCTAATCAAGGTTTGAGTGGGAGCTTGTGCAAAGTATTTCATTTTTTGTATTGCAGGATCGTAAAGATGGCAAGCATGTCGGGGAGGATTGATGTAGAAAAGTTTTCTGGTACAAACTTTGAGATGTGGACGCTGAAGATGGAAGATCTGTTGATTGATCGGGATCTATGGGATGCGGTGGATGAGAATAACCTAAGGCCTACAGATCCGACTTTAGCTGCACAATATGATGTGATGGACAGAAAAGCTAAAGGTCTCATAAGATTGTGTCTTGCAGACTCAATTCTGATTAATGTGCATGAAGAGTCTACCGCGAAGAAGCTTTGGAAGAAGCTAAGTGAGATCTATCAAGCGAAATCACTTGTTAACAAGATTTTCTTGAGGAAGAAATTGTATTCCTTGAGAATGGAAGAAGGTGGACGAATTCTTGAGCATCTGGAAAGTTTCAATATGTTGGTGACTCAGTTGACCTCAGTTGGGGTAGCAATGGATGAAGAAGAAAGGTGCCAAATCCTACTATGTTCATTGCCAGATTCATGGGACAACCTTGTCATGGCCATAGGGAGCACTTCTATTGTCTTGAAGATGGAATAGTATAACAATAGGGCATAACTACTAAAAAAGAGAAATTTTTTAAAGTTACCATTTTTATGAAAAGAAAGGTAATTAATTATTTCTCAAGCCTTTCAGATGCAATGGTGATGTTTATTTGGTTTGATAACACTTTGTTGATAGTGTTGAAAGATTGATCCACCAAAAATTGAGAAGGAACTTGCAATTCAACTCTTTGATATCAAATTGGAGCAACAAATAATAAATGCAATATTCAAACTACCATGAAATGAATCAAGAACAATGTAAAATACAAATAAATATCATAGAATGTGTGTAGATACAAAAATCACCCATTGTTTATATAGGATAAGGACAAGGTAGGAAGGTGAAACAAAAATATTGACTAACCCTCCAAGTGATATGATACATGTAGAATACTTGGGACAAGTGTGAAGGCACATGTGTCAAGAGTCTATGAGGTGAGACGAATAAATTACTAAGTGAACTTAAGCTAGTGTAAATAGGACTAATAGGTGTAGGAACTAGATAAATGATAACTAGATGCATAAAGACACTTTTCACATTAACACACATATCCACTCATATTTTATTCAAAGTGATTACCACCAACCTAGGCACACATCAGGGTGGTGAAACACTAAAAAAATGGTCATTGGATAGTAGTCTATCATAGGAAACTAGTGCATCACATGAACATCTACATGTCACACTAGTGTTTGGATAGTTAGAACTCCTAAAAAGGAAAAAAACTAAATTACATCTCTATCCATATATACTTTTACATAAAAATAGACCACACGAGGGTATGACATTGGCACCATGGGTAGAAGAGGCTAAGACAAGAGCCAAATGAGCCTAAGAACATGTTAGGGGATATGGACACCAAATTGGTTCCAAAATGTATTGTGAATTTGTAAGGCTATACAATTTTCTATGTTACATAGATACACAAAAAGTATATATGATGTGTATTAGCACAAGAAAGAGTTGGTTGGTATATGAATTTTCTTTAGGACTAAATATATAATGGGGCAAGTCATGACCTTCCTTACTAACACTCAATGCCTTTTTGTAACGCCCCACCACACAACCCTAGAGGAAATTGCAAAAAACTACTTAAATAGACTATTTTTTTTTTGTTTAAGTACAATTAATAAGAAGTTCACTAACAAATGCCAACAACCTCTAAGGTTACGAGACAGAGGTTATATAGAACCTCAACAAAAAAACATGAATTTAAACCATGCCAATTATTTAATTAAGAAATTACACATACATTGCAATTAGGATTATTTTCAACAAGCATAAGAGATAACTTTCAATTTCTTGATTCATAATTAAACAATATGGTTACAAATCTCATTCCCCGAATGAGGCAAGTCCAAAGAATAAGATTACAATTACAACTTTCACCTAGATAACAAATGAGGGGTAATACATCACAAGATCAACTGAAATAACAAGGCATGAAATGAAACTAGATCATGCGAGCTCTCCAACTGGAAGTCTCATCCATACGATCAAGAAGAAAGAATCAACGGAGAAAGGTACACGCTCCACCCAACCATGTGGAACCCAAAGGTTCACCCCCCATGCTAGGAGATAGTAACAAGGATTTCTGGCCAAGAACATCTACCTCTAGACATAGGCTAACACAACCGAACTGAAATAAACAAAATGACATCACTAACACAATGGTTACAATGCTTCCAAAATTACATAAACAACTACATCACTAATGCAAACATATTGTTGACTTAGGAGAAGTGTCATTACAATGTTACATAGGTTATCCTAGTGAGTCTTCCTAGGCCCCGACCCCCAACTCGGGTTATCCTAGTAACCTCTAATGACTTCCGACCTCTCATGTAATCCAATGTGGAATCAATTATCTTTCGTAGAGACAAGATAATGATCTTGCCATTCCAGGCCTTCTCATTTCAACCCAAGTCTTAACAAGCCCTTGTGTTCATGAGTGAGGCATAATTATCTTATTAAATGTTTGATACTACGTGATACTCTAATCAGTTAATTAAATTATCACTGGATTAACTAACTTGCAATGAGTTATCCTGGCACCACTTTGTGTGCCGGACCTCATTACAAGCCACTCCTCTAAGACGACACGTGGAACTACTCCACAACCCAAGGGTACATAAGTGCGACATAAGGATATCACATTCATATCCATGATATACAGTCAACACATTCTCATTCGTGATAATCGAGTAACAAACTGGCTACAGCTAAATGCACTACCCGAGGCAATCCAAAGGTTTACTAATACATTACGACAACCTACAAACTTGAAAACCCAACTGGAAGGCTTGTCAAATGCTAAGACCCACATTTCCCAAAGGCTAACACGAACAAATCAAAATCAAGGCAAGAATTAAATCTACTTTGGATTCACTAAATCCATTTCCTCACTAACCTTCAATACTCTATTACATTAGATAAACTGAAATAAATACGTCCTTTCAAATAAGGGAGGAATTTATACTAATTATTTTATTTCCCCCTTGCATTTAAATAAATGATAAATTAACTAGTTTTTCAATTGAATCAAGATTCAACGATGTAAAATAATCATTGCCTCCTCAAGTAAATGTAAACATTTTAAATAAGTCTACTTGTTGAAAACACATTATTTAATATCCAAACTATCTCCCCTATAAGAATATGTTTTAAAGGAAACGATAAATTAATTAAAGTCATCACCATTTAGTTTGTTCAATCTGATTTAACTATGCCATAAAAAAAATACAAACTTAAATACATGTATACATATAAAACAATATATATATGCATACCTATTTAATCTACATGATACGAATTTGTACAATATTTAATATTAATATTTTAAAATTATATAATATAATAATAAAATAATACTATATATATATATTTTATTATTATAAAATATAATAATAAAATTAAATATTAGTATTAAACCTATTTTTATTATTATTATAAAATATAATAATAAAATATTTAAAATTCATATTTTATTATTATAAATTATAATAATAATATAACAAGTTTAAAAATATTAAATTTTATTTCATAATTTTTTTTTTTGTTTTATTCTAACCCACCGCCGAGTTCATTGGCCGTGCATAATCCTAGGTCAGCCGCATGCCATGGTTGGGGGCTGACTTCTTCCACAGCCGGACCCCACAGTTGGGCACGACGATGTAAACACCGCCGACCCAACTGCGGGTGTCGGCTGTGTAAGCAACCGACTCACAGTTGGCCGGGGGAGTCTGCGATGGGCGCGACTCTCTCCCCACGTGCCTCCCATGGGGGTGCGGTGGGGAGGTGAGCCCCCAGTGCCTCCCCATTTAAAATAATATTTTTTTTTATATAAAAAAAAGGCAAACGAAAACTGCGGATTTCAATCCGCTTCTGGGGTGTTTTCAATTAGTTTTATTTGCAAAAAAAATTGCCAGCATAAGCCCTTGTTTGGCATGATTTAAAAAAAATGAATATATATATATTAGCCTTCAATGATAAAATTTTTTTACAAAAGAACTTGAGAAAACCAGAAAAACAAACATTTATAGTTATTATCACCATTTTCTTCAAGAAGCATTCTATTTTAAAGAGAGGTTTTCTTGCTAATTTGGAGAACAAAATTTCCAATTTGTGTTTCCTTTGCATTCCACCAGCAGATTTCAAAAGCTTTTTACACATGATTTTCAACAACGACATTTAAAATTTAAAATCTCAAAAGAAAACAATTTAAAAGACATGAACTTGATTTCCTTGAGTTTGTGAAGAGATCTAGATGGTCCTCAACTTCCAACTCCAACTCCTCCAATCTTCACAACTCCAATACAAAACCCACAAAAATGCACAAATCCTCCTCTCCTCTATTTTCCAATTTTCAAAACTTCTTGAAAAAAACTTGTGAAGAAAAAACCAAATAAGGAATTTTTTTCCCAAAATATCCATGCACCAACCCTCATAAATTATCAAAAATAGAATAACAAATATCTCATTTTTCTATTTTTTTTTGAATTCAAATTTTCTAAATTGACTTTTAAACATTTTCTTTTATTTTCAATTCCAAACCAAATATCCATAAATTCAAAAAATGAATAATTTAATTAATTTCAACACTATTTAATTTAATTAATTAATTAAATAAATCTAATACAAGATTAAATTATTTATTAATTAAATTAGATTAATTATTAAATTAAATCACATTTCTAACATATATCCAGATAAATTTACTCACTAACTTAATTACAAAAGCATTTATTTTAACATTTTTCTAACTTGCAATTATAACTGAAACTAGGCAAATTGAACAATATTAAAGCAACTGGACCACACTAAGACTGACGACACACTATGACTAGGGTGATGAATTGACACATAAATCCTAGCTACTATCTCCCAATCAAATGCCGTTGGGTAATGGACACGTTCAAACCTGTGAAACTAGGTGTAGTTGATGTCCTGTACCTGTCAACCTACGAACAAAGAGTATATCCACATGCAATAATATGTCATAAATAAGACACACAGTGAAGAAGAAATCATGGAATCATAGGGAGCTCACAAGCGAGTGATGCGATACCGTCCTCTTCACCAATATAGTAGTACTAACTGACACATCTAACATAGCACCACAATCAAAAGCATAAAACATCATAATTTTGAATATCCACTTATGCTAATTAAAAACATGTCATAATAATCATCAACATAAAGTATCATCACATCAAGATGCATCATGATAAAATAGTGATTAATCGAAACTAGGTACATAGTCAAAGTACAACAAAATACTAAAGCGTAAAAGGGGAAACAACATTGTTCACACAATAGAGAAAAACGGAGGGGTATTACACTTTGACCTAATGAATGTTAGTGTAAATAGAGAAATTATTCACCTAGTTAGTTAATCACCTTTCTAGGATTGAACTATTCACACCTAGCTTAAGTTTACTTAGGATATTTAGGCTTTTGTATCACCTCATAACATTGAGACATGTGTCCTCATCACTTGAGACACCTATTGAATTTTTCTCACACACTTGTCAAGTGAGATCACTAGTGTTCCATCTTTGGAGGGTTAATCAGTTGTTTAGTCGTACCTTCCTACCTCATTCACCTTACCTATGTATGTGAGGTTCCTCATTGTATTTACACACTCTTCATATTATATGATAATGTAACCTACAAATTCCAATTTCATCACAAAATCCAAATATTCAACAATATTAATCAAATTAATAAGAAATAATCATGATTATAACAATAGAGGAGTAATAAATCCATACAAGCCATGAAATCATACACCATATCATTGATACATGAACATAAAATGTACATGAGATAATGTGACACAATAATCAACTTAGGCATTCCATTGCCAAGAAATCATTATAATATAATGAAGATACAAGAATTGTACACATACACTCGAATCATCCATAATTAATAGATGTACAAACTGGAAGTACATATGCCAATAACAATTCAATATTAATGTGGAGATGAAAATAATAAAGTCTCTAGCCACCATTGACTCTCTCATAGTCATCTAAAAATAAGTAGATGAAAACATGGTCCAAGCATTTTTTGCCCAACCATGAAGCTTATGCTTCATCGAAGATTTCTTCCTAACATGAAGAACCACCGACCCTACACGAGATCTGATTAGCAAAAAGAAATCAACGTACATGATGGAATCTGGTGCATGCCTAGTATATCTACATGCATTTCTATCATACTAGAACATGCAATGATCAATACTAGGATATGGCACAAAGAAAAACATATAATAAATCCATCTATTTCAATGGTTTGCAATCACTTGTCCAAGCATATAGTTGTATATAGCTAATCTGAGTAGAACTGAAAGAAGTACTCTACACTCCCTGATACCCATATTTTGTACCCATCCCGAAAGTTAAACTTTCCACAAACACTCAAGAAGATAGTAACATACATAATAATCATAGTAATAAAACACTCATGAATACAATAAGATACACAATAGCCACAAGAGAAAAACACTCTTTAATCTTTTGTTGCAAATAATTAATTTAACATCTTTCATCATTTCAAATCTTTTATGATTTCAAAGGTAAATTGTTAATGTATTATTGACATGCAATTCATTCATTTTTACAAATTGATAATAACATAGTCAATAATGATAAGGTTTGACAATAAGTTCAACAAATAGATTTTTATCGATATATTGTCTAGAGAATCTTTGTTCTTAGATTATCAAAAGATTTTCTATAAAACTAATAGTCTTGGTTACCTAATTCAATTGTGATGTTATCATGACAACTTATCACTTTACATCCAGGGAAATGTCAATAAGATTATATCATATTACCAGAGGAGTTCCTATAGTCATATCATATCGGCTCATTACACGAGAGGAGTTCCAATAGTCATATCAAATTGGTTCATTGCATCCTTGGGTTGGTGATTTGTCTTAAATAGTGGTCGATAATCCTAAGACACCATCTTTGTAGGTGCTATCATTGTGGTAGAGGAACCTTTCTCCCATCCTCCAACATTATTACACGCTTCATCCATTATTGAGAAGCACTGTAGCAAGACTTTCTTTCTGTCTGAGGATAATGCCAAAGTTTTTGGATTTGCTGTGGTGAACGTCTCCTACACCAGCTACCTAACATGCAGCCACCCAACACAAACTCTAGCAGACATGAATTATATTGACCCACACCCTAATGAAACCCCTCTTCCGCATCCATTGTAGATGGTCAAGTAGCAAGATCGTGGATTTTGGAGATTCAATCTCCATACAGGTGTTATTCACTCCCACAGGATACTTGAAGAGAGGAGGGTGATACTTGCATATCGTGCACCGTCATAAGTTAAACGCCATTGACAAATTGAGTGCTAATGGTCTCTCTCAAATTTATACACCAGTTGGAACACAAATTTTTAAGAGAAGTCTCTTCATAGCTCTTGGGAAGAAACATAGTGACAACCTCTCACATCCATGGGTTGAGATCCTTAAGTCACACTTTCTTTTATCTGCACAACCCTCTATCACTATTTGGTCTCATCGACCTATGCATCTGTGTCGCCCAACAAAGAGACCATCTCCATAGGCGAACCTTCTACACTTCTAAACTATGAAGCAAATAAGTGATTTCTATTGTTTTCTCTTTGCTTGTAAATCTCCATCCCCAAGCTTATTCATTCTATTACAGAGGCTCATATGCATAGTTTCCTATGCATGGTCAGCATAATAGTGTTGGACATAAGCAACTGACACATACGCATGTGAAAGGCGTGGGCATATCACCATTTTCTTAAGAGTAAAGGAAGCATGCAGGCATATCCCTTGTTGGCAACATGTTTGCACATCTTTAGCACATTGACCAAGTCCAACAAGACTCTACCATAGCATAGTCTCTATACACAACAACCCATTGACTGAGCTCCCAACGACATCTCACGAACTGGACTTCCTTACCCACATGGCATATTGAGTCTCACTGATATTTCTTTTAGCATTAATTGTCCTTTTTTAAACTCTACTAACCATTAGCTTATTGTAACCATGACTTTTTATTCTTAACTATTAGTGGTTCGAGTTAATTGCCTAGATCATTTTAATGCTTGTAAGGGTTTTTTAATTATTTGTTTTTGCATAACTTGTAAATGAATAATCACAATTTGAAGTGTGAATAGTTGACAGAAAGTTCTTTCTGTTTTGAAGATTTTAGCATTGAGACGATTTGGATATTGTACTATTTATTAGCATTTTTTGCTCTCCGAATTCATAATTGTAAGCAAATTTTGATGGGGCACAAATTTCACCTTGTTTATCAACATTTTGCATTTTTTTGACGCATATCAAAATTTTGCAAGGAATTTGAATTTGCTTGTATTTTTCAGATTTGGATAGCCCATTTTATAAAAATCACTTTGCATTATAAAAGGGTCAATTTGACATCCAATCTTCACACAAGTTGTAATTCTCTTGCATCTTATTAAGAGGGGGCCTATGTTTCAACACTAATCATTCTCTTGGGATATAATTGCATTTCACATCCATATTTTTTTATATAATTAGACCATATATAGAAATTAAAAAATGAAATGCGCATATTATGAAAGTAATCAATATGTGGATGAGGTTTTCCCTCATACCTCACATTCTCTCATCCAATTCCTTTTCAAGATTGTAAAGCCTAAATCGCCTACTGATATATATGAATCCAATGTGACTCATTCATAAGTTCTGGTGATTATTTACATTAGGACATTGTAATCATCATTTCAGATGCACCACATTGGGATGCATATCTATCATGCATCACATATTTTTTTTTTATAATTCCACGTTGCATATTTAGAAGACACTATTAAGGACATTTGAATCTCCTCTATGATGTTAACTTCGATGAATTTACATCACCATTGCCACATTTAGATATTGCTCTTTCCTAGTGCCTACATCAAAATTTGTCATGATAGATTGTGCAAACATTCATGAGTTGAACTATCTCACTTAGTCATCATCTATGTTGATATCATTTGTAGCAGTATTAGATTCACATCAGTTAATTAGTTGTTGCCATACATCTATGGTCGATGTTCCTAAATCACATATGGTACCCGATCCATCTTATCAACATCCATCACACATAAAAATTGGCTCGATGATCATTAAGCATCATTAGAAGGCATCATTGACAACATTTAAGTCTTTAAATGATTTACAACATTCAAAGACATTCATCTTACTTCCTACATAAATTCCTATCCAAAATGGGAGGTCTATTGCACACATTTATAGTGTTGTTTCTTCCCAAGGGGAGACATTTTTTCCAATGAGCACATATCATCTTCAAAATCTAGCATTCAAGCATCTACCAACACTACATGCATCATTTTGAGGGGAGACAGTATGGTTTCTCTTCTCCTATCGATTTTGGGAGGAAGCATTTCTTCACATGGAGTTTATTACTTCACATTTTCTGGGGTGTCATATAGACCTCTCTTTTCTAGATTATATGGGGGGAACATTCATTGTATATTATGCTAGAAGTAGTCCTTCGGGGGTCATGATGAGTTCTCCATCTATCACTTATCTTATTCACTTGTATATTTCATTGCATTTGCATCATTTATCTTTTGGGGAGGGATTTTTTTATTTCCCATTATGTTTTTCTAATTTAATCAACTTTATGAGAAATTTGTACATGAGTACCTAACATGGCTTAGTAGTCGAGACTAATCATTAGTCCATAAATTAATCCATAAGTTGCACTTAAGGGGGGTGTTTGTGTAAATAGATTCATTATTCACCTAGTTAGCTAATCACCTTTCTAAGATTGACCTATTCACTCCTAGCTTATGTTTACTTAGGTTATTTAGGATTTTTTCTCACTTCATAGCATTGAGACACGTGTTCTCATCAATTGAGACAACTATTGAAACTTTCTCACACACTTTTCAAGTGAGCTCGCAAGTGTTCCATCTTTGGAGAGTTATTCAGTTGTTTAATCTTACCTTCCCACCTCATTCACCTTGCATATATATTGAATGCTCCTCATTGCATTTACATAATATATGAATATTATATGATAAATATCCTATTGTGTTTATCATTTCACTTGTGGAAGGTTATTAATTCAAGCTCTTTAATCTTGGAATTCTCCAATAATGAATAGTAAAAAAAGGCATAATAAATAGAGTTGTTGGACATCTATATAGACATAGTTTCCAATAGTTAAACTTGCAAGTCTTAGTGACATATATGAAAATGTACTTTTTATTTCAATTAGATGTTCTCAATGATATATAGTTATTAAAATGAATTAGTATGATTTGTTTAAATGCACAACCTTAGATACATAATTTTAGGACTTTTGAGACCCAAGGCCACTTAGGAATATAAATATGCATGCAAATTGATTAATTGTATAAGGGTACCCTTAAGAAAATAAATATGTGTGAAGTGGCATTAAAAATGGGAAAAATTCAAGGTATTCACTTTTCTCCTCTATGTCTCCTCACCACATCATTGTGTACAAAGATAGGTGACTATGCATACCAAAGTAGACATAACAAAAAAGTTCTATTATGATAAAGAGGATATGAAGCTTTACAAATCTAAGTCATTGGAACAAGCATTTTGTCCTTATAAAAAATTGACATGAACTAAAGATGAATTTAATAATAATATGCTACTTTAATCAAGTGTTTACTTTAAAGAAGGACACACAAATGAATGATATATAAAAATAAAAATAAAATTATTAGAAAAATGGTGTACATGAGATGTAAATAAAAATTGAGTAAATAATATGTGATTTTTGAATTCTTGCTTTTGTGTTAATCAATATCCAGATGTGGATGAAAAGATTCCTCCACATTTTTCCTTAATAAGAAATAATGAAGACATAAAACTAATTATGAGAATTAATATATTGCCCACAAGTGACAAGATCAAGGGAAAAGCATGGAAAAGATTAGTGTAATATTTATACTTCGAACATATTTGTCCTAAGAATGATATTAAACACATAATATATTAATTAGGGAGTCATAATCAAGATATTATTTACCAATTTTTATTGTTCATCTTATCACCTAGGATAAGATTGATTTTATCTTTTTTTTCTTTATGCAAAATGCATGTCTTATGTAATTATTCATTTTGTGAATAATGAATTGAATTGATTGAAATAATATTTTAGCTTTTTTATTTCTCTCTTGTGTATAAGAAATATTATAGAGATCTTGAATTTTAACATGGTATCATTGATCTATATCTATGAGTTTTTCTCTAATTTTTGAGAGTTTTAGCCATAAATGTGTAGTGTAGAAAAAAGTATCCATTTTTCACACTTAATTTGGGAATGAATAATTAATAATAAAAGGGACTTAATGGTGCCTTATTTAGGGTGTTGTAAAGAGTATCTTTACACTTTCACACTAATCTAGGGATTTATTAATTAATTGAGGTTAAATTGAGCTTAATTGGCCCTTTTAATCAAATCCAAGCCTAATTAATTGCATTTTCCAAGTGATAAAACCTGACACTCTTAAATAATATTAAACAACACTGAATTTTACACGTGTCCTAGGTTAGTGACCTAGGACCTATTCACCACCCAGTGAATGAGTCCTCACTAGGTCCTAGGACCCCCTTTTTGCATATCACTTCATATTTTTTGAAGTGTGTCCTAGTTAAGTATGCTAGGACCCATTCATCCTATGTAAAATGGGTCCTCACTTAACCTAAGGACTCCCCCCCCCCTTGGGATATGTTTTTGGTGGTATTTTAATAATTTTGAATCCTAGATTTGATGTTAGCTTGTGTTATTTGAATTTCAGGATTTAATCTTAAGTTATCTATAAATATAAAGTTATTTCACCTAGAATATTTCATGCAAGCTAAGAGTAATTTAACAAGAGAACTATAGAGAATTCAAAATCATTCAAGGGAAGATTTATTAAATTTTATTGTAGCAATCAAGGATCTCCTTCATCATTCCAAAGTCATGCATGTTGTTGAGCTAATGTGATGTTGTAGCATCAGTGATCAAGTTCAAGTGTTCAAAGCCATTATCTTATGTCAAGTCCATGATCAAGATCTACAATCATTGAGGCGACTACATGCTAAGTTTTAGATTTGCAATCCAAGGTTCAATTGAGGATTGGTGAGTTGTGGCATTTCATTGTTCATTCATCTTTCCTGTATGCTTTATTTCATTACAAGGTTTAATTACCAAAATAGGGTTTGACCAAGGAAAACCCCTATTCCCTAACAAAACAAATTTTTTCTTCTCCTTTGATGTGTGATTGCAGGTTTTAGGTTGAAGATCAATTGGAGAGAAAAAGTTGCAAAAGTTGTCAAAGTTGCAAAGTTGTAAAGTTATCATCTTTCTTACAAAATCACGAAAAGTATTCTACAAAATTTATTTTCAAATTTTGAGAACTGAACACCTAGGATCTTGGAACAAAGACATTGAAGAACATAACCCAAAAACTAATTTTCCAGAACCCTAGCAGGGATCCATTCACCACTGGGCGAATGAGTTCTCAATGAGGCCCGAAAAAGCAATTTTTGCAACAGGTACACATTATTTCACCATCTTAAAACCTACCTTTTTACTATTATATTAGTTAGGTTTATTTTTTGATTGTTATTTATGCATTATTACTCTCATAATTGAATGAAAAAAAATAGAACACAAAAATTAGGTTCATCCCTTTGGTAATCCATTTGAATTGAACCCTTTTTTCTTTGATTCATTTTGGTGAACTTGATCTCTTTTTGAGCATTGAAGTTTTGGAGTCTCTTTTCATCTTAGATTAGATCTTGCATTCATTTGCTTTGGATTAGATCTCATTTAGGGTCTTTAGTTTGTATTCAAATTTGGATCTCATCTAGGGTTTTAGAATTGCATTGTTTGCATTCTTTAAATTTAAAAAATACCAAAAAAAATCAGTCATCTTGCATATCATTTACATCATATTTAATTATATTTGAAAATCAAAACAAAAATTGCATATCAAACTAGGTCTTTTAGTTCATCATTTTGTCACATTTTTAACTTGCATTTCACATTACATTTACATAAAATTAAACCTGAAATTTACTGTAGCAGATCTGAATCTAAAAATCATTAGAAAAGGCTTAAAAATCTAAAAAAATCAGTTTCAAAACCCTAATCTAGGACCAATTCACCCTAGGGCGAAGGAGTTCCTATCAAGGAAAACCTTAAGAAATACCCCCTTGACGAAGGTGTAAAATCCTGGCGAATCTTGTATACTTCTCGATAAAAATATTAATTTTATTGGTGATTTTTTTTGTTTTTTGGGAAAAAAAATCCCAATTGGCGAATATTTTATAATCCCTAGAAGTTTGTGGTGAATTGCAATTTTTTTTAATTGAATAAAATATTTTTCATTGGTGATTGAAACTGTTTTTCAAACCAATGTTTTTTTCCATTGGCGAATTAATCTTGTTTTCAAAACATAAATTTTTTTTGTTGGCGATTAAAACCTTTTTTCAAAGAAAAAATATATTTTCATTGGCGAATTAAAAAAATTCTCAAAGTAATAAAAAAATTCAGTAGTGAAATAAAAAAATATGCCAATAAAAAATCATAGGGACCATTCGATGAATGTTTGATGGACGACTATAGTTGCATTCTGGAAGTAAATATCTAAAGTACTAGACTTGCGAATTGAAACCTCTAGAATAACACTAGAACCCTTAGATTTCTAGAAATCAATGGTTTAGATTTTTATTACCGTACAAATGGTTATAGAGTTCTATTTCTCAGCGATGGGGCGACCTGGGCAAGATGCACAACTTTTGAACTGGGCAAGATGCACAACTTTTGAACTATCAGCTCATTTAATGAATTGTACGGTGCCATTAAGGGATATCTTATCAAATTATTTCAAACACCAACTTGAGGTTTAATGCAATATTTAGTAGTAGATTGGCGCTTTTTTTTTGGAAAATAAATGGTCACTTCTTGCTGGTGAAGTTAAGTGAGCCTGCATACAAGGAAAGGTGGTAGCATTTTCAACTCCAGACTCAGAGTTTCCTCAAAATAGTACTTCCTGTCGATATCAGGGAATGGGAAGATGAACCTATGCCTGTCATGCAACCAGATTTGAATTGGCATGAATAAGAGCAACTCGACATCATTTCCCAACCGCATTCAGTGGCGTGGAAAGAGAAAACCATCTATGTCGAGTACAACAGGGTGATTTTCATTTTAGAAGAAGAAGAACACGTTGAATTTCACAATTTAGTTATGGAAATGCAATTAGAATTGTACAAAGTCCCGACACCTCTAGTGGTTTAACAACATGCATGAATCCTTTTGTGACACGTAATGATAAGGGGGGTAGTTTCAACTTTTGAGCACTTTTTGATTGTACAGGGTGTGGGGTGACGGGTTTGTGAATCCATATTTTTGGCATTAGAGAGATAAAAGAATATATTTCTAAATCTGTGTATTTATTAATGCTTCCTTTTAATTATGAATGAATTTTGTTTCTTCATGGTTATTCTTCAATGTTTATTTGTTAGGTCAGAATGCGTATATTTTCATCTTTGAGACTTTGTGTTTGGATTAATTCATTTGTTAAAAGAGAAAGTATCACTTTTCTTTACTTTTTTTTGCATGTAATCACTAATTGCACGAGACAAACGGACTTTGTGCCATTTTTTTAAAAATATCTTGCATCTACTTTCATGGTTAAAGTGACAAATCTATACACCAACAAGCAAAAAGAGTTGCATTCCAGAAGTAAATCTCTGAAGCACTAGACTTGAGAATTGAAACCTCCAAAATAACACTAGAACCGTTAGATGCCAACATGTGGTGAGATCAAGGCTCATCGCTCATCACTCATTCTATCTTTTCAATGCCTCAAAATTGTACATTTCATTTAATTGAAATTCTCAATCTTTTTAAAGAAAGTGTGGTTGTCGTACTACTAGTGCTGACAATGGTAGCGATTAATGCCATATGTGATATGAACATCCGAAGCAATTTCTTGGACAACTCATAGCTTTAATGAAACAATATTTGTAATGATTTCATATCATTTGGTTGGCACTAGTGATTTTGACAGTTTGTCAGCTTGAGGTACAGTTTTCATGTAGCCATACGTCAATCAAATTAAACATTTTAATTATACATGAATCACAATTATCATTATACCTAGGCTGGTAGCGGCACTGGTGGCCCATAAATAGGGATAGTGAATAGTGGATAGTGTCATAAGGGTTTTCATTTTCTAGGGTTAATAAGGATTCACGAAGAAGATGATGCAGTATTATTGGGGATACTGTAAATTTTCTTGCCTACAGTTATGTAGTTATAGAGTAATCAGTAAAAGATGAATTTACTTCAAGTTCAGAATGGGTGGTATTGGAAAGAAGTTGTCTTGGTTAACCTGACTTCTCAAACAAGTTTTGAACCATGGAGGTAAGTGCTATACCAGTGCATGGAAGCTGCGTGCAAAAGATGGGAGTAGATTTGCTACTCCTATTGTATCTTCATAGCTCCCTATTCCCCAACATCGTTGGCCTGGAAAGTCCCATGCATTTATTTTCAAAGAGAAATTTGTATTACATCTTCTGCATGACTCTGGTTCTCAAATGGGATAAGTAAATTTTGTATCTTCACAACTCCCATTTCCCCATAATGAACCCCCTTCCCCCAGCATGGTTGGAAAATCCACTAGTAGAAGCTTGGAATCATGCATTTATTTTCAGAGCCACATTTGTATTACGTTGTCACCAATAGAAGCTTGGAATCATGCATTTACTTTTAGAGTTACATTTGTAGTAAGTTGTTAACAACATAAGCTTAGAAATTGGAATCAATTTGTAATCCATTGTAATGAGCAACAACTTGGAATAAATTATTAAATTGTGTCTATGTAAAGTGACACACTGACATATGTTATTTGTACAAAATAGGAGCTTGCTTGCTCTATAGCTACTCATATTTAAAAAGATATGTAATAATAATGTGACATTGAAATTCAGTTGCAATAAAATAAATGGGTGTGTTGTGTTATTCTTCGTTATTCATTTACACTTATAGTAAAGAGTTATTTTATGAGTTCATAACTTCATTGTCTATTAATATATTCAAATTAGTTTTTTTCCTTTAAGAAATTAAGTAATATACTTTATGCAATATGCACTTGATAATTCATGGTTATATCGAGCCATCGAGGGAGTGCAACCATTCGTTCCAACGATGTTTATGTGTTACAACGATGTGCTTACTTTTGTTGAATCTATTGGTATATCGAGGAGAGCACCTTATGAGTCAGCTCGATAGAGTATTGTTACACCGATACTAGGTTGTGAGCTATTTTCTTCGGGCCATCAATGAAGTTGTGACGGGGGTTTCGCCGATAAAGCATTGTTAGGACGATGCCGATGGTATTGAATTTTGTTAAGAATGATGAAGTGTGGTATATTTATTTAAGAAATAAATGCATGCAAATTTAAAAGTAAAACATAAAGCAATACAAATGAAAAAAGAAAGTTGTCATCAAATTGACAAAAAATATTATAAACACTAAAAGTTGTCATTATTTATTTCTAATTTTTCGTTGACCTTCTCCCCCGGTTCTCGATATGATTATTCATTTTTTTAATAATCATAAGTTTAAAACAACAGTTTAAAACAACTTTAAAACACATGTGTCATGTTTATTGTTTTAAGTTAGTATCATAAATTACTCAAGTTTCAACCATTGGATGAAAATTTGATGTATGGTTGTAGTTGCATTTCGTAATGAAATGCACATAGCAATAGGCTTGTGAACATAAACCTCCAGAATCACCCTATAATTGTTAGATTTAGAAAGATCAACGGTTAAGAATTTGCAACTTGTGGATCTAAGATGTTTCATTCACTTTAATGTTCCAATTTTGAGAAAAAAAGCATTTAAAGCACTTTGTATTTCTAAGTGTCAATTGTCAAGTGATTTTTTTTAAAGTGAGAGGGTTAGCACACAGGGATAATTTTTTAAGTCCCTGGCCTTGATGTCAATCCTAGCGCACAAAAGTTTAAAACACGTGTCATGTTTATTGTTTTAAGTTAATATCATAAATTACTCAAGTTTCAATCGTTGGATGAACATTTGATGTATGGTTGTAGTTGCATTCCATAATGAAATGCATAGAGTGATAGGCTTGCAAACTTAAACCTCCAGAACCACCCTATAACCATTAGATTTAGAAAGATCAATGGTTAATAATTTGCAACTTGTAGAACTAAGATGTTTCATTCACTTTAATGTTCCAATTTTGAGAAAAAAAGCATTTAAAGCACTTTAACTACTAAGTGATTTTTTTTTAAGTGAGAGGGTCAGCCCATAGGGGGTTTTTTCTAAGTCCTTTTCAATGTTAAGTTACCGCCCCCTTGGCCTTGATGTCAATCCTAACACACAAAAGTTTAAAACAACTTTAAAACACATGTGTCATGTTTATTGTTTTAAGTTAATATCATAAATTACTCAAGTTTCAACCATTGGATGAAAATTTGATGTATGGTTGTAGTTGCATTCCATAATGAAATGCACAAAGCGATAGGCTTGCAAACTTAAACCTCTAGAATCACCCTATAACCGTTAGATTTAGAAAGATCAATGATTAAGAATTTGCAACTTGTAGAACTAAGGCGTTTCATTCACTTTAATGTTCCAATTTCGAGAAAAAAAGCATTTAAAGCACTTTGTACTGCTAAGTGTCAACTATCAAGTGATTTTTTAAAGTGAGAGGGTCAACACACAGGGAGATTTTTTTAAGTCCTTTGCAACGTTAAATTACCGACCCCTTGGCCTTGATGTCAATCCTAGCGCACAAAAGTTTAAAACAACTTAAAAAAATACGTGTCATGTTTATTGTTTTAAGTTAATATCATAAATTACTCAAGTTTCAACCATTGGATGAACATTTAATGTATGGTTTTAGTTGCATTTCAGAATGAAATTCTTAGAGCGATAGGCTTGTGAACTTAAATCTCCAGAATGACCTTATAATCATTAGATTTAGAAAGATCAACAGTTACAAATTTGCAACTTGTAGACCTAAGATGTTTCATTCACTTTAATGTTTTAATTTTGAGAAAAAAATCATTTAAAGGACTTTATACTACTAAGTGTCAAGTGATTTTTTTTAAGTGAGAGGGTCAGCACATGGGGAGATTTCAGTCTTCACTCTTTAGATTGCTCATTGCAGTGCACCACCCTATTTTGGATTCCACAGTTTCACTTCCAACAAAGCCATTCCAATTTCCACGACTATCGACATTAATATTTTCAAGAGTCAGGACTCAGAATCCAGGTAAGTGAAAGGATTCTTGTGGCTACGTTTCATTGTTTGACATTTCTTAAAATCTTATTTTGTCAAACTTTGAAGTTTGGGTTTAGAGATTTGAGAATTAAGAAAAATTAAGGAGGACTAATAGGTATTAGGGAATTCAAATTTCACAACTTCACATTGTATAAGCATGTCTACCACCAGTACCACTAGAGCAATGTCTGATAAAAAAATACATTATGCAGAATTGCTTAAAACCCCAGGTTTCACTGATAGGTACCATGATATTTATGATCCTAAAATCTATGGTAGGCATACCTCAGAACTTAGATTTTCATCTTAAAATAATGCTGCAAAGTAAACACAAGTTAATAGTATTAGTGCACTGTGGGTAACTAGATTAGGGCACATGATGTTACATGAGGTTTTCCCTTGGCCAAAATTTATCATGGTTTGTGCCCAAAATTATGATGATAAAAAAAGAGCAATTGTTAATAAAGATAGAAAATAAGAATTGCTATCCATTAATGCAAAATAACTTGGAAAAGTTTCGGGGTTTACAACTGAAGAATTTGGAGACGTCCACATTGACCTAGAAAATCATGCTAGTGATTATGAAGCAGTGGAAGAAAGGGAGAAAAATGCTTAAATAAAATAGTTCAAGACAAAAAAAAATTGAAAGGTGATCATAAGCCTCCTTATGATTTGGATATTTTTAAACCATGAGTTCAGGATACTATTTCCATGCTAGCATTTTTCCTCGGTCTAGATAGAAATTTGGAAGTGGGTGCAAGCCTCCTTGAAATGGTATTTAATATCCATTATGGTGTTCAACATGTCAAATACAATTTTATTCAACACATTTTAGAATCCATGTATAAACAATTTTTAATGATTAAAGTAGGTTCCACCAAGACATTTAGGTTCACAACCTACTTGTGCTATCTTTTTCTATTCAAATTTAGAGGAATTTTTTAGACCAACAAGCTTCAGATTCAACCCTATAGTAATGTTGAGGAAAAGAAAATGGCTCTAGCATATGAATGGACCACTGAGATAAGGATGCATGATTCTTGAAGAAACTACGGTCATTTTTTAGACTAATTTTTGGCTCCATTGCATCAAGCAATTACTAATACTTCAATGCCTAGATTGCCTATGTCATGTAGAAACTGCATTCAACTAGGAAAATAAATACAATTGGTTGATTGGTACTTAATGGAAGAATATACTGTTCTAAGATTTTATGGATCAGGAGTACAACCATACAAACTTCCAATACATGTGACATAAAAGGTTTTTGCATTGAAATATGTAAGGCAGATGTAGAGTGCTGATGAACTAGACTTTCTCAGTTAGCAAAAGAATACCTTATTTCCTTCTTTACCTTTTTCATGTGGATGGTTCACATTCAAGAGAAAATCATTTAGTGTGGCACATAATCTTTTGATTTTTTTTTGATTTTGATGCTATCTGTCACTTGCATTATGATCCATGTGACATCATTAAATCAATGATTGTGGCCAATAAGAATGTTGCAAGTATAATTCAACATCAAAGTAAACCCTTGCTTGAAAACTTGAGCAACAAGGATTCTTGGGATTAGGTCAAAATAGCAATGGAGAAAAGTGCTACTGAGAATGGTATTTCTTTTGAACAATTGTTAGCATAAATTATGGCATTACATCAAAAGACAATCAGGATATACAACATTTTTTATGAAAAAAGTGATAAACCATCTAGTAGAGTAAAAATTCGAGGTTCTCTAGAGAAAGAACTTACAGATAAAAAATGGTCACAATGAAAAATTACTGGCTTTTGGTCTATGAGGAAGGAGCTAGGTGATCCAAGAGCTCTTGCAGAGTATGGGGATAACGAAGAAGATAAAGAGTTTAGAAAATTGTGGAATATAGAGCATCCTGATGAACATGTAAACAAAGAAAGTGACGATGAATCTAATGATGATAGGGAAGAAGTTGAAAAAATCCATGTCAATTACAAACCTAGTTTAAGTGAGGCCACAAAAGAAGCATATACTTCAGGAGTAGCCATAGCTAAAAAAATGGGTTATGAAGGTGGTTCTTTGGGGTCCCAAAGACAAGGCGCTTGAACGATAACATATGTTGAGCATAGAGAACCAGTTGATAAATCTGGCCTTGGGCTTGGAGGTGAAAAAGTAGACCGAGGTCATACATGTCAATTTGTTAGAGCTTCAAATCCTCATCCTCATGCTCAGATACAATCACAACTAGGACATGCCCATGGTGGAGAGCTTAGTGCAACTAGCACTGCCATTGGTGGAGATGGTATGGGTAGTATTACTAGTAGTGGTCAACATGTGCTACAACAACAAATTACACACAAGAGGAAAACAATACAAGATACCACAAAAACACTAGGTGATCAAGGCAAACAAAAGAGGCAAAGGATTTTGACAGGTCCAAGTCACACTATTAATGGATCCACTACAAAGGAGTTATTTCTAGGCACTCCCCCATTGCCAGTTAGTGTGGCTGTGACATCATTAGCAACTGCAAGCACCCCTATTCCTTCATCATTCAAGCATTCCATTGTTCCTGCATCCCCAGGTTATGATTTCATTGAAAATTTTAAAAATAAATCAGAATTGTATAAAAAAGAAAAGAAGCAACTAATGGAGAGTGCGTCTACTATAACTTCAGAGCCTACAACAACCATGGTATTACCCACATTTGACACAAATAAAGAAATTGTGGAGTACACAATTGTTGTTACCACAGTTCAAAATAAACCAACAAATCAGATGGATCGATCTGAATACAAGGTGACCAATTTTCAATTGGATTTTTTTGGACTCAAAAATACTAACAAAATTAACGTATCAAAGAATAATGAATTGGGGTACACATCATTGCTAAAGCAAGATAGAGAGAAGAAAAAGTTGTAGACCCAAATAGAAAAGTTACAGGCAGACCTAGCAAATGAGAAAGCAAAGAGGAAAACATTAGATAACAAGAGAAATGAATTAGAAAAAAGAATTAAAAAATCTGCCTCTACATCAACAAGAAAAGAGGATAAACCAAATAAGAGAGAAGTGAATGACCTAAAGCTAAGGCTAGATGAGAGCAACAAGAAATATGATGAGGAAAAATCCACTTCAGAAAAATTAAGACTAAGCATTGCGAATGAAAATGCACAGTGGGAACAAGGAATGGAGAAAGAGAGAAAAATAAATGAAAGATTGGAGGCAGAGTTGATGGAAGCAAAAAATGAAATAAAGTCTTGCCAAAATAAGTTATCTGCATTTTGTAGAGAAACAATGAGGCATATGAAACAAAAGATCTGGGATGAAATAATGCAGAGGTTTGATCATTTGTGTGACATGTTTCAATTTATTTATGCTATCAAACAACATTATAAGAAGCTCAACAAGTATTTAGTGGACAACAAAAATGTGTTGGAATTAGAGAAATTTGTAAATCAAGTTCTACAAACAATCTACAAAGCCAGTGACAATGATTTGAAATCAAAAGGGATTAATAATTGGATTGCTACCTCAATGAATTTGTCATCTATCATTGAAAAGTGTTTGAGAATGCGTGGAACAAAGGAATATTTGCATTTGGTTGTAGACAAGATGAAGGTGCTGGATGAAAAGGTAAGGAACTTCACAAAGCTTAGTTTTTCAGAGGCTTTTGACACAAATGACCGATTCATTGGAAAGGGTGATTTCAGAAAGAAGATGGAGGGTGCAAGGAAGATTGATTTGGACTAGTTTCCTCAGAACCTAGATGTGGTGAACTATTTGGATTCCATCAGAACACTGATAACCTTGAATGCAAAATTGACTGAAGAATTCAAGACAAGTTCCACGTCCAATTAAAATCATGAAATGTTAACAAAACTTCAATTAAAACAACATCAGTTAGAACAAATGGAAATTCCACCACTTGAAGAGTGGAAGTTGCTAGAAAAGGTGATACAGTGACTTCATTTTTGAATCTTTGATAATATGAGTTTCCAAGTTCCAACTTAGCTCTGTGCACATTTGTCTTTGGGCATTGGAAATATTTTGCATTGCCAATGCCTCTATGTACTCCTTCATGTGAAAATCAATAAAAAAGCTCAAATTTAGACTTCAGTAATGTGATTATGTTTAATTATTTGTATTATTTATTTTATCATTTGAAGAAAAAGTCTATGGTTTCAAATACTAGATACACATATAACGATTGGTGATGTTCATTGTTGTATATGCTACTAATAATATTGTTAAAATGTTATTAAGCATTGAGTTGAGTGATGAATCACTAGGTACATGTTCAAGTTATACTTTTAACACAATTAGAATATGAACTATAAGGTGATGAACTGTTAGCTCATTATATTTACTTCTTGGTAGAGCTTCCAAGTTATGGATGCATTGAAATGTTAGCTCATTATATTTACTTCTTGCTAGATCTTCTAAGTTATGGATGTTGAACTGTTAGCTTCTATTATGTTGGGACTAAAAATCTTGATCAGTATCCACCAACTTACACCTCACCCACATCCCACATACTAGAAAAATACACTACATTTGATTTTATGATTAGCACAAATTGCAGAGTTTTGTGTGACCAGATCCATTTTGTGGCCCACATTACTACTCGATCATATCCATAAATAAATATAAAACCCCATGGTCACAACCCCTATTCCTAAAGAATTTAAATTCAATGTACTAAAAAATTAAATGTACTTCCACACACTCAATTTGAATAACATAAACAACCACTTTGGATACAATCAAATAAGTTAATAACATATAAGCATATGAATCCACTACAGTTGAACAATCAAAAGCAAATCAATAATTATGTGTAACCTTATCCATTGTATTGATCTTCAAATGATATGCATTATAACAATAGTTTATGATATGAGATGGATGGGTGAATTGGTGTAATCTATTATCTATCTTCTTACTATTTTCTACTCTAAAGTATAATTAAAAATGATGTGATGATATCCTATTCGGGTCTTGATCTCTGTTATATATGAGAGGAAACAAGCTAAAAACCTATTACAAAAATTCATGACATTTGACAACTAAACATAAATCAAATAAAACAATACCGCAGGTGAATGCACTGATCCATTAATCTCCAAGGAGAAGCCCATGACCACCTAAGATTTGTTCAAAGCTTCTACTCCATGATAGGGTACTCATCATGCTATCGGCTAGCGTTCTTACTCTGAATCCGATGGTTGTCCCATTAAATATAATTCTGACACATCTATAGTTTGGCTAATAAACAAATTGATTGCAAAGAGGTGATGGATGTACTCTTGTTCAACATAGGTGTCCACGTTAGAGATCGCCTGTTTCATATCATATTCCATAGACATTATTTTTTTTGAGTTTCTTATGAGTGTTTTGTAAAACCATATCCTCATCATTTACTTCTTACAACACAACAATTAGAAGCCCAACAAGCTATTCCTTCTAATCATCATATTCTCATAGATTTCCAATGCCATTTTGAAGTGTTCGAACTAAATCAAAGCAATATAAATCTTCTCTAAGCCTATTATGATATCCATTATGTGATTCTACCAGCTTCTTATATGTCAGCAATATTTGTCCTTTCATGATATTCTTATCTAGGAGCTCCTTTTTTTTCTCGATCATTCTAGGCTATAATCGTTCATTCTCCACCAATGCAATGCATGTCTGTTTGAATAGTTTCCAATATTCATCAACACACTTCATCATTTTGTTGAATCTTTCTTTTATCATTTTAGATATAGTGTTATATTTGATGGTTTTCATTTCTTTCTCCAATTCTTTGCACTTCCCCTAGGATTTCAGATGGCAATTCTTCCAATAGGCTACATCAGCTAATGCATCAAGTACCCTCTTATCATTTTCAAGCCATGGGGAGTACAACTATGATGTAGAGAAGGAAGATGTTCTTTCTCTCTGATTTGCTAGCTCCTTCTCTAGTTTGTCATTTTCCTTAATCAGATTTTTGATCTGTGCATTGGTAAATTTTGCCACATTTACGTTCAATTCTGTTGTCTCCATAGGGTTGGTATCCCCTACTCGTTGAACCGAGAGATTTCCAAACACTTGGTTTGGATTAATAATTATAGTAGGTCTTTTATCATGAGGATAAAATGACCAAATAAGCAAGGTGGATTCATTTGGGTTGTAACCAAATCTTGAATACATTTTGTCACTTGCTTCTTCTATTAAGTTCATTGTCTTATCCCCTCTTTTTATGAAGCTATCAAATAGAATCGAAGAGATAATATCCCACCCTGGAAGAGGTAACACTCCAGCTTCTTGAAGTAATTCCCTCCCTCTTTTAGGAGTGATGGACTCCATTTCCTTATCTACCTCCCTTTTCAATTCCTCCAGAGCGGTTGCCTCCTGTTCAAGAGTGATATCCTGTATCTTTTATCTCATTTTTCTGCCTTTATATTCATAAAAAAATGATTTAAATTTAGAAGATTTAACAAAATCACAATAAAAAATAATCTGTTGTCTAGCCCTAACCCTCACATCATCAGATAGTTCATTTGATGCCTTAAATATTACAATATTCTTCTCTTGAGGGGGCTTGTACTGTGCAATCACAGGAGCACTTATTTGTTTGACCTTCTCACCCTCTTCATTACTCTCCTCTTCTTCACTTATATTAGTATCTATAGAAAAAAATACCTCAGGAGTAGGCTGTGAAGGTATGTAATCCAAGGGATCTATGTCTTCAACTTGTACTCCTGAATAGGTTGCATGAGGTGCATTAAAAAAAATTGGGGGAACATCCTTTACCAGTTCATTGACATGAGTGATGAGTTGCTCAATTCTTGTTAAAGGATCCCGTATCTCACCAAATGTCTTTGAATAAGATGGGACATTTTTCTCTTCCATTCCTCTGCAAGAATAATCTTGTTATAGGCGGCCATTCTTTCCTTGGTGGAAGCCTCATCATGGTTTATTATCACATCTTCAATTGAGAACAAATGTTCATACCCTGATAGCCCCTGTAATAATCTCGCCTTGTGAATAAACCCTTCTACATCAAATTGTTTCCTTAAATCACCTAGAGGTAGGTTGTACTATGCTAATTTACCATCAATTTCCCCATATCCTTCATTGGCAACCACTGTAAAGTCTCCAAAACATAAGGTGCTGGGCATAATTGATTGTTTTCTATGTCCTTTGAGGTGTTTGGAATCATATTTTTCCAATTGCCTCACAATTTTTTAAATAAGCAATTCAGTCAGGAACTACTCGTGGCATCAAGTGTGGATCTCCTTCAAACCCATAAACCCTTATCACTGTACAATCAAGGAAAGAATACCAATCTCCCTAGTTATGATTCACTTTATTTCTCGGGTCATTTTCCTTTTGTCTTAGAAATATTTGTACTTTTGGGGATAGGTTATAATTGTACGGATATCCCAACAACTTCATCAATGGTTTTACAAAAAAATCTTCAAAATAAAGGTAATGAGACCTACCAAATCGATTGTCCCATAATGAAGTCCACATTTGTATAGGTTTCAAATCTCCATTTTCATCTATATCTTTAATCCTTAATTCTTCACTCCAGAACCCTTTGACTTGTCCCTCGTATAAAAGAAAATGCATAAGAAAAGAATAGTGTTCAAAATTAATATTGTCACTATTATTTTTAATCTTTTCAAGCCCTCGATGTAGGGCATTGGCCAAGTAGCTAGCATAATCAAATGGCTTGGCATCCTTACTGTATATGTCTGCAGCTAAGACCATCAGGGAAATCGACATGAGAGGTGGAACCTCTACTCCCAAAACCTGACCAACTGAATAATAGGTGTATCAAAAATACTCTTCGAACAAATCTTCATGGAAAGGAGGGTTTTCATTGCTAGAGAACCTCCTGAGTTGGCCTCCTTCATCCTTGGGACTATGCAAAGGTAATTTCCATCTCTTATACCTGGTATCCATGTGGCAATACTCTGTCAAGAGGTCTTTGACCGTGAATGATAAATTCAGTGAACACTCTAACTAAAATATGTTTAGAAATGAGATCCCTAGAAATAACAAGCATGTCACCCCCGCCATGTGACTAAATAGTTCTTTTCTTGGGGTCATATTTGATAGCAAGAGATTTAATTAGCTTTGTGTTCACAAACACATTGGGCACCACAAGTCTTCCTAGGTTCAACCTCCACAGATTGTAGACTGGTTGAAACCTAATTTTTTTTCTCTAATCGTACATGAAGAGGTCGTACCCTCGTTGCGGTGTCCAAATATCTCCTAAGCCCTTATGTTTGTCCCATAGTTGATCCATTGAAGGATTCATTTGAGCACTCCTCTTGGGTCTTGACCCCGACCTAGAGCATTGATCTATCAGGTCTTCATTTAAGAGTCTCTTAGGATTTTTAATGTCCAATTGATCCAAAGTCTTAGTATTTTCGATTTTTTGGTTTTTAGCTTTGGGTTTGTCTTTACTCTCTTCAATTATTTAAATCTTAATATTTTTATGAAAATAGATTCTCATCTAGGTTTGAAGTACTTATGTGAGTCTTGCTGAGTTGCCTCCATAGTCCACTGGTTTTTATTGCATCATAACTCCAAGTTTTTCCTTTATGCTTCTACCCTAAGTGAAATATTCTAGGAATTTTTAACAACTATGCAATCAAATTGTGATATAATTCACTTCAATTCTGGTTCATAAATGCACCATCCATGGACTGTCTTTCAGTCTTTCCATCATAGAAGAACATCAACATTTATTTCAAATATCTCAAAGTTGACGATGCCCCGAGATGTCACATCAGTCTTTCATTGATAGCCACCCTCTCCACCGATGTACACCTTTCCTTCTTTCTATCAGTTAGATGCCAGATACTGTTTCCCCGATGCACCCTAGTTCCCCCAATATAATTTATGCATTCGATAATTCATGGTTACTTTTGTTGACAACTTGACTCTATTGGTATATCAGGGAGAGCACCTTAGGAGTCAGCTCGATAGAGTATTGTTAAACAGATACTAGGTTGTGAGATATTTTCATCGGGCCATCGACGAGGCTATGATGGGGGTTCTACTGATGATGTATTGTTAGGCCGATGGTATTGAATTTTGTTAGGAATGGGGGAAGGACTACGTCACTAAAAACTCTCAAATTTGTTTATGGATGCAATGTAGGCTATAATATGGATCTTGTGACCTTGTCACACAAATTTCTATAATTTGCATTGTTCATAAAATAAAAGTGTGGTATATTTTTGTGATTATTGATATGTGGAAGATAAGTGAGGTGGAATCGGTGGAGGCTAGTTTCTTTGTAAAGAAAAACTAAATTTCCTTTTTAGAGATCAAATTTAAATTTTAATATCACAATTTCATGGATGATGGAATACAATACAAAATATCATCAACTATAGTTTGGAATATGATTCATGAAGTGCAATATATAATAAAATATCATGAAGTCCAATGATTCAAAATTTATTTGAATACAATATAAAATATCATCAACTACAGTTTGGGATATGATTCATGCAGTGCAATATAAAATAAGATTAAGATATCATGAAGTGCAATGATTCACAATTTCAATATTCATTGAATACAATATAAAATATCATCAACTACAGTTTGAACTTTGGAACAATAGAAGCTCATTCATGAAGTGTAGTGAAAATACCTAAATCTTGCTAATTCTCTTCCATTTCCCAAATGGAGTAAGGGTCCTCAAACTGATGCTCATCTCGAGATAAATTAAAAGAGTTGTCTTGATTTTGAGTCCGCTCTTCACTTTCTTCGGCTTGTGTCTCAAATTCAACATTCATTATGTGATTTGTGTCAATTTCAATGTCATTGTCATCTGTCTGAGTCCCACTGCCACCAGTACCAACACTTGGAATTGGAGTGCATGTGTTGTACAACCCGATCCCTCTTCTTTCACATGCGGACCTTTAGATTGTGAGTGCCCTTTGAAAAGGATTTTTTTTGAAATTATACGTAGTTCCTTTCATCCTTAAGAAATTTTCCAAATTCTTGTCCAGTTTGTTTCTTAACTTTGATTTTAAAAACCCCAATGTATTGAAAACTCTCTCATCCTCCACCGAACCCAATATCATTTTTTGACATAAATCAACAAGTTTAAAATATTCTAATATCGAACCACACAATATTTCACTTTGACCTAAGCTTGTCCAAACCTTTTTTATCGATCCTGATTCAAAGGCCTTCTCCTTGCCCATGGATTTATACTGGTCCCTCATAGATGTTGCAAAACTCCTACATTGTTGTCTAAGCTTATTTTCATTTAAAATTCCTTCTATTGTCTGCTCATTGTATGTTACCTTTTTGGAAAACTGTTCGATCAAGACTTTTACTTGATCATGAAAATATTTTGGGTTATCTTGGTTTACCCAAAATTGAGGATACACAATACCCATGGCTTCAAGTATTTCATGTCGAGGGAATATTTCATGAATCTTTGAGGAAAGATATTTTACAATTTCCTTCAAATTATCACTAACAAATTTAACAATGTCATTAACATCTTCCTCGTTAACAAATAATTCTCTACTAGAGTGCCTAGCTGTCTTACAATGGTACATTGGTATCTCATATCCATGTACATAGATACATAAGTGCCCACTTGCATTAAACTGTAAATAATTATCAGGATTATTCAAATCAGTAATTTTTTGCCACATGAAATAATTTGCGCCTTCTTGTGTTAGATCTAGATATAGATGATCAAGGGCCAAGAATGTAAGTTTACATAGGTTGGCATATTCATAAATATACATAGTTTTGTCTTGGGATTTCTTCACAAAATTGTTCATCTCATCCAGCATGGGGAGAAGACTAGCTAAAGTCAAGAGTGTCTCTATATTGCTTAACCTATGTAAGAGGTCAGGAGATTTGTCTACTGTGCTGTGATGGTCGTACATCACTCCAATCAAGGATTGATATTATGAAAGAATTCGTCATGCTGGTCCATGTAGGGAGATCCATCTGGTATCAACATCCTTGAGAAGCTTGTTTCTTGGTATTATTCCCTCAGCAAAATGTTGAAATTCTTGGAAACATTTGGGACTTCGGAAAAAGTATGCGTGGATCTCGTGAACTAGATTTTCAACTTTTGATATTGTAGGAAACTTGCTTACAATTTTGAATTCTATATTCATTATGTGGGCCATTCAGTGAATGCCAAGAATGTATGGTGCACAAGTTGTTTGTAACTTTGTGCAAACACCACTCCTTTGACCTTGCATCATTGCAACTCCATCAACTCCTACACACACCAACTTTTGGAAATTGTCAACTCATCCATACCTGCAATTTCATTCAAATATTTCTTGACTAGTTTATATAGATCTTGTGATGTTGAACTGTCCTTTATGTTTTATGAACTCAAAGAAGATGAGCTTGGTGAACATGTTTTTCTATAGTATACAAATGTATACATACCCAAGAAGTATTTTCTATCGCAGTAACTTCATCTAAAGATAATGCAATGAAATTTGACTCTTTTACTTTCTCCTTTAAATCTTCCTTTTCCACTGCAACAAGACAATTCGCCCATTCCCATCCAACGTTTACTGAACAATGTGAGAAGGGAAAGTGGGAAACACTCAAATAAGATAATAAATCAAAATATTCTGGGTAGTCTGTCATAGGACGCCCTTTGGACAAAATATGAAAAACAACACTCATCTGAACAGTTTTTGATAGATTTGCTGCTGCCATGTCTTTTCCAAAATGAGCCTCAAGTGTACCTTGACATTTATCAAGCTTCAAAATTCTATGGTTATGCTCTTCATAATCCATGACATACTTTACATGAAGACATTCTTCCTTTGATTTCCATCGTACCTTGATTGTTCCTTTCCGTCTATGATTTGTTTTTTGAAAACTTTACCAATATGATTTTCTATAGTGTCAAGATTTAGCTGAAACATCTTGTCTCTTCCACATTTCCAACTATAAATTGTAAATTTGACCTCTATTTCCCTTTCAATATCATTTTTGTTTGCTACCCCCACTGGTACAATGAATGGGTACTTTGACAACCAACCAAGTTGAAAATTTCTTGTCATTTCCCACTCGTGCCCCAATTTTGATTTGCATTTTATTTTCTTGCTACCAACATCATCCTCATCCAAGTCAATTATCTCATTTTGGCTAACTAGGGTATCCCTTGGAACATCTTTTGTAGTATTTCCATCCTCATTTGATACATTTTGATTTAATTCAATGACAATCTCACCTTGACCTTCCTGTGGTGGTGAGGTATTATGAATTCCTTCTTCAATAATATTTGGTGGAAGAGTTGATGATGTAGCTCCACCTTGGTCTGATGGATCAAATGCTTTGCCAATTCCAAAGTAAGACTATATGGTACCTCCATGTTTTGGGCATTTCGATGGCCTCCCAGTCTCTTCATTAACCTAAGGAGTCTTACCCTTGTTGCTCGACATATTGATCTCTCACTTCGAATAAAATCTAGAAAAAAATGTCTTCTTGTTTAAGAAGGACAAATCGAAAGAGAATATAGATCCCATTCCCTACTCAAAATCATCTTTAAGGCTGAAGCAAGAATGGAAAATAGATAAAGAAATCTTATTATTATAAATAATAACTAATAATAGTATGAAGAAATGATCACTCACCTTTAAGTCTATGTTTTTGGCTTTCGCTAACTTTTGAATCGAGAAGTAGAACCTCAGAACCGAACAAAATGTGTAAGAATAAATAACAGTTTCAGTTGTATTTATATCAATCCATATTTGGTGAATTCCACATGATTTTTAAATGGTATGTTAAAAATTTGGCGAATCCCACGTGCTTATACAATGATACTTTGTAATTTTTAAGGTGAAATGTGTCCTCAAATGTAATTATTTTTAAATGTTATTGGTGAAATAGGTCCTCATAAGCAACTATTTATAAATTTTAATTGGTGAAATGGGTCTTCACAAGCAACTATTTGTAAATTTTAATTGGCGAAATGGGTCCTCATATAATGTTGTTTTAATAGTATTGGCGAATATGTAGGTGTTTTATGACATGCTCCCGGGATTCCAGGCAAAAATATTAATCAGTCCATTAGAAACACGTAGTCTGTTATGGAAAATTTATTGCCTAAACATGCCTCGTAAAAAAAAACCGTTGGTGAATGGACATGCATTGGACTGATAATTCATAAAATCCGATCGATTTGGACAACCTGTTGGGTAAGATAAATTTGCTAATTTCAACTTGCCGATTCCTAGAATTCGCTAATTGGTGAAGATTCACCACTAAATATTTCCCTGGTCCCTATAATTTAAATTTTTGGAATTAAAAAAATTCATTTATGTGTTTTTGTTTACTACTATTAGATCTCTGTTATAGTTTGCTAGGTTTCTGTTTCATTCATTTCATTAGATCTAGCTTAATTTGGTTCATTTAGTGCATTATATAAATTCAAAATTGTATTTACAACATTTCATTTTTAGATTGTTGCAGAGTATAATAAGTAAATTGCCTTGTTTATAATTTGAAAATTGCATTTAAACATTTCATTCTAGGTTATTGCATTACATTATATGCCTCTTTCCATTTTGGGTTTGCGCACTAAGTTTGTAAAACTTGTATGAGCTTTACAACTTGGTGTCCTATTAGAAATACTATTGTAAGACAAAGTTGAAGACTCATGTTATCCCTTGATATACCATTCACCGTGGATCTTAGATTTTCTAGCTCTCTTCCTAATAGTGTTGATAAGCAACCCCCTATGGATCATAACATGCATACCTCATTTCCTCTGACTTCACTTCCTACAACCAATGTGCATGCTATTAAAAAAACCATCCCTACCATGACTAGTTGTGCTCAAGATTTGGGGTGTACCCAAAGCCAAGGTGGAACTTCAATTCCTCCTATAATACCTATTTCAATTCCTACATAAACTATTACTCAAGTTACCACAACAATCGAACCTACTAGAAATGTGAACACTTCCTTAGGTATTTCTACAGGGAATCCTTCTAGCTTTGTACATTTGAACACAATATCTCCTCAACCATCCTCCCTCACAAATTTACAATTCACTTTCCCTCTACATACATACACCACTCCACCTTATTCCCCTCCACCTTACAATAACAACAATGATGCTATCCTCAATACACTTTTATAAAGCATGGCATCCCTCTAACAACAAGTCACAACCTTTAATCAAAAAAACAATGGTCAACCTTCACAATACGTCAAAACCAATCCATTGTCCCTGGAGATATTGAGAGCACAAATGCCATAGGGCATAGAAGTTCCTAGATTTGGGAAATATGGTGGGAAAGGAGATCTTGTTAGCCATGTTTCTACTTTTACAACCCTATGTAGTGATTTCATCTTTGAAGATAAACTCTTGGCTAAACTATTTCCTATATCCTTGAAGGATACTTCTTTAGAGTGGTTATATTCCTTACCAAATAATTCAATTGGTTCATTCAATGAGCTTGTTGATGCCTTTTACAACCACTTCCACATTCACATGGGTCCCAAGATGAACCTAGTTGATTTAATGACATGCAAACGAAATGATGATGAGAAAGTGATTGATTTCATAGCAAGATACCAAACACTTTATTCACAAATAAAAAATAAAGATTATTGATGGTGACCTTCAAAGAATGTTTATTACCAACTTACAAAACAAAATCCAAAACAAAATTGAGATTATGTACAACCCTTAGTGATGATCAAAATTTAGCTTATGGTTGTGATGTGAAAAACCCTCCTAACCGTCTTGAAAAGTCTAAACCCACAACTCAAAATAGTTACCAACCTTTCAAGAAACATAATAGGGGCTTTCTACACCTTAATTCCCCTCAAACAACTCAACAAGATGATAACCATATGGTTTCCATAAAGATGACAAATCCTTTTTCCTTTGGGGATAGGAATAGAAATTTTACTCCTTTACTCGATACCCTTCATAATATCATGTTGCAGCTCGTAGAAAAGAATATGATTTCCTTACCTCATATTAGAGTGCCCAATCCTAATAAACCATTTCTCATAGGCTTTAGAACGAATTCTTATTGCCATTATTACCGAAAAAATGGACATGATAGAAAATATTGTAAGCATCTTAAACATCTTGTGCAAGACCTCATTGATTCTAATCATCTTCTAATAGGAGGTGTGAATGATAAAGGTAATAAGTCTGTACCTCCTAACCAAAATCTACAAATCTTTACAAATCTTATGTCGAAAAATATTATTTCATTTGTCAAAGTTAGTGAAAAAAAGAATGATGTGATGAATATTGACACGGATGATGAAAACATAAAAGATGACAATGAAGAATAACCAATTAAAATAGTACCATTTATTGAAGCTAAACCTCATAAGGGCTCAACCAAAATTCCTATTGATATTTCTTTCTCACAAAAAGACATACTTAAGCATGCACCCAATGGTCCACTCTACATAGCCAAAAGAATCAATGAAAAGCCTACTAATGGGATATTAATTGATCTCGTCTATGGAGAACACGTGATCCCTAAAGAATCTCTATTTGTGCATGAACTCTATCAAGATACATATGATAAACCAAAAGCATGGATCAATATGCATAATGGATTTGTTTTTCCTACAATAGGCTCGATAGATCTCCCTCTAAAAGTTGGACCAAAAAATTAAGTGTCTCATTCACCATCATCCCATCATTATAATTTTTTGTGTGAAGTTAGGCTATCCATGGCTTCACTCCATGAATTTCGTCTCGTTAATTGTGCATAAATGTTTAAAATTTCCATTTGGAAATGAGATCTTTACTATACATCATAGTGGCTTTAAACCTGTGTCTTCTCAAGGGAAATTTTTATTGGACTTATTTTGACCTGAGCCTATTGAACCTATTAGACCTTGTGAGGACTAATTTTTCAAATCATATAAAAAGTTTAAGGCAAAGCATATTTAAGAATTATCCCTTAGAAACATGTTGCAACTCGTGACTGAGCCACCTATCCTTGAAAAAACCATGATTGAACCAAAATCCCTTCCAAATATCTAAGAGAAACCTATGACACATTCTCCCACCATTTCCTAGAAGAGACCATGAGACAATCAAAACAATACTATTGTACCTCCTAAAGTCAAACAAGTTTACAAAGCTAAAGAGAAAGTGGTTGAACAACCTCCTATGGTTCCTTCTATTCCTCTCCAAGGGAAGAGAAGAAACCTATGATTGGAAAACCCACTCCTACACAAATGAAAATTGACAATAAATTGAAATGAAATCGAAATGCTAGAGAGCATAGGATTAGATGTCGTGTTATTGCTCGTATGTTACAAAATCAAGAAGAAAAGAAAAACATAGAAATCAAAATCCAAATTTTCCTAAAGCCATACATGATGATTCTTTACCTTCACCTCAACATAAACAAGATCCTTCAAGAGACATTATCATTAGACCCCCTATGGTGATTAATCTATATGATGACATTGATATTGCAAAAATTGATGAACAGGTGCATAATGAGTTGAATTCATCATTTTCCTCTTCCATTAGCTTAAATGAAAAACCTACTAAAAATGGTGTTGAACTTGGTATTTTTCCTAGTTTGGCACTTGACGTTATCCCTTTGGCTAGTTTTCCACCTTTCATATATATCAATTGAGATTGGGATGCAAATGAACTTCTATAGGTTGACTCACATGTGCCTTACTGGTCTTTTGCTTTGTTTGATTTTTCATATTTCTTTATGTGATTTCATGTGCATAATGTGATCAATCGTGATGTTTGATTTGATGTATCTCTCTCTCTCTCTCTCTCTCTCTCTCCCTCTCTTTCTATGCATTCCTTATCCTTTTCATATTGTCTTGTGTTTTTCTTTTTGGGGATGACACAAGGCGTTGAGATATTTAGGTCTCTTCCATGTTGACCCAAAGGATTTTTATTTGTTTTCACTCTCTTTGTGTCATTCTTCTAGTTCTATGAGTATTTGGGGAATGATGACATTTTCGAGCTCTATGACAACATTGTAGCAAAGATATACTGACCCTAGATCCATAGATCCCTTCCGTATTTTTGGGGGCAACCCCTCCTTCCCTTCTTCATGACATAACTTTATTTCAAGAACATATGAACTGGCATAGGGATTCCCAAGTAAGATCTCATTTCTTGGGGTGGAAGATTTTCTAATTTAAAGTAGTTGCTCACAAAAATAGTGTTAGCAACTACTTTAAAGTGGGGGCATACATCAATGATATCTTTTGATATTTTTCATATTTCATGGTGTAATTTTTTTTCTTGTGATGTGTCCTTTTCTTTGTGGTGTCATTGGGTTTGATGTCCTCCAAGAGAATGATATTTCTAAGCGTACACATTTCCCTTAGTGGCTTGATGCAAAGTGAGGCATCCCAAAATGGCAATCTTTTATTCTTGATTTGTCCTCTCTTGGAGACATTAGGCACGATGTTCCCTAAGAAGACCTTACACGAACAAAGCAAGATCCCCTTGAACAAAAAACATATATATATAATGTTCATAAGTGTTTGGCATAAAACAACTTGTCAACCTTATGAAGTTTTGAATGCAACCCAAATTCAAGGCCACCTAGCATAACACACCTTTCTTGCCTATGGAGCCTTGCCATGTGCATTGGTTCTTAGCATAACATAGCTTGTTAAGTACAAACAAGAATGTGAATGGATCCCTATCAAAGTTATTAGAGGGATAGATTTGGTATGGTAAGTACAATGAGTGCTAACACACTATCATGAATTTATCATTAAGCCACCTTCTTGGAGGGATAGTCACCTAGTGGATGACCTTAGGTTCTTCTACCCCAGAGTGAGCACAAAACCGATAGTCTAGATGTGTTCCACATTACGTTGGATGGTCTAGAATTTCTCTTTTATTTGTCTTTGATAGTGTATGATTGTGTATCTTTGTCATTTCTGCATACATATGTGTCTTGAATGTCTAATTTAGTGTGATTTTTACATGGAGTTGTACTCTCACTAAAGTGGGGGCAAAATATAGTGTAGAAAAAAGTATCCCTTTTTCACACTTAATTTGGGAATAAATAATTAATAATAAAATGGACTTAATGGTGCCTTGTTTAGTGTGTTGTAAAGTGTATCTTTACAATTTCACACTAATATAGGGCTTTATTAATTAATTTAGGTTAAATTGAGCTTAATTGGCCCCTTTAATTCAAATCCAAGCTTGATTAATTGCATTTTCTGAGGGATAAAACCCGACACTCTTAAATAATATTAAACAACACTTAATTTTACAGGAATGTGTCCTAGGTTAGTGAATGGGTCCTCACTAGGTCCTAGGACCCCCTTTTTTCATATCATTTCATATTTTGTGAAGTGTGCCCTAGTTAAGTATGTTAGGACCCATTCACCCTATGGAAAATGGGTCCTCACTTAACCTAAGGACCCCCCCTTGGGATATGTTTTTGACGGTATTTTGATAATTTAAAATCCTAGATTTGATTTCATCTTGTGTTATTTGAATTTTGGGATTTAATCTTAAGTTATCTATAAATATAAGGTTATTTCACCTAGTTTCACCTAGAATATTTCATGCAAAATAAGAATACTTTCACAAGAGCATTATAGAGCATTCAAGAGCATTCAAAAAGGCATTCAAGGGCAGATTTATTAAAGTTTATTGCAGCAATCAAGGATCTATTTCATCATGTAAAAGTCATGCAAGTTGTTGAGCTAATGTGATGTAGCATTGGTGATCAAGTTCAAGTGTTCAAAGCCATTATATTATGTCAAGTCCATGATCAAGATCTAGACTCATTGAGGCCACTTCATGCTAAGTTTCAGATTTGCAATCCAAGGTTTAATTAAGGATTGGTGAGTTATGGCATTACATTGTTCATTAATCTTTCCCTTAATGTTTTATTTCATTACAAGGTTTAATTACAAAAACGGGGTTTGAAAAAGACAAACCTCTATTCCCTAACAAAACAACAATTTTCTTCTCCTTTGATGTGTTATTGTAGGGTTTAGGTTGAAGATCAATTGGAGAGAAACAATGCAAAATTTGTCATCTTTCTTGCAAAATCATGAAAAGTCTTCTACAAAATTCGTTTCTAACTTTCAAGAGCTGAACACATAGGATTTGGGAGTGCAAACATTGAAGAATAGAACTCATAAACTGATTTTCTAAAACCCTAGTAGGGACCCATTTGCCACTGGGCGAATGAGTCCTTAGTGAGGCTCGAAAAAGAACTTTTTGCAATAGGTACACGTCATTTTACCATCTTAAAAGCCACATTTTTATGGTTATATCAGTTAGGTTTGTTTTTTGATTGTTATTTATGGATTATTACTCTCATAATTGAATGAAACAACATAGAATGAACAAAAAATTAGGTTCATCCCTTTGGTAATCCATTTGGGGTGAACCCCCTTTTTCTTTGTTTCAAAATTTATAATTAGTACATATTGGTAGAAAAAGGACCTCACCATTACACTCAAAATACACAAAAACCCCTTGATCCATATCAAAGGTTTATACAATCCAGTATTCTGCCTACTCCCTTTTGATACTTAAATTTTTTTACAACTTTGAACATACTTCCTGACATCCTTATACATTTATAGAAAATAATAGTGTTTATTCACCAAAGCTATTATCTTATCCACTCCAAAATGTGTTGCTAGTCCTCCATTATCCTTCTCCTTAATCAAATTCTCCCTCATTGAGCTTCTTGAAATACACAATTGATTCCATTGAACAACATATCTTCCTAAATGAAATAATCCAATCATTGAATCCTATTTTTTCTATTGGTTCCTGACATGCATGGAAAGCATTAGAAAAATATGGATCATCCTCATACATATGTTTTAGTTCCTCAAAACCCAATAATTCTATTTTGATCTCTATTCATAAATTCCTTCTTTTTCTCAATGCATCTACAACTTTATTTGATTTACCACTCCTATTATTCAACACAATCATATAGCTTTGCAAGAACTCAACCCATCTCATATGTCTCTAGTTCAACTTACCCCGACTATTCAAATAATGCAAGGCTTGATGATTAGTATATAAAACAAACTCATTAGGAAACAAATAATGCCTCCACTTCTTCAAGGCTTGGATTATGACAATAAACTCTTGATCATAAAATAAATATCTCCTTTTGGCATCATTCAACTTCTCACTGAAACAAGCTATAGGTATTCCTTCTTGACTCAACACTAATCCTATTGCATTCCCACTGGCATCATAATCAACTTGAAATACTTTGTCAAAATCAAGTAATGTTAACACTTGTTGCTCTATCACCTTTTTCTTTAGTAATTCAAAACTTATTTGTGCTTTGGATGTCCACTTAAGTTCTTTCATATCTCCTCTCATTGTTTCTATCATAGGTGTGAAAATGCTACTAAATCTCCTTATGAGTTTTTGGTAGAAACTTTCCAATCCATGGAATGATCTTACCTCTCCAATATTTACTGGTGTAGGCCACACAACAATTTCTTTGACTTTCTCAAGGTCCATCTTCAATCCTTCAATAGAAATGACAAAACCCAAGTACACCAACTCTATCTTCATAAAGCTACACTTCTTGATGTTTATCAACAACTTCTCTTCCCTCAACCTTTGTAATACTTGTTTGATGTGCCACAAAATTTCTTCTCTGGTCTTACTGAAAATTATAATATCATCTAGATAAACAATGATAAATTTAACCAAGAATTTCTATATTACTTCATTCATCAACCTTATGAAAGTGATAGGTACAATGTTCAATCCAAAAGGCATCATTGGACACTCATACAAACCTTCGTTATTCTTAAATGTAGTCTTCCACTCATCTCCTTCTTTGATTATTATATGATGATATCCACTCTTTAGTTCAATCTTTTTGAAATAGGTTGCTTCACTCAAATAGTCCATAATGCCATCCATTCTCAAGAAATTGGAATCTATACTTACTGTGATCCTATTGATTGCTCTTGAGTCTGTACACATCATCCATTCTCATCTTTCTTTTATGCTAGTACAATAGGTACCACACATGGGCTTAATATCTCTTTGATCAATCCCTTCTTCAACAACTTATATTTGTCTATTCAATTCCACATTATTTGTAGGTTTCATCCTATGTGCTGCTTTATTTAGAAAAATTTCTCCAAGTATTAGATCTATATGATGGCTAATGCTCTAGACTAGTGGAAGTCCAGTTGATTCATTCTCTGATATAATATCTTCATACTCTATCAACAATTCTTTTAGTTCAATCTGTGGTGAGTCTTCATCCTTTGCGGTAGAATTCTTTATCTCCAGACTACTACATTTCTTTGGATTCAATGCAAAACACATGTTCTCATGCCTCAGTCCTTCCAAAAACTTCCTTCCACCTACCAAACATAGTCTGGCACTGATACAAGATTCACTTTTGTCCTCTTCTCCCAAAGGTATCAATATAGTTCTCTTTCCATTTAAAGTCCCAGTGTAGGTATTCTTTCTCCCATAATGAATTAATTTTCTATCATATTTCCATGGTATTCGTAACAACAAATGACATGCATCCATGGGCATAATATCACAAAAAACTTCATCATTATATGATCCTATATACAATTTCACCAAAAAATTCTCACTTACCAAGATCTTATGTTCATTTTGAATCCATGCTATCTTATAGGGATTTGGATGTTTCAAAATCTAAAAATTCAACTTGGTTACCATCTCTTTTGAAGCTAAATTATTAGTACTACCACTATCAATGATGACTTTACACACCTTTCCTGTGAACTTACACCTTGTTCTAAACAATTTCTTCTTTTGTGGTGGTTCCTCAATCACTTCTTCATGCATTAAAGTTTATCCTCATTACTAATGAATCACCTTTCTCTAGCTTCCCAACTGAATTAGGGGATCCAACATGTTCTTCCACATAAGCTTTCCTTTCGGTACTCTTAGTCCTGTTACCGATACTTCATTGATGACATTCAAAGGCTCTTTGCCCTTCACCTCCACTTTTGAGACAAGTTACCCTGAATGGTCTCTTCTTAGATCTTTCTTCATCTCTCTTGTTTCCATCATTGCGTTAGTAAATATGACCTCCTCTACCATTGTGGTAAAAATTTCTATCCTCTCTCCCTCTGTGGTATACATTATTGTCCTTCTCTTCACCACAATATGAATTATTAATGTGGCACTTTGCATTATTGCTTATAATTACAATGAGTGAACACTTGTTGTAGGATTATACTATTTGTTGATACCGATTTCCATATAAATACTAATATTATTTGTGTGTTGATGATATTTTCATTATTGAAGGTTAATTAGGTATTTTAATTCCTAGGGGAGTAACTTGGAATTGTTTAATTAAATACTTTATTTTCTATGATGATATGGGTCATGTTAAGAATATTACCTATCAAATTCTTACTTAATGAATGAATCTAATCAATGATTATACATGAGAATTATATTTATTAGAACCTAAATAAATGATTAACTTTTAAGGCAATGTTTCATTAAGTTTTTGGATGAAATTGGTAATGATTACATGCATGGTCATGAATGCATTTTTTTTAAGTTGCTTCGGATATGATTATCACTTGGATATACTAATGTGTGAAATTCAATGTGCAAAATAATTTCATGGCCAATGGAACAAATGTCTTTAGGGAAACCCTAATGTGCCTATACTTGTAACACCAAATTATAGTCCATTTGGAGGGACTATGGTCTCAATATGATGTAAATATTTGAAATTTGGATATGAGGATTTTTATTGAGTTTTTTGTTGTGTTCTAAGGCCACTAGGATTTTATTGTGTTGTATTGGCATCCTAGTTGATCATTTTCAGATTTGGCCTTTTTGGGGTTTTTAAAGGGTTACAAAATATCTTATTTTATGTGTTTTTATGTTTTTTTTGGAGACCTAGGGTGGGTACCTATGGGTTAGGTACCTTTTTAACCCATTATCATGGACTTAGGCTAATATGTGACCCCTCTTAAGATCCCATTAAGAATTTTCATGAAATTAAGGTTTGAGATATGGGATAGTTGACTTGTCACATTCCACCCCATACTCCAAAGCTAATTTATGAGCTTGGGGAAGACCCACAAGGTCTCTCACATATGTGAGCCAACTTTGTAATATTCTCATGGGAAGAGTGTACAAATACACTCCACTCTTCCCAAGGTCTCATACATGTTTGAGCACTTGTGGGAGGATATGCCTTGAGGATGAATGGGAAAGTGACAAGTGTCACTTCCACACTCAAAGAATTTAAAATATGAAGTCCTATATATCACCCCTTTGAGGATAAAGAGGAGGTTATTTTGATTTTGATTTTTTAAATAAAAAATGGAGAGATCTTGGGAATACTCGAAGTGGAGAAGGGGGCTTGGAGAACAACTTAAATCTCATCACAAAATCTCTTTATTCCTTCAATATATTGGAGAGGTAGGCTCCAAGGAACCCTTTTATTTCTTGTATTATGTATGTGTAGAGGGAAGAGAAATGGAGTCTACAATTTTTGTTATTAATGTTTTCTTATATTATTTATTGTAGAGGGAAGATAAATGAAGTCTATAAGTTTTGTTAGTGGTGTTTTCTTATGAGAGTTTAATTTTATGTTTGTGAAAGTATTTGGGTAGAATGGAGGTTAGTTCCTATTTTTCTCCCTTAAGGGATATCATTATAGATTCTAGTATTGCGAGTATTTCTTTGAGATTTGAGTTTGTATGTGGTTTTTGGGTGAATATTAAAATATTCCCATATGTATGGTTGGTATTTTTTTATTGATTTCCTGAAACATCTAAATTTTTTCCATATTTTATAATTAAGGGTTTTAGGTAGTTGGCCAATGACCAAAAAGTTGTTTGTCAGTGACAATTTTATCTACACTTTAGGCTCTACAAAACCTAGGTGTGTCTCCTTAATGTTATCATTTTGATATTATTAATTTGAAAAATAATGATATCTAGCATATTATTTCTCATACATACATAACAAGAACTAATTCAAAAAAATATTATAACTTTTGACATTCTTGCATACATTTAAAACTTTGTATGAGATAAAATAATAATTAACAATAAATTACATGTGGTTTTAGATTTGTCATTTTAAACATTTGTTCTGGGATTGAGAAGTAGTATCCTAATTTGATCAATGCCTATCTAGGGTTACAAAGTCACAAAATCCTACAAATTTTTCTTCACAATAATTTCAAATAACTTTGACAATCTGAAATTCGTTATTATCTTATAATAATAGGACCTTGCAAAAACCTTTCAATATGATTCTTCTTAATAATCCAATTTTAGCAACAATATTTTCTATATTTAATGAAATAAAAAATCTATTCCCTAAATAGAATAAATCAATAAAATATATTGTGCAATAAAATTATAGAGTAGAATTCAATGAAGTTTGATTATTTTATTCATAAAAATATTGAGTACAATGATGGAGATAGTACATATTAAAAGTGTGTATTCATTTATTCTTTCATCATAGATACATTATTTTAGAAAAACCTTTATAGAACTTGTCAAAAAACCCTAATGACACTTTACAAACTAACAAAACAGACTCCAAAATTTAATTATTAGACCCTTTACAATGATACACGATCCTTCATAAATGGGAATCTAATAAGCATGCAAGCTTAAGGAGAAAAAATGGCACTTGTCTAAATTTTACATACGACATTCAAAATTTTGTTGCAACAAGACAATTACAACAACTTAGTAACATAATAGATTCCTTTTCCACACTCTAAATAAAAATAAATATCACTAAGTTGTTGAAGGATTTTTTTCCCCTTGAACATTCCAATGAATCTAAAAATAGGTTGACACCTTGGAAACTACCCATAACCTTAGAGAACTTGAAGAAGATAAAAAAGTTGATGATGCTGAGTTGAAACATCACTCCTAGTACTTCTCCACCATGAAGCATAACCCTCTTTTGATGGAAAATTTAAGTCCAATATTTTAACCACCTTATTCACATGCCTTGTGAATTTTTCATACAAAATAACTCTTGTTTATTTGACAATAATATCCAACTTGAATCCAATTTAACAGTTTAAGAATGATGTTATTCAATACAATAGAGTTTGGATCATCACTAGCAAAAATATAAGTATATAAAGAAGGAAAAATGTTCTTAAAATCAACTTTCCACTTATCAAATGCCTTGATTTATCTTGCTACATATCCAAAAATTTAGGCATGAACACCTATTCTAATTACTCAAAATAATGTAATTTACTTTTGATTTGTATTGACAATTTCATCTGAAATGTGGATATCTCATTTAACAACCCAAAAATTTAAAAATTACTTGCTATTTTATCAAGAAAATTAGGGCTGAATTTGGACTATTTATAAATTAATTCCATAGATGCTACCCTAGGAATTCAAGTACTCAATACCTCATCCATCCTCTCCTTATTCTACATATAAATAATATGAGCCCTTTTCAAATTTTTGTATCCAACCCACGTGTCTTCCAACTTGTGGAAGATGCATGATAATTTGTGACCTAATAAATCATCAATTAATTTAATTACCTTTTTGTTTCCTTCTTCTTTGGTTAGCCTTTCTACCTCTTTTCTCTTAAATATTTGTTCCTTCAACTCTTTTAATTGCCTTGATAATTATTCTCTATCCCAAGTTAATGTATCCATTGATCTTGATTATGGAGAACAAGGTTCTAGAACACTTGGTGGAGGAGGCGGAAGTGATTTTACCTTGTTATATTCCTAGAATAGATTTATTTGATCCTTATGAATCTTGTTAAAATAAACTTTTAACTTCTTAGCTACAACTTCACTTAACATTGTTGTATTTAACACTAATGATGTAGTTTGAGGTGTATTAGTATCTACTAGTCTTCTTACAATAAGGTTATCATCTATCTCTTTCCTATTATGTGCAACTTGAGGCTTTTGAGTCTCTAGAGAAATAGCCCATATTTCTAAAGTCTCAAACTTTGTATTGAATCTAGACCTGAAATATAAGTCCTTTGCTTGTTTTTTAGTTGCCAATACCTCTTCACTTATGTCCTGCCTTCTAATGATATCTAATGCAATGGAAGAGCTGTCCCATCCTGATAGAAATAATCACCCACTTTCTTGCATAATTCTCTTCCTTCTTTAGGAGTAATATTGTTCACATGAAATTCAACTTGCCTCAAAACCTCTTGAGTTATCTTCTTCATCTCTTCATCAATTGCTTATTCTTGAGGAAGGATTTCATCTTGTTATTGATTTAAAAAACCTTGAATTCCTTAGATTTTAAAAACCTATCATATGAAAGGAGTTCAATATAGGCCAATGATCTCACATTATTTATTATATTCCTCTTGAATTTATATTTGTTAAAATTCTATCCCAAGGAGGATTGTCAATGGAAGCCCTAGGTGGTGATGCAAGGATTTGAGTCACCTCATCAAGATCTATCAAGTTCTCCCCATTTTACTATATTTTTGTATAATCCACTAAATATTCTACCAAGGGCTAAACAACTCTTGGTCTTGGTGGGGGAATCACCCTTGGAGCACTTTATGATTTTGGTATAGCAATTTTGGGTATTGGTTGATCAACCTCCTCTTTCTTTGACCTTTCTTCTTCTTTGAATAGTCCTTGATGTCTTGTAAGGGTCTTAGGATCAAGATTAGCCACATTGTCAAGCATGATTTGTATTCTAAAATTGGGATTCTTTATTGATTTGTAAGCTCCTATAAAATTGGGGTTGGTATTTTTTCTTTGTTCTTTTGCTTTCAAAATTTACACCCAAGCATATTTCCTCTTCTACACCTCTAAATTTAAAATTTAATTTCTAATTATGTCCTCAACCTTGTCAAACTCATGAGATAAATGCACCCTTCCATCTCTTTCCTCGACTTGTTGATGAAGTGATCTGGATCATAATATCTCTTTTTATCAACCTTCATCCTATAATGTTGTAATGAATAATAAATCAATTCTAATCCTTCCTTAGCAGTGGTCATAAAATTGGAAAGCACCATTGCGGAAGTTAACATCGAGACTTTCTTATTTTCTCTTAAGTGAAATTTATCACTTTCATTTAGATACCAAATTTATTTCCAAAAAGGAAATTATATCAGGCACAACCCTAGGAAGGATGTGAGGCTACACCTAAGCTTCATATATCTTGATGATTGTTGTGTTAAGAGTAGAAACTAGTCTCCCTAATTATGGTTAATACTAGTGTACTATCGTAAATTGTCACCATGACAATTTCACCTTATGTTTGGTCCCCCCTTAAATTAATGGGCCTAATTGAGTATTTAATTTCTTAAATTATGCAGTCTATGGCCTATTTTTAACAATTTATGAGGAATTGTAAGCATAATACAATTTAATCTATCTAAGACCTTTCCCTCGACACTTAAAATCCTTAAAAATGGGGAAAGGAAACTCACACCCTAGGTGTGGGTGTCCCGTTATTTTCCTTCCAAATTCAAATATGTCGGTGTCAATAATTTAATATTTGCAATTCAAGTGTCTAAGTTGGCCATCAAGATTTAATTTTTTGAGAAAATGAATAAATGCCTATAAATACCTAGTTATTACATCATTTCAAATCTATCTAGGAAATCATTGGAGTAATTATTTTTAAGAGCACTATTGAGCAAGTCAAGAGCAATATTTCAGAGCATTATTTCAGCAATTCAAGATCGTAACATCATGTCCAATTCTATGTGATTTTATGTGTGTTCATGTTATCATTGTTTTGTGAAGGTTAACACTTTTGTAGGTCTCCAAGGCAATTCAAGCATTAAAGCATATTAGAAAATCAAGCAAACAAGATCCAAATCCTTGAGGTAATGTGCATGACTTCAATCCTTGAAGGAAGCCATTGAAGGGTGGTGAGTTGCAACAATTTATGATTTCATCACTCCTTCCCATTCATTCTCAATTTATCATTGTAATTTTCCATTGTGGAAGTGGAAACACTTACACGAGGTTTGATTGAGGCAAGCCTCTAAAATGGCCCAACATTTCCTCTCTTTGTGAGTGTGCAGATCTTAGGTTTGAATAGGATTGAAAGGAGTTTGAAGACAAATTATTCATTATTGAATTTTAAGAGCTACATCTTGTCAACCCATGAAAACTCAATTGCCAAATTATTTGACAATGTTCCAACAAATTTGTAGGCAAGAATTCGAAGGCCATATTCGACATCAAAGGACTATGAAAATAAATCCAAAAAAGAAATACAAGGAAACTTACGCCTTGGGCATATGTGTCCTCCATTTTCTACCCTAAATTTGAATAACATGTGTATAGTGTCCTACTTTGCTCATTTTTGTTATCCAAATTTGTCTGTGAACTTCTGTGTCTTTTGTATTTACATTAGAATAGTAAATTGGACTATTACCCTAGTTAGATCATTGCATTTCATCATTAGTAAATTTACAAATTTGGTTAAGGTCTAGTTGAATTACCTATCAAGTTGTAAATCACTCTCATTCATTTTCCAAATTCATCAAACCCTCATTCCACCTTTGCATTCCAATCCATTTACATCTCCCCCACACATATTTCACAAAAATTTGGGAAAAGTGTCAAACCCTAAGGTGGAAACCCCCAAAGGTTTTCCTTTCGCATTTTTTCAACTAGTATCAAGAGTTATTTCCTTGGTTCTCAAAAAATTTATTACCTTTTTTGATAGCCTAGTGTTACTCTTGAATCCAATGTTGTCCATCAACAATTGCGCAAAATAAATTTCAAATATAATATAATTTTTTGTTGGACAGTACATGTCCCAAATGTGTGTCCATCCTTTGATTAGTAGTGGTAACCCCTCTTCATCTTGAAATATTAACTACATGGTTGCACTATATATGGGTTTTCTACTATACAACAAGATGTGGCAAAGCAAGGAATACCATTTAAAATATATTACTCTATTGTATGTCTTGATTCCATCAAAATTTTATGAATTCTTTTTGCAATAAATATTTTAAATAAAAAATTCTATTAAGGTTATAGTTTTGAATGTTAGTATCCATCATCATCAAATGCACAAGAATTTGTACTTTCCAATCCGCACCCAAAACCTGATATAGGAAAAATAGGTGTTTACAAAATAATCCTCAAAGATATCATAATTTAAAGGTTCAAACTAATCATTGGTATACCTCAAAAATCTCCTATCACAATCCTTGATCCTATGATGAGGCAACCACATTAATATATAATTGTGCTTATTCCTAGAATATTCTTTGCACAATGAGTTAAAATCTATTGTAATATTTTCCATTGAATTCAAGTTGAACACCTTATAGATGGAATTCTTATCTAGTCTAGTGAGAACACTACCATTTCTATTCAAAATTACCTTGGAATCATTATCATAATTATTGGTTATGGCCCTTACCAAGTCTACATTGAAAAAAACATTGGGCAGTACTAGCCTACCAACATCCAAATTTTAGGTATTTGAGATAAGCCTTGTAGAATTGCACCTACTAAAACCATGTTTAAACAATTCCCAACCCTGGACTGGAATATCCATATCTCTAACAACCTCAAGTCTATCAATCAACCTATTTGAAATAATCCAAAACCTTGTGCATGCTTTTAATTTTTTGATGAACTTGAGAGTTATCTAATTATATCCTCTTCCCAAACCTTTTTCATTTTATCAATTTGAGATGGTGTTTGACCCATTTTAAAGTTTTATAATAGAATTAGGGTTTATAATTAAATTAAAATTAAGGTTTAATTTCTCAACAAAAATATCTTAAGTTTTTTACAAAACCTAATTGTACCCTCACAATATAGAAAACCTTATTTACAAAGCACCAACAATGAGAATTTTGACTTACCCATTTTTAGTTTGTAAAAACCCTAATTTTCATAGACACAACCTCCAGAGAAGCTCAAACAAATCAATTTATTCTCACAAACAACCTTTAGCTCATATGAATAAATAATTGAATTAAATAAATTCATATATATTATCCATGTTGTAGAAAACTATCACTTTTGTAGTTATGGCTCAAACAAGTAAAAACTACAAATTCTCCAGAGTCATTTTCATATTTGAATGCTAGTCATTGATTTTGGTGAGAGTTATCATAGTCAATGGTGAGTGCACATTGCTTCCTTAGAGTAATTTCATTTTAAAATTTTACTTACCATATTGCACTACAAAGGCTACAAGTGCTGCAATAAGCATTTCCCATCTGTAAAGTAGCCTCCAAGTCATGGGTTGTCCCTAAATTCACTATTAGGCTCTTCAAATGAAATTTATTGGTCAATCTTACCTTTCCATGGTGGTGCCATGTGTCCACAAGAGAAATTTTTTATTTCTCTTGCTTTTAAAACTTGTGCAACACGGGAAATATATGTTGCAATGAGAATCAACCATGTATTGTCCAATCACCTTTTGTCTTCATTTTATTCTCATAGTTGACCCCACATTGACCACGCACCACATGTCCCTATATCACATGACCACAAATTTAACTCATTCAAACTTAATGAATCAATTTTTAACAAACTATGCTAAAACAAACACTTGTTCTACCAATTGAAAGATGGCACATCATTCCCTTGTAAGAGAGCATTGGTGCACATAAGACAAGATAATGACATACAAGGGAAAACATGTGGTTCCATTGCGCAAATTTTAGTTTTTTAGATTTTGAGAAAAGACGCTATGATAAAATACACATGGCAATAAAATTATCTCACACGTATGCCAACAAAGACTAAGTGGGGACCACTCTATCGAGCATATAAGAGTAACTTGATTAAATAGTGTGTGCGATGAAAAGGATTAGATTGGTAACTATGAATTAGGGAATTGTCAATGCAGGCAACATATTCCACCATTAACTGTATTTGATTGTATTTATTAATTAATTGAAAATAAAAAGTAGATACAATTTTTATTTTCAATTAATTAATAAATAAAGTCAATGGTGGAATCTATTGCCTGCATAGACATTGTCATCACCGATCAAATAGAACATAAAGAAACAAGTCATGAGAGGGGTTTAGGGTTAAAGCCAAGATACATAAAGCACACATAAAATAAACCGTAAGAAACTTAGAATTTTAAAATAGTGTCAACATGTATGTCGCTCTCAAGTTTCCTGAGAGGCCTACTAGCTTAGGGGTGGCTTGCAAGCAAGCTTAAGGCTGAAAATTGAGCCTTTCATTTAGTTATGTAGGAGATTTTATTTTCATACTTTTTACAGGTAGAAGGTTTTGTAAAAGGTTTTTCTTGAGCCCTCCTTGTCAATTTATGAGGACATCTTTCACCTTACCATTGTGGTTTGTATGTGAATAAATTACGTGAAACTCTCTTAAAAATGGGTCTTTGGTAAAACACTACTCCAAGGATGTAAATGTTATAGTCAAGGTGCATGAAATATTGTTGAAGCTACCCTTCGATAAATATTGTTGTAGAAATTCTATATTAATACTAGTAGGGTGAATAAATCTATGATGTGTATGCTTTGTAGTTCTATTAAAAATATTTTGTAAATAATTGTCATTGAAGACAAGGGAAATAGTAGTATCTTGTAAGAAAAATTATTCTCTAATAATACGATAGTCATTGCATTTTAATTTTCAAAATAAATAATGATTCCCTTGTTGTTCAAAATTATAAAATAATCATCCAAATAATAGATCATTTATTTTACATTCTTATCTTAAAATGTTCAAGAAAATAATGGAAAATCTCTTAAAAGTGAATCTATATTGCTTAAATAGTTGGCTATAGGTATATTCCTTTAAGGAAATTCCTTATTGAAAATGAATACATGGTTAAACATGTTAAAAATATTTAAATATCTTGTGTATTATATTATAGAATTCTATCCTAAAACTTGTTTAAATGTGTAAGTATGTCATTATTAACACTGTGCACATAAAATAGAAAATGTGATTTATATACAAATCATATATCTCACAAAACTAATTTGAACATATTAGTCTATTTATAAGAATAAAAAAAATTCATATATACATTAATATATGTACATATTTTTAAAAATAGATATATTAAAAAAACAAAAACAAAAAAGAGATATAAATATAATATCTTAAATAAATAAATAAGAGTGCTAGGGGGCGGAAGACAGGCCTTGACCTATCACCCAATCCACTTTGGAAGCACAACTCCCATGTGGGCTGCAACTTCCTAAGGGGGAGGCGTGAGCCTCTTCAAAATAAATAAAATATAAATAAATGCAAATTTTTTGAAAATAATATTTTAGTTCTTTTAGGACAATAAAATAAAATAAAATACTATGCACATGTAATAATAATTTTTTTTTGATGAATAGGAAACTATCTATATTAAATTAAAGATAAGAGTACATATTCACAAAAAAAGGGGCGGGTGGTAAAAATGCACACCCCAAAAATCACGTGGGCAACACCCAAAAATAGTCAAATAACAAGTCACATGGGCCTAGCCCAGAAGTCCAAGAACATGAGAAATTAAAAAAAAAAACATGCCATTAAGTGGCCAAAGCATAATTATACAATAAAAAAAATAAGTATGTGTTCCTCATGCTTACTCAGCTGATTCAGCCGTTGGGCATTTGACATGGCCGAATACTAAGATTACACATACCACACCAAAATCTAGGTCAATACATATTAAATATATATGTGTACATTGTAAATGAAGGCTTGCAATTGTAGTCCATTACTAAACCAAGAAAAAATGAACAAAAAAAATCTTGAGTTAAATCAAGGAACAAAACCAGACGACATACCCACTATCTCTCTGAGGACGGATTTCTTCTCTATGTTGGGCAACCTCTTCCTACATATAGATTGGAGTTGTGAAATAGTGTGAATTTTGTTTCAATGATAAAATATAGCAGATTAGGGTTTGTATTTCACCCTAATAAGATTAGGGATTTTAAATATCTTTAAAAAATAAAATAAAATTTGTTGATTTTCCTTCCTTTCAACTAATCTAAAATAGATATACTCTTACAAAAAGGTTTGCTTAATTAATTAAATCAAAGAGGTTTTATTTCTTTAAATGTAATTAGGATAAATTAATTCGCCTACACTTAGATTGAAACATCTTATTTATTTATAAGACCTTGGGTTTAAATTTTAGCTATCACGTTAGGTCAATGATCTTTTGTAAAAGGTAGTAGAAGGCAATAGAGTTTGATTAATTAATTATGTCAATGGGACTTTCTAAGTTAATCAAAGTGCTATTATTTATTTATATAATTCAATAAGAGCATTTTTTTAAAAATCAAAATTAATTTATGAAATGAATATTTTTTGTATTGATGATAGTTTATCAAAAAATATTACATCATAATTATATATAGTTTTTGATCACAACTTAACAAATTAAAAATAGTAAAGAGTTTATAATTGCTTCATCAGTTTTTACAAAATTTGTTTCTCGCCAAAGTTCTCAAAAATTGGTGCTTTCACTATATTGATCCATATCATTCCACCCAATTGGTGGTTCAATTTTTGACCTATCTTCATTGGATTTTACCACCTCCTTTGTGAGGTTTTCTCCCTAATTTATAAAGAACCTTGGTCCTTTTTAGAATCCCAAATATTTTTTCAATGCTCCCTCTTTGTATTTCTTGTTGTGCTTCCTTTGAAAATCCAAGTAGTTCCTCAAGAATGGGATTTTATCTTCCTTGATAAATGGTTAGTGCCTTGCATATTTAATTTCTTATTTGTTGGCCTCCACTTTTTCATTCTTCAGTAGTTTGATGAATTTTCTTTTGGATATCTCCATTGCCACTATACAATCTACATTGAAATATTGAAAAAAATGAGTCTTCTAGTAGACTCAGTAAGTGGGTAAACCCACAAAAGTGGTTTACAATTCGAGTGAGGAAGAAGAAGTTGTAAAAAATGACCCCATGCAAAAAAAATGATTTTAGGGGTTCAAACAAACTGTTTGGTTCAAGCAAACCAAAATAGGGTTTGCTAGAACTTGGGTTCAAGCAAACCCATTTAATTATGGGGCCCACCATTCTCGGAAAAAAGCCAAAAGTGAAGGCTTGTGGAGAGGGGGTTCACTCGAACCCCCCTTTTCCCCCCTTCTCCCCCTCAAACACCAAAAAAGTCTAGAATTTTATGCTTCGAAGCTCGGGTTGAGAATGAAAATGGAGGATACTTCACAGACCCAACTAGAGGTTGGTAGTTCTCAGAACGAGCTATCCAAAAAATATAATTTTAATATGTTTTGGTTTTATTATATATATATTTTTAGTTTTATTAAAAATAGATTTTTCACCGAAAATCAAGCTCTGTATTCTGCACATGTGGAAATATAGTAGATTATCAATTTTTTTTTTAAAAAATGAGTGCACCAGATATTGAAGTCCTTGATTCAACAAAAAAAATTGAATTTCGATACAAACAAAAAAAGTTACGTTGTATACAGTTCGGCTATGTTTGAATTGTAATTGGTTTGACTTCAAAACTTTATTAAGGAAAAAATATTCAATAAAAAACTACGAGACCAATTGGAAGCACTAGATATCATAGTTACAAATCTAAATTTGAAAGAATTAGAATTTTATCCTTCATGGAAAAAAAAGTTATGTTATATACGGTGTGTGTCACTCCTTAAAAATGTTGTTTGCTGAAAAACACTAGTTTTTGAAGGAGATGGAAAAAGAAGTGCAATTTGATTCCAATTTTTTTGAAAAAAACATATTTAGAATCTACAAACAAAATGCCACAAATCACTAGTTTGCATCATCTTCAAATTTTTCACGGTTTAGCCACTATAGGTGCATGGAAGTGAAGATTTAGTTAGAAAAATTAATTTCAGTGTCCAATTTGACCAAAAATTGTAAACTAGTAATGTGGGATCACCCAAGTGCCCTCTTTTTGCCTTGGAACCATTCCTCATTTCTACTTTTTCATATAAACCATAAAATTTTAATAGATAATAATAACCAAAAAAGATTTAATTTTTTTGTCTAATCCTTCAATTAATCCCATCAAAATTTCCTACCACTTTATCTTATCTAAGTCCACCCACCCTCTCAACTCTACGTAGAACATGTACCGGATTTCTTTAGCAAAGAGACATTCAAAGAAGATATGCGTGACGATTTTCAGGCTTTCTATAAATTTCAAACAAATTCATGGTATGGGAAGATGAAATACCTAGAAATTTATGTAATATTAGCAACCAATTGACACAAGCTTTCTTAGGTTCATTAATTTCATTCCACAACCATTTAAATGTGTTAAGCCACTTTTTATCCCTATTTCTAAATCCCATTGGTGGAGAGAGGCTCTAATACTTAGTGGAACCAGAAGCTTCATCTTTATGAGAAAATTAAAATATATAAAGAAGAAATTGCAAAACTAGAATAAAATAGTCTTCAAAAATATCTTCACCAAAAAAAAGAGAATGGAAGAGGAATTTGAAATTCTGAACACAAGAGTAATGAAAGAAGGAAGGAATCAAGAGGATTACCTAAAAGAAAAATCTATCAAGTCTGTTCATATGAAGAAATATTAGCAAGAGAAGAAGAGTATTGGAGATCCAAATCAATAGAAGTTTGGCTAACGAAAGGAGACACAAACACAAAATTCTTCCACAACACAGCCAAGATAAAAAAGACCCATAAAAAAATCTCAAGGATCAAATCATGTGATGGGACCTGATTCAAGATCTAGAAGGTATCAAGAAAGAAGCATTCAACTATTTTGAAAACATCTTGGCTCCATCAAGAGACAACGAAATACTCAATATCAATAAGATCCTAGCCAATATTCCATAACTTATATCCAATGAAGATAATCAGATGCTCATAGACCCCTTCACCAAAGAAGAAATTAAACAAGAAAAAATCCAATTACACCCTGATAAAGCCCCCGAGCCATACGGGTACCCTGCATTCTTTTGTCAAAAGTGTTGGGATTTCCTAGGAGATGAAGTTTGGGAAATAGTAGAATATTTCAAAAAAAACAAAAAGTTTGTCAAAGACCTAAATAACACAATAGTGGTACTTATACCAAAAAAAGAAGATTGTGCTAGCTTTGGGGACTATAGACCCATCTCACTATGCAACATCATATACAAGATCCTATCTAAAGCATTAGCAAACAGACTTTAAAAAGTCTTAGAGATAATCTCACCAAATCAAATTGTCTTCATGCATGTCATGGATATAGTGGATAGTATAATCCTGGACAACGAGTAGTACATGCAATAAACAAAAAAAATATTCAGAGCATGTTTATCAAACTGGATGTGAGTAAAGCATATGACAAAGTCAAATGAAGAATTTTAATTAGAATAATGGAGAAGTTTGGTTTTTGTAGGGAGTGGCTCCAAATGATATTTTATTGCATATCATCGCCAAGATACTCTATATTGGTAAATAGGAGTTCATGTGGATTCTTCCAAAGCACTAATGGGATAAGACAGGGAGACCCAATCTCCCCATTTCTCTTTGTCATCATGGTTGAAGCATTAAGTAGATACATAACTTCATTTCAAGAATAAGGATCAAGGAAAGGAATTGAGGTAGCACAAGGGGTAGAAGCCCTGACCCACCAACAATTTATTGATGACACTCTACTATATGGGGAATCAACTATATATAAGAGGATGAAAAAATAAAAGAATGTCTGTAGGTTTACAATGAAATAATAGGCCAAAAAATAAATATGGAGAAGTCCAAAATTTACATCTTCCACACAAAGAAGAAAATACAAAAAAGAATAGCTAAGTTGTTGGGCTACATAATTGATCAGATACCATGCAAATATTTGGGTGTTCCATTGTTTAAAGGTATGATCGAAACAACATTATGGGAACAAACAAGAGAAAAGTGTAACAACAAAGCCCTAAATTGGAGAGGGAAATTATTATCATTAGTAGGGAGAATAACAATGATTAAAGTAGTTTTATCAACAATTCCCATATACTTAATGTCATGTATGCAATTAACTTCTAAAGCCGCCTCTAGATTAAAGAGTATCTTGAAACGATTCTTATGGGAAGATTCAAACGAAAAATACAAAATCCCATTAATCCACTGGGACAAGGTATATAAGCCACAAGATGAAGTTGGAGCAAGAATAAGGGATTTAAGAAAGAAAAATGCATCTTTAGGTGCAAAGCTGATATGGAAAATGTACCAAAATCCTTCCCTAATGTGGTGTAGGGTAATGCAGAAAAAGTACTTGGATAACTCAAATCCTAAAAGAGTGTTAACTATAGAGAATTCTCGCCAAGGTTCCCATATATGGAAATTCATGTAGAACTCATGACAAGTAATCACATACCATATTACTTGGCAAGTTAATAGTGGCAGCAACAAATAATTTTTTTGAAATGATTCATGGGGAGGACACAAGCCCTTAAAGGAATACCAAGAGATCACCCCCCATATCCCAAACACAAGTAATAAAAGTGCTAATCTTCTACACATGTATATTAAAATCGAGGATACAAGAAAAAGTACTTGGTCAATTCCTACAGATCTCCAAATGGAGGACAAGGCCAAGAATAAGCTACTTGAAATCCTAAAAGAGAGAAATATATGCCTTAGCAACCAACCAAATAAGATAGTGTGGTGTGGGGCAAGAATAGGCAGCTACACAGCCAAAGTGGGGTACTGAATCCAAATCAAGCAAGAGAACTATGAGTGGCCTAAGAAATTGTGTTGGGGAAAGTAGATACTACCTAAGGTTGGGGCATTCACATGACTGTCATGCATGAAATAATTCTAACAAGGGATAGGTTGAGGAAAATAGGCATAGAAGGACCAAATAGGTGCATCATGTGTCAAAAAAATGAAGAAACAACAGATCACCTACTCTTAAACTATCCCTACGTAGAATAATGTTGGGATTGGCTACAAGAGAAACGTTGGGAATCTCCCTGAAGCAATATGATCTAGTATTTCCTAGCCAACTAGCCAAACTTGAAAAGGGACACATTTTGGGGCCAAATTTGGAAAACATCCCCTTCTATCCTGCTATGGAACATTTGGAAGGAACATAATAGACAAATATTTTAGGAAAAATTCATGTAGGTAGAAGAAGTAATTTCTATGATTGAAAGGAATATAATAGAAAAGTTGAATGTAGATATTAAGGCACAAAAGAAACCATTTTCACTTACTGGATGAGAAAATAATGAAATGATGGCTAGCCCTGAAAGTTCCTAAATTCTTTCAATTTTCCCCCCAGTACCAAAGCAGAGAGGGGCAAAGAAAAATCATGCCCCTCATCCAATGGTAGACTTAAACTAAATACTGACGGGGCTTCCAAGGGAAACTTAGGACCTTCTAGAGAAGGATGCATCATAAGGAATGATATAGGATAGCTAATAGTAGCAAGCTCCATAAAATTTCCCCCATCAATCAACAATGAGGCAAAAATTGAAGGTATTCTACATGGGCTAATCCTATGTAAGGAGAAATGATTGAAGAACATTGAATTGGAATATGATTCGACAATATGCATTAGTGCAATCATAAAAGGCCAAATAGGAATTTGGCATCTACAACCAAAAGTATCAAAAATCAAAGACCTCCTGCAAGAGGTACAAGTACTATCCAAAAAGCATATCTATCGAGAAGCCAATAAGGTGATAGATAAGCTAGTAAACCATGACATAGATCAGACCGACACTTTTCTAAAAGGAGAGCTAGCCAAGGTATGGCAAGGCCTGGAAATAATAATACTCCAGGAAAAAGGAGAAGACAGTGGCTCACACATGGGACATTGAAGCATTGTAAGAAAATCCTAGTCCTCGGATAAGAATCATAAGGTAAAGGTATGCACCTATGAAACCCAGGTCAAGTTTTACAAGGTTAGCTCCATTAACAATCTACTAAGCTAGTTAGCTAAATTACATAAACATAAAATCATACATAAGATGGGAAAAACTTTAAGCCTATTAAATACATAATAAGATAAAGGAACATTTAGGTTGAGCCAAGCATTAACATTTCAACCTCACTTAGATCAACCAAACAACAATTCAAGAATTATAGTGAATCATCTCATTTTGGTGTACTCGGTGTTAGGGCCTAAACTAAATAATTCACTTAATCAAAATAATCGGTATTAGCATAGTTTGGGAAAAACCTAAAATAGAAGGGTGCTTCAGAAAAATGGCTACTCAACAGATCCTATAATTGATAAAATTCCCTTAGTAATACAGGATTGGTCATACAATGTGTTATGAAATAAAGCATGAACAAAGTACACCATCCAAACTCAACTTGAACAAGATGGTAAGGTAATAAGTGTCGACTAATCTCACTAAATTGCTGAATTTAAACCCTAGAAGTGAACAAAATTGGGCTTTGTAATGTAAGAATACATCTGCATCCATTCACTCCTATACAGGAACAAATGATAAAAATCCAATAGCTCTTCAAATGTGAAAATTGTCTATCCATTATCTAAATAGGCTGGAGAATGTAACATTATAGTTCAGAATATGGATCCTTAAAACCAAAGCCTTAACTTTGAGAATCCAAAACTAAAAAAACTAAACTGATAATATAGCTTAAGAAAAATGACATTTCTTACTGAGATTGGTATTGATAAAACAATTCCCTCACCAAGTGCTTAAATGGTAACACACTTTAATTCACAAAAAAAAGATTGCATAAAAGCCAATTAAAGGAAATTTTGGCTAAACAGCTACCCACATTGCTACAACTCTATATAATTTAAAATCTTAGAACATGTATCCTTAGGAAAAATAATGTAACCCTTGCAAAATGACCGCAAAAGAAGGAAGCTAAATAAGAATTTATGGATTGCACAACAAGATTGGAATAGATTTTATCGGGAGGTAAGATACTCCCTAACCAAAAACAAAGGGAGAGTGAAGAATCGAAAACCTTATTATAAACCTGGAAAATAGGAATCAATTCATCCAAAACAATAAAGGAAATTCAGATTGCCTCAAGTGGGAGTTGTTACATAGAACTACAATTAACTCCTCTCTGTAGAAGGGTCCTTAAAAATAAGAGATTATTATAAGCAAATTTGTCAAAGCAAAGAGGCATAAATAAACTGTGATATCAAGAATGCGGAATGGACAATAAAACTGGTGGAACCCCATTGTAAGCAGACAAATAACAACTAAAAGAGAGTATTTAATGGTGATAAGTTACCAACATCTAGCCTTTTAAATTATAATTAGAGCATAAATTATTCATGATGGGACAGTTAAATACTCAAGCTAGAAGCAATTAAAAGAGCTGATATTATCATACATTCAAAATAGAATCATTTATTCAAGAAAGAGCATTCATCAATATGTCTTTTATAAGATTGAATGTATATGAGCCATGCAAACCAACTTTATCCAAATTTGAGGGATGACACCCCAGAAAGTGGTGATAGATTTAAAAGATAGCAACACTAAACTTAAACTTAAAATATCCGCCATTAAAGCAAACCCAAAATACCATTTACAACTAAGATGCAACAGTGGTTAGAAGAACCTGCAGATATTAAAAGAACAACCAAAACTAGCTATAAGCTTATAATAAAGGAACCCATTTCACATAAAGCACTATTTATAAAGTCTTGAAATAGAACATCATAATAAGGGGTTATAAGATGGTTTTCAAGTCTATTTCAACCATAGCCAAATTGTGTAAACTCTATTTTACATATAAGGTTAACTTTAAGGTAAACCCTTAAAAATGAGAGACATATCCATGTGAATAGAAGGATGAAAAAAAAAATTAGACAAAATAAAAAAGGAGCTCAAGCACTAATAAAATGGCTTGTCTGCACCTCCAGAGATTCATCTCCCTATGTGCCAAAACACTCTACAAACTTGTCAAACTTGGAAATCCACTGAGCATCTTGCTCCGGCACAAATTGGAAGCAACGCTTGAGGAAACTACAACCAACCTTGATGAGGAAGCGATGATACCAATAAGTTGAATCTATTTCATCCATACTAATTTAGGAAGATACTTAGTAATAACCCCATGGCAAAAAAAGAGGGATACCTTCTCCCAAGAAATCCCTCATTAAAACCATCTCGAGCCCAACTAATAAAGAGGATTTAAAAACCTTCTTCGTAATTTGGAGTACCATATCCTTGGACACACGGAGATCCAACAAACATTCCACAAAATGGGAACTGATGCCAGTATTTAAGTGATACCTACCCCTAGACATAAAGAAATTCTTTCTGAGTATCAACTTGATGACTTTCAACATCAAAAGATCTCTTTGCAAGTAACCTATGTTATTGTCGATCAATCACCGACCCCAGAAACACAACTTGAACCCTGAATTGGTGAGATATATAGAGGTTGACTCTATCTTTCGAATATCATCTAACTCTTGTAAAAAACTTCCATATGTTAGAAATAAAATTTGGCATAATGAGTAATGAAACCCATGGCAAAAAATTTGATTAGGAAGGATCCTGCAAATTGATTTCATCACAGAAGATGGCATTTCACACATGTTTATGGCCTTACCATAAGCGACGATTACACAAGCAAGTAATAAAATGATGAGTCTGTAATCCTTCCCTCAAATGAAGTAGCTAGATAATTCACTACGACGGGAACATTATCAAATTCCATAATGGTTGGGACAAGTTACATGCCCACATCACACCTACTGGACTAAAACACCACCTCAAAATATCACATCAACATAACATAGGACAAAGTTAGTCTTTTCGAACAATTTGGCCACCTCATGAAGTCATTTCAAGCAATACATTGAGAATTGAGATACATGACCAATGGCAGTACGGTATGGTCGAGGTGGGATAGATGCCATACAAGCAAGAAATAAATGGTTACATCAGTATGGTATGTGATGGGACCAACGTGCACAAAAGAAATATAACCTAACAAAAAACATGTAAAATCTTAAAACTTTGGGACCTATCCCCCTTTCAATAGGTAGGACTTACCTAACAATATATATATATATATATATGTATATAATATAATAATAATAATAATAATATTATTATGTATAATAATATAATATATATAATCTATATATAATAAAATAATATATATAATATATTTATTTTTTATATGATTTCATTAGAAATGGATATCCATTACACATGGTTAGCTGTTAGAAACGAATATTCATTTCAAGTTTGAAATAAATACCCATTTCACTGTGGTTCTTACCATGGCAACATGTACTTTTTACCCGACCTTAGTAAAAAGTCAAAGTAGAATTTTGCATTTTTGGGCAAATGAAAAATGTCTTTTTTGTCATATCGCCACTTTTGGACCCCCCTGATCCTACAAAAACCCATATAAATGTCAAAATTCAAGGATTAGAAATATCAAGGAAGAAGTATGTGACTCTAAAAGTTAAATTAGTGTAAAGGGTCAAGGGTTGGGGTTTGAAGGGAAAGCATGCAAGTAAGAGGAATTCTGAAAAATTGATAAAGATAAGGGAGAATGTGGGGAAGGGATGAAAGGGATACTGAGAAGGATAACTCTAAAAATTTGACAACTTGCACACACTCAAAAAAATTAACATAAATCCTACACACTTAGAACTTTTGAGACCTTGAAAATTTCCAACACATAATAGGTACATGAGGGATAACAACAAACAACCCTTAGGAAAACCTTGATCGAGGTGGAACCATTAAGAGATATCTCATATCATTTATCAATTTTGGGTAATGTTGGGAAATCTGCCTCAACTTTTTGGCATGCTATTCTTTTGGACATGGCGTTTTCTCCATGTAACTGGCCTTAACCGCTTTACCACGACAGTGTCATCATCCCTTGGCGGTACCGCGGTGACTATCTAGGCGGTTACTGCCTTACCATGCACGGTGAGTTCTCTCACCGTGGTGGCACGGTAAGGCCGCTTGCAGCCTGTGTTGGCGGTTACTGCCTTACCGTGCGCGGTGAGTTGTCTCATTGAGGTGGCTTGGTAAGGCTGCCAACGGCCTGGCACGGTGGTTACCGTCATACCATAGGTGGTGGTCCCCTTCATCGCGGTGTCCGCGGTGAGACCACCAGTGGTGGGCTCAGTGGTTATCACCATACCGGAGGTGGTGGTTCCTCTCACCGCGGTGTCCACGGTGAGACCGCCAATGGTGGGCTCGGTGGTTACTTCCATAATGCAGGCGGTGGTTCCTCTCACCGCATTCATGGTGAGACCGCTAGCGGTCGGCCTGGCGGTTACAGCCCTACCACGGGGTGGCCTCGTGGCCCCCGTGGTAGTATGGTATGACCGCTAGTGGTTTGCTCGACAGCTATTGCCACACCATAGGTCAACTCGAACTGGGCAGCGATAGTGCAGGGATGGTGGGTCTGGGCTCGGTGAAGACTTGGGTGAGCTCGGTTGAGCTCATTGCCATATTGCAAGGCGAGTCGATGAGCTCGACGGTAGTGCGGTAAGAGCTCGGATGAGCTCGGAGCTCGATCTACCGAGTTGGACCAGATGGTCGAAGCTACCAATGAATGGTAGATGGACACGTGGCAGTTTGACAACAGTCTGATTGGCCAAAGATCAAAATAGTTAAAGGCAGTTATTGCAGGTCATCTTCTTGCTGGAGACAGAACCCGATTAAGGCATGAATTTATTGCCTGGGTGGCTAGATGCAATCTGTGTAGATTGGTTACTTGTTTGAATGGACATTGCATCATGGATCGAGTCATGGGATTGGTTGAGATGTTTAAATTCAAATGTAAGACTTGACAGTCAATTACATTATTTTATATGTAAACTAAAAGGTGACGGTTAACAGGTTGAGCGAAGAGAGAGTGACTAAGAAAATTCGAGTGGTTTTGCATATTGTTGTAACTATGAACCTTTGTCTCTCAGTTCTAAGAAGATGTGAATTTGTGGAGGCCTAGTGGCTGGGCTGGCTGGCTAAGAGAGTCGATTGTTTGGTGAGATGGATCTTCACTGTGTGCTCTAAGGGTGTTGGAATAGTGTGAAGGTTGTGAATATTATGTTGCCTTCTTTCTCTAGATGGACAAGATGTAATATCGTAAAGAGCATTGCTCTGATATTTGTATTGTAACTATTTTTTTACTGAGTAATACAAGTGAGTTGAGTGTTTTGGAGGGTGGGTTTTTTTTACCCAAAAGGGTTTTCCCCACGTAAATCTGTGTGTCTACATATTTTTCTTTCATGGTTGTCTAATTTTGTATTCTTGAATCTATGCTTGTGTTGAATCTGTTATATGTAAAGCATTTAATTTTCTCAAAGGATCAATGGGGGATTTACTGTGCCTACTTTCGCTTTATGGCATAGTTGTTTGTGTCTTTGAAGTGATAAAAATGAATATCACTAAGGCACTTCTGTCTTAGACGTCTGTTCTATGATGACAGACTCGTATCCTATCCCCAACAAGTGGTATCAGAGCTGGTTAAGGGAGGTCAAGGCTTGATGATACCAAAAAGTGGTGTCAAAGCCTTCTCCTAGTTATTGATGTTCTGGGTATTTCTCCTGTGATGATTTCTTAGCCTCGCAAGCTTGAGGAAATCTAGAGAAATCGATTGGTGTTTGATCCTTCGATGAGTGGAAGTTCTTGCTTCTTTGTTTTAACACGCAGCTTGAAAGACGCTGGAGTTATTGGAGTTGATCATATTGTGGCAATATGGTCTGAGGCTTTTGGTTGGTAATAAATGTTCCTGATGCAAGGGGCGTGAGATATGCTTATGGTTATTTTGTAGTAGTGTGTGGTTTCATACCGGGTGTTTGTGTGAGGGGCTCCCTAACGGTATAGAGGTGCTTGTGTTGTTGTTCAACCATGGAGAATTGTGCTTGTGTTGGGTGTTCTGACTTAGCACTGAAGGCATTTTCTCTATTGCTCTGATTGCATGAAGGCTATGAATTTGATCCGGGTGGTCTGTAACTTCTGTATAGCCTGGCTCTCTCGTATGATTGTGCATGGTTGTGGTTTTGGAACTGGTCTGAAATGGACCTGCTATTCCTGCTTACCTTTATCTTGCACTCGCATGTTTCAGTTTCATGTCTTTGGCTCTGAAGGTTTTTTGTAGATTTTCCTAAAATGTCTATGATGCATATTCATGTTTTTCATTGTTCTGGTTAACCATGTTGGTTATGTGCAGACTCTTGGGTCGTCCAGATGAGCAGTGGATATGGACGTGCATGGGTGTTTTATAAACACTGTGGTTTTGAAGGTTTTGCACGGTCAAGGAAAACTTGTGTTTTGTGTGAAGCTGTTGTTCTGCTATTTTCTAGACCCTGGCTTTTGGGGTGTTACTGGATGAGATAGTTGTAGTTTGACATGGTTTTGAGGAGCTGTGTTGTCTTCTCTGCATGGGGGTGTTGGGTATGTGTTTTACTCATTCAACATTCTTGTGGTGTGTGTGCTTACTAGTTTCTTTGACTATGGTGCTTGAGTTGTGGACATTATTCGCAAATCGGATCTGTTGCTGATCTGGTGCTTGAGTCATGTTCATCAATGTGGTTGTTCTCTTTGATGATCTTAGTTTTGCAATTTCCAGTGCAATGATATCTTTGCAAGTTTTTTGAAGTGGATCTCCTTGCACTTTTGAGGACTGATAGGAAATGGTTATATGGGTTAGTCTGATCTTCTTTGAGGTGCTTACATCCATGGAACTATTGGATGTTGTTATGGCTTTTCCCTTTGGGATGTGAAGAAGATCATTCTTGACACAGTTGGCATTTAGAAATGTATGTAGGAGGATGCTACATGTTTTGATTTGCAGTTTCTCTCTAATATGGTCTTTTCTTCTTGCATGTTTGTTTTCATATGACTTTAGATGTGAGATGCATTTTGTGGAGTCGAGTTGGTCACAGTTTGTGGTCATGTGTTGTCACTTGGGTGATGACACGAAGGTTCCTGTGCCTCTTTCTTCAGTCAGATATGTAGGTTTTCTTGGAAGAGCTCTGGAAGATTGTTGAGAGAAATGTTTCTTGCAGCATGACGTTGCAGGTTGTGCATATTACTGTGGATGTTCCTCGAAACTACATGGTTACTCATTTCAATGTGCAGGGATTGGTGGACTTGGTATGCCTGGATCATTTGTGATGGTACTTTGTTTGCATTCATCTAGACAGTGACCTTGCAGTGGGAGTACCTGGACGTGTTTGGTCTTTTGACTAGTTGACACATGGTGGTTGTTTTTGCTGTTGATGGGTGGTTATGTGATGGCGTGAGTTTACTGATGGTCATACCTTTGAGGTATGGGTGATTGGATGGTTTAGCGTGAGCTATGTGTGCTATTTTTCAGTTGCGTGGGTTTGATCAGTTGGATGGAGGTAGTCAGTTCTTTTGGTTGTAATCCTAGCTGATTGGTTTCTTCTTGTTCTGGAGAATGGTTCTCATTCTATGTTCACGTTGTGCTTTGTTGTTGCTGCTGTGGTGCCTTTTCCGCCTAAAGGATCTAATGCTTGCGTTCCTGAGACTAGTGCATTTTTCACCATGGCATGTTCCTATGTTTGGAGCTGTTGCCTGAGACAGTGGACATTTTTGGATGTTGTTGTAGGTGTCTTGGTTGGAGCGTGAAGGCTTCGTTTGGTCCTTATTTGGGTTTTTGGAGGAAGCCTGAAAGTCTTCGTCAAGTGGGAGATTGTTGGGAAATCTTCCTCAACTTTCTGGCTTGATATTCTTTTGGACTTGGCATTTTCTCCATGTAACTGGCCTTAACCGCTTTACCGCGGTTGTGTCATCATCCCCTGGCGGTACTGCGGTGACTGTCTAGGCGGTTACCGCCTTACCGTGCGTGGTGAGTTCTCTCATTGCGGTGGCGTGGTAAGGCCGCCTGTAGCATACACTGGCAGTTACCGCCTTACTGCGCGCAATGAGTTCTCTCACCGTAGTGGCGCAGTAAGGCTGCCAGTGGCCTGGCTCAGCGGTTACCACCATACTGCAGGCAATGGTCCCCCTCACCGCGGTGTCTGCGGTGAGAGCGCCAATGGTGGGTTTGGTGGTTACCGCCATACTGTAGGCGGTGGTTCCTCTCACCGCGGTGTTCGCAGTGAGACCGCCAGCGGTGGGCTCGATGGTTATTGCCATACCGTAGGCGATGGTTCCTCTCACCACGGTGTCGACAGTGAGACTACCACCAGTCGGCCTGGCGGTTATTGCCCTACCATGCGGTGGCCTAGTGGCCCCCGCGGTAGCACGGTATGACCGCCAGTGGTTTTCCCAGTAGCTACTGCCACACCATGGGTCAACTCGAACTGGGCAGCGGTAGCGCGGGGATGGTGGGTCTTGGCTAGGTGAAGACTTGGGTGAGCTTGGGTGATCTCACCGCCATACTGTGAGGTGAGTCAGTGAGATCGGCGATAGTGCGGTAAGAGCTTGGATGAGCTCAGAGCTCAGTCAACTGAGTTGGACTAGATGGTCGAAGCGACCAACAAATGGAAGATGGACATGTGGCAATTTGACAGCAGTTTGATTGGCCAAAGACCGAAACAGTGAAAGGCAGTTATTGTAGGCCGACTTCTTGTTCGAGACATAACCCGATTAAGGCATGAATTTATTGCTTGGGTGGCTCAATGGAATCTGTGCAGATCAGTTACTTGTTTGAATGGACATTGCAGCATGGACTGAGTCATGGGATTGGTTGAGATGTGTAAATGCAAATGTAAGACTTAACAGTCGATTACATTATTTTATGTGTAAACTAAAAGGTGACGATTAATAGGTTGAGCAAAGAGAGAGTGACTGAGACAGTTCGAGCAGTTTTGCATATTGTTGTAATCGTGAACCTTTGTCTCTCAGTTCTAAGAAGATGTGAACCTATGGAGGCCTAGTGGTTGGGCTGGCCATATGGCTAGCTGAGAGAGTCAACTGTCTTGGTGAGATGAATCTTCACTGTGTGCTCTGAGGGTGTTGGAACAGTGTGAAGGTTCTGAATATTGTGTTGCTTGCTTTCTCCAGATGGACAAGATGTAATCTCTTCAAGAGCATTGCTCTGATATTTGTATTTTAATTGTTTTGTTACTGAATAATACAAGTGAGTTGAGTGTTTTGAAGGGTGGGGTTTTTTACCCAAAAGGGTTTTCCCCACATAAATCTGTGTGTCTACATATTTGTCTTTCATGTTTATCTGATTCCGTATTCTTGAATCTATGCTTGTGTTGAATCTGTTATATGTTAAGCATTTACTTTTCTCAAAGGATCAATGGGGGATTTACTGTGCCTGCTTCCGCTTTATGGCATAGTTGTTTGTGTCTTTGAAGTGATAAAAATGAATATCACTAAGCCACTATTGTCTTAGACGTTTGCTCTATGATGATAGACTCGTATCCTATCCCCAATAGGTAAATAGGGCCAAAATACACAAAAGAGATGTGAATCAAGAAAATATGGCATTACAAGTTTGAATCCCAATAGGTCCCGTTTGTCATACAAATATTCATCATTCCTCAATCCTAGCACCTAGAATTAGGAAAGTGTATTTAGTGATCCCAAAATCAACTATAACCACCACTATTGTGATCCACCTCCTTCATGAATGCATATGACAACTGATACCAAGATTCTTTAAGAATATTAATTATAAATTATTTTTCGATTACACCTTAGGTATCCAAGGACACTTTCCAGGAGTATTGGATACACACAAAAAGTACATAAAATTATATGGTAAATAACACATCTTAACAATTTATGGATGTCTACACTTGCAATAGGATCTAATCAATCCTTTTGAGGACTCAAGAATATGAATTAACTGATGCCTCAATCACCACAATATTCAAAGTTGGAGAGAATGGAAGTGGGTGCACATTAGTGGAAGATTTGATAAATTTTCCTTCCAATCCACTTTCACACCCATCTTTATTTTTTTCTTAGCACTCTATTTTGGTGTGGGAATGGCTTTTATATAGCAAGCAATACTTTTTAATTCTTTGATCTTCACTGATTGGTTCCATGGACCATCTTTAGATTCCAAAATTATGTTCTTAGGGATTGTAGTGTAGAAAAATGTATCCCTTTATGTTTTCACACTAGTTTGGGTCCTCCTTATTAAAGTTTAGTGTATGTACATGCCTTAATTGGTCCTATTTTTCATCCACAAGCCTAATTAAATGCATTTTTCTAAGGATAATCTTGACATTTAACAAATGAAAAATCATAATTCAATGTTTTTGGTTGTGTTCCAAATCTAGGGATTTGGGACTCATACACCACCTTGGGCATATGGGTCCCACCTAGAGGTCTTGGGACCTAATTTTAAATGTTACATTGAACAAGACACTTCTTGAAATCTGTGTCCTAGGTTTAAGCCAGTGTGACTCATACACCCAACCTAGCATATGAGTTTCTCTTTAACTTGGACCTATTTTAAATCAAATTCTTGGTAGGATTCTATTATCCTAGATCTGATGTCGGCTTGTAGTGTTGTAATTTTGGGAAATTAGGCATAAACAAGTATAAGTACAAGGCTATTTCACTTAGTTTCACCTAGCAATTTCGAGTCAAGCCTCCTAGGATTTCACAAGAACATTATAGATTATTCAAGAAGGCATTCAAGGACAGATTTGTAGAAGATTATTGCAGCAATCAAGATCCATATTAACATGTCAAAGATTTAGTGCATCATGCATGTTGTTGAGCTAATATGTTGATGTAGTATTCAAGATCTAATCAAGTGTTCAAGCCATTACTGTAGTGCCTCTCATGTTACTGATACTTTATGATACTGCTTTGTGTGTGTATTTGATTTTGTTTGATTTCTGGTTGTGTTTTGATGCATATTTGATACTTTGATAGACATCTATTTCACCATGTTGTTGGTTGGCAGACAGTTATGTTTCTCTGCTTATGATATTTGGACACATGTGTTGGATACTTATGCTTATGATGATGTTACTGATTATGTTATGATGATGATGTTGTGATTACTGTATATGATTCGGGTGAGAGGGATGGTGTTGCATCGCTCATCCGTGAGCATCCTGCCTCACCACAATTCTCTTTCACAATGAGTTTGATTATGAGTTTATATGTATATGTATATGTTTTTCAACGTTTGGTGTTATGTAGGAATGCAGGTACCGGGTGTCAACTCCACCCGCATTGTCGGGTCTGAGCGCGCCCTACATACCCAATGGTTTGATGTGGTTAGGGAGTTGATAAGAAAGTACCCCCATTTGTGTCCGTGGTTGGGTCAATGTTTTTTTATGTCTTATAGCCTTACTTCGTTCATGTGGGTATGATTGTTAATTTGAGTTATTTACTTTCATGGTTTTTTTGGTAATGGTTATTAAAGTTTTCGATTATGGTTATGCCAATGAATAATTGCTTTAAATTAAATGTTATCCTTCGATGTGAATAGTTAAATAAATTAAATTACCTTTTTAGTGGGGGATATTAATGGTTTTATTAATATTGCAAAATTTAAATTATCTTGAAATATCATTTAATTTAAATAAATATAAATTAATAAAAAAAAATTATTGATTATTTAAATTAAGTCATTAAAAATATTACTATGATGATTAGTTTTAACATCGAACTTAGTTAATTTAAAATTACATTTTTAAATTTAAATGTCGCTTGAGTTAAAATGATTATTTATTTATTTTACTAATATTTTTTTTTTTTGAAAGTTAATTATATTTTGAAGGGAATTATAATGTTTAAATTTTTGGAAGAAATAGTTAGTTTAGTAAATTTGGGAAAAATGCATGTTCGAAAATTTGTAAAATGGAAATTGAAGGCAAGTGGCTATTTTCCATGTGGAGTGTAATTGAGAGAATTTTAGTAATGTTCCGATTTTTGCCTTCTTGGGATTTTATATCCAATCTGGTCATTTAAAAAAAAATCAGAGAAAGAAGGAAAGCAAATATTTGCCTCAATTCATAAATTTTGAAGTTTTGCTGGAAATTGAAATATTTGTATCTTTCTTTCGAAAATAGTTAAAAATTTAGAATTTGTAAATTGTGTTGGATATTGTTCTACACAAATTTCTTTTGGAGGTTGCAGATCTCTAAATCTGGTGAAGAGCGCAGTTGGATGGATACGCATGATGCAACAATTCGTCTCCAAATCAAATTCAAGCGAAGGACTCCAGGTAGCTCTATAATCCTTGAATATCCTTTGTAATTTTCTGTTGAAAAAGAAAAGGATTGTAAATTTTGAAATTTCAATATGTTTTCTGTGAAGCTGGAAACTATTGTTTTGGGAAATCATTGTTGTGTAATTGTCATCTCCAGCCTTTAGATTTCGCTTTCCCCATCGTTTCCTTTCCAGTATCGTTATTTAATATTTTAGATTTTTGAGAATGTTGGCAATTCATCTAGAAGTATATTTTTTTTAATTCTGGTAAATTTGGCTTTGTTTCAATTCATTCGTATGGATTATTTTCCAGCCATATACATTGTAATTTCCCCTATTCTATAGATCTTCTTCTTACTTCGGTTGTTGATTTTGTTTTGGCTTTTGTGCTTTGCCAGTGTGGTTCTTGGATTTTTTTTCCAATACTTTTGTATGTTGGATTGTACTAGCATACCTCTATTGGGAGTCTATCTAATTATATATATATAATTGCATTGTGATAGTTGGTGGTAAAATTTTTATTCATTGATCAAATTCTTGTTTTATGGTCTCTTGTTGCGCATAACGCCTTGGGCGTTTTATTTCCTTTTGGTTGGTGCTTATTGCATAGCCATCCCCACTTGGATGGTTGCGCAATAGCCTAAGGTTGTTGTGCATAGAAATCCAAGAAGGGGGTTGCACCCACATCCCTTGTGTCGACGTGGGTTTATACATATTTTCATTTATATATATATATATATGTGTGTGTGTGTGTGTGGCATCTGCATTATTTTTTATATTTCTGTTCTTTAATAAGAACACAGTGATAAATTTCATGGATTTTAAATTCAGTTTCTTATATTTATAATATATATATGTATATATGTATATATACATCAGTATTGAATAGATGGATACTCATTTAATTTTGTTTTGATATGCAATAGTAACTTTAATTTTATGATAGGCATATATACATATATATTTTGATTTAAATATATCGTTGTAATGTAAAAGCAATTTTCAATTATGGAATTAGTGAACAAATTATTTTGATTAAATTCAGATTTAAGTTTTATTTTATTAAACTAGTTTTTAGAAAGGAAATTACAAATTAGAGTTAACAATTAGGGAAAAAGCAAATTTAGAAGATAATTCTGTTTTGGGGAAAAAGAAACAAAATCAGGAAATAAATATTGTGTAGGATTTAAATATATACTTTTTAATTGTAATTATTTTAATAGTTTAAGTTAAACATTTTATTTCCAAAGTATAATTGTGTGATTAAATAATTATAGAAAAAGTAGTTATTTTTATTAAATTTGATTTAGAAACGATTAAAGAATCTCAGATTTTCTAACTTGGTAAAATAAATTTGATGAGATAACTAATGTTGTGTAAATTGATATTTTCCATAGATTTAATTTGAAATATTTAATTTCGTACTGAATTTTATGAGTAGGAATGGATTTTTAAATGATGGAAATTTGTATTTGATGTGCCTTATGTTTAATTTAGGTTAAATTCTATATAGTTTGAAAAGATGATTTTAATTGAAGTAATGTGCCATTTTGGTTCTTGGGTTATTGAGTACTTACCTCCAGAGGCTAGGGAATGGTGTGTATGCACGTTTGTGGTTGCACTTCTTTGTCAATCATCTTACCTTGTGAATATTTGTTGGGTGGTACTTCCTAGCTTTATGGGTTTTGATACTTTGTGTAGTCATGAGATGGTCATGCTCCATGCGTCTTGTTTTGAAAGAATTCCTTTATGTTTTGAGAATTGAGGTACACCCTTTACTTGTCTTGGTTTTGGGGTAACCGTAGGGGAGAGTGGCTCTTCTTGGGGCCAGTGTACAAGTGGTCGCCCATGAAAGAGTTTCCCTTAAATAAGTGATAACCTAATTAATGTATCTAGTGGGTTGGGTTAGTTAACACATAACAAGACTAAAAAAATACACCTCATCCCTTTCGTTTGTGCTCTCAAAAGCTAAGGACGAGTGGGAAGACCTAGTTGGTAAGGTCACTACCTTGTCTCTGTGAAAGGTAAGTGGCTCCGTATGAGTCACCCTATGGGGTGGCACCTTGAGATAGGATGCCTAGTTAACCATAGATGGAGGCGGTTCCTATTGTTAGGTAGCCTGGTTAATCTACGTAGATGGAGGCGGTTCCTAATGTTAGGTATCTTGTTGAATCCATGTAAGGCCATGCGATGACACTCTCCCTTTGTGCCCGTTGTTTTCCATTGTTCTTGGTGCCTTTGGAGTTGTTTTATTGTTGTTGTGGTTTATGTTTGTATGTGGTCTTGAGTTATGTGGTGTTAGTCCTTTGTGTTTTTGACTTTGTGGACGAGGGTTCTTTCTTATCGACTCCTTGCATGGGGGTGTTCCTTCGGGTTTGCAAGGTCAGGTGGAAACGTGCAATGCACCCATTGGGTCCCCTGTAGATGGTCGTGGCATGAAAACAGATGCAGTGATTCCAGAACTTCGCAAAGAGAAGAGTGTACCTTTTATGTATTCGATTCTATATTATTGTATTCTTTCGGATTTTGATGTACAATTCCCAATATTATAAGGGAAGCAACTTTGTAATGTAATATGGGTTTCTCATTGTGTTGTATCTGTGGAAATATGTTCCATGAATGTAACTTTGAACTCAAAAGTTTAAATGTAATAATATGTTATTTGTGCATTTATTTATTTATCTTGTTCATGTTGGGATGTATGTTATATTTATATTATGTTTTGTTCACACTTCTATCATTTGTTTAGTTGGTTTCATTTAACGTTGTAATTGGTTGGGTTCATTTTGAGTAGCGCACCATGTTACCCCATGGGATTAGGTTAATGCTATATGATATAATTATGTTGATTAAATTATTTAATTATGTTAAATGAAATTGTTGTTATTTAAAATAAAAATTGTTATGTTATTGTTAGTAGTTGTGTCCTATGGGGTTTGTGTGGTGGGGCATTACAACATTGTATCAGATCCTAGGTTCATACACTGGGCACTCTGGATATGTATGAGCCCATTATGTTGACCTAGGTGTTGTACTCTTGAGTTAGGTTTGTCCTTGTTGGTGGTCTTGCTTGTCTCCCAGGAATTGTTTTAAGGCATTGTTGGTTTGATGGTGTAGAAACCAGAAGAAAGGATAGGACCCTTGGTGTAGTGTGCAATGCACATATATCCTTCCTACTGGGGAATGCATTATGGACATTGGTGTAGTGTGTAGATGTATGTTAAGTTAGGGTTTGTTGAGATTTAAATTTTTTTTTGAGTCTAATTTTTACCCCTATTGTGTGCAGGGATTGGTAGGTCAATGTCTGAAAAGAAGAAAGGAAAGACATGAAAGGCTGCCAAAAAAGGGGTGGTGATCAAAGAGATTCCTACACCAGTAGACCCACCGTGCACCCCTGATGATGAGACCTTGGCTCAGGCCCTCACTCGGCTCAAGGTAGAAAAGGTGGAAAAGGTAGAAGAGCCAAAGCACACAACTAAAGGGAAGAAGCCATCCGCGATCCAGGATTGGCCAGTTGGGTGTAGACCCAATGCTCCCCTATTATCCAAGGAAGAGAAGGAGAGCCTTTGTGCTCAGCCTTCCGCTTCCAAGAAATCGAAAGTGGACTCAAATGAGGACCAGGAGGATTTTCCTCTTTCGGGCAATGAGTAGCTTGATAGTTGTAGGAGGGATGTAGGACCTTCTCTATTGCTTAGTTGGATTGCTACTTTTTGTATCAACATGAATTTGCACCCCTAACACAAATCTCATTTTGACCCTTAACACTTCACAAAATCAAAGGCAGAGGCTTAATTCCACTTAAGCCCGCTACTTGCATCCACTTGGCACCTATTTTGCGTGTCGGTGGGAGCATTTCTATCGGGGACGCCCGCGTGGCATGTAGATGTCCATGCGGCGCACTTACGTCCCTAGCAGATTCCAACGGATCGAGACTACAAGGGCGTTACATTTTCGATTGGAAGTCGAAGTGTAATGCCCCTCTTCGGTTGGCCGACCCAAATATGGTTTTTTTTCATCCATCTCTTCATAATCTTCACTCTTCCATCCTTGGATTTTTCCAAACAGAAGTTTGAGAGAAGTTTGCAAGATCATTTGAGCATTTTCTCCATCATTTACATCCATTTTCCAAGCTTTGTAGCAGAATTCTTCACTCCATTGCAGCAACTCCATACTCCATCACTCCAACAGTGTGAGCATAGGACATACACCATGGAAACAAAGGCTTGAGTTCCTCTTGTTCACTCCTCCACGAGCCTTGAGTGATTTGGACGGAGGTGGTAAAGCTCCTACAACCTCTCCTTTTTCTTTTTATTGGGTAAGCACGTACTGCTTGTAGTGTTTTGTGTTTACGTAGCTTGTAGTTCATTTCCTTTATCATCTATTTCTACTATTCCAAACTTGGTTGTCCATGGAGGTGGAAACACCAAGACGAGGGTGTGACTGTGGCAGGCCCCTATACAGCCCCAACAACTTCTCCCTTCTTTGTGTGCAAGTGAATAGAGCTCAGAGCAAGTTGGCAAGGAGAGCATTCTACGAGATCATCTTTGTCACCTTGGTGGTAATACATTTCCTTCATCTCATTCGTATTTTATTTTCCCTCATCTTAATCTCATTTTGTCGCTTTAAACATCTCTAGACTAGGTTGTTAGTCCTCCTTTTTGAGTTGGAATCTTTCCTTTTGGTTCTTTGGTCATACGGACGACAACATACCCTTGAGACACCAGTGCATCACGCTGTCATCCTGGAACTACGCTTTCGTCCTCAGACATAGAGTTTCCTGGGACACAAGTCTGACTCCAAAGACCAACTCACTTAGCCTCCTTCCAACATTCAGGATTGTAGAGTGATCGAAGGATACATAGTCCTCATCATTCTCATCCTCTTCATCCTAACTATCCTCTAAGCTAAGGTGGGTTAGGGTAGCCTCTTCGCTCTTGGCCTTTCGTGACCTGGGGGCTTGCAGTGGGTGGTCCCCCTCTCTCACACTTTTATGTTATGATTATGTACCTTGATACTCTTTGGTGGTTGTTTCACCGTGTTGGTTTGGTTTGGTTGACAGTTCAAATGACTCAGATGATTATGACATTGTATACTGTTGTTTTATTTATGTGGATATATGGAGTTATTTGTGTTTGGAGCAATTTGATTAGGTGTCATCATATGAATTTTGTACTATGTCTGTTATGATTAGCTATTGTCTTCTGACGTTGTTTTGAAATAATTGTGATTACTTGATGTTATGGGTTTTGGATGACATTTCATTTGATTTTGATGAGTCTTTAGCAACATGGGAGGATGCATCCCATATCCGAGAATCTTTTCCTTATTTTTTTTCTGGCTTCCACGAGTAAGCCTAGCTCTAGGGGGGAGAATGTAGTGCCTCTCATGTTACTGATACTTTATGATACAACTTTGTGTGTGTATTTGATTCTGTTTGATTTCTGCTTGTGTTTTGATGCATACTTGATACTTTGATAGACATCTATTTCGCCATGTTGTTGGTTGGCGAATAGTTATGTTTCTTTGCTTATGATATTTGGACACATGTGTTGGATACTTATGCTTATGATGATGTTACTGATTGTGTTATGATGATGATGTTGTGTTTAGATTTTGATTACTATACACGATTCAGGTGAGAGGGATGGTGTTGCATCACTCATCTGTGAGCGCCCTGCCTCACCACAATTCTCTTTCACAAAAAGTTTGATTAATAGTTTATATGTATATGTATATGTTGTTCGACATTTGGTGTTATGCAGGAATGCAGGTATCGGGTGCCGACTCAACCCGCATTGTTGGGTCTAAGCGCACCCTATATACCCAATGGTTTGATGTGGTTAGGGAGTTGATAAGAAAGTACCCCCGTCTTTGTCCGTGGTTGGGTCAATGTTTTCTCATTGTCTTATATCCATACTTCGTTCATGTGGGTATGATTGTTAATTTGAGTTATTTACTTTCATGGTTTTTTTTGTAATGGTTATTAAAGTTTTTTTATTATGGCTATGTTAATGAATAATTGCTTTAAATTAAATGTTATCCTTCGATGTGAATAGTTAAATAAATTAAATTACCGTTGTAGTTGAGGATATTAATGATTTTATTAATATTGCAAAATTTAAATTATCTTGGAATATCATTTAATTTAAATAAATATAAATTAATAAATTAGTTTTATTGATTATTTAAATTAAGTCATTGAAAATATTACTATGATGATTAGTTTGAACATCGAGTATTTAATTTAATATTATATTTTTAAATTTAAATGTTGCTTGAGTTAAAATGCTTATTTATTTATTTTAATAATATTTTTTTTTTTTCGAAAGTTGAATATATTTTAAAGGGAATTATAGTGTTTAAATTTTTGGAAGAAACAGTTAGTTTCGTAAATTTGGGAAAAATGCCTATTCGAAAATTAGTAAAATGGAAATTGAAGGCAACTGGATATTTTCCATGTGGAGTGTAATTGAGAGAATTTTAGTAATGTTTTGATTTTTGCCTTCTTGGGATTTTATATCCAATCTCTTCTTTTTCGAAAAACTTAGAGAGAGAAGGAAAGCAAAATTTTGTCTGCAATTTGTAAATTTTGAAGTTTTTTTGGAAATTGAAATCTCTGTATCTTTCTTTAGAAAATAGTTATAAAATTTAGAATTTGTAAATCGTGCTAGATATTGTTCTACAAAAATTCCTTCTAGAGGTTGTAGATCTCTGAATCTGGTGAAAAGCGTGGTTAGCTGGATATGCAGGACGCAAAAATTCATCTCCAAATCAACTTCAAGTGAAGGACTCCAAGTAGCTCTCTAATCCTTGAATATCGTTTGTAATTTTTTGTTGAAAAGAAAAGGATTGTAAATTTCAAAATTTCAATATGTTTTCTGTGAAGCTAGAAATTATTGTTTTGGGAAATCATTGTTGTGTAATTGTCATCTCTAGCCTTTAGATTTCACTTTCCCCATTGTTTCTTGTCCAGTATCGTTATTTAATATTTTAGATTTTTGAGTATGCTGGCAATTCGTCTAGAAGTATATATATTTTTATTCTGGTAAATTTGGCTTTGTTTCAATTCGTTCGTATGGATTCTTTCTCAGCCATATACATTGTAATTTCCCCTATTCCAGAGATCTTCTTCTTCTTCTTACTTCGGTTGTTGATTTCGTTCTGGCTTTTGTGCTTCGCCAGTGTGGTTCTTGGATTTTTTTTCCAATACTTTTGTATGTTGGATTGTATTAGCATTCCTTTGTTGGGAGTCTATCTAATTTATATATATATATATAATTGCATTGTGATGGTCGGCGGTAAAAAATTTATTGACTTATCGAATTCTTGTTTTATGGTCTCTTGCTGCGTATAACGCCTTGGGCATTTTATTTCCTTTTGGCTGGCGCTAATTGCATAGCCATCCCCACTTGGATGGTTGTGCAACAGCCTAAGGTTGTTGTGCGCAACCATCCAAGAAGGGGGTTGCGCCCATATCCCTTGTCACCGTGGGTTTATACATATTTTCATTATATATATATATATAAATGTGGGTTATGCATTATTTTTATATTTTTGTTCTTTAATAAGAACATAGTGATAAATTTAATGGATTTTAAATTTATTTTCTTATATTTATAATATACATATATGTACATATATGTATATATACATCAGTATTGAATAGATGGATACTCATTTAATTTTGTTTTGATATGCAGTAGTAACTTTAATTTTATGACAGGTGTATATATAAAAATATATATGTATATATATATATATATATATTGATTTAAATATATTGTTGTAATGTAAAAGAAATTTTCAATTCTGGAATTAGTGAACAAATTATTTTGATTAAATTCAGATTTAAGTTTTATTTTATTAAACTAGTTTTTAGAAAGGAAATTGCAAATCAGAGTTAACGATCAGGGAAAAAGCAGATTTAGAAGATCATTATGTTTTGGGGAAAAATAAACAACATCAGGAAATAAATATTGTGTAGGATTAAAATATATACCTTTTAATTGTAATTATTTTAATAGTTTAAGTTAAGCATTTTATTTCCAAAGTATAATTGTGTGATTAAATAATTATAGAACAAATAGTTCTTTTTATTAAATTTTATTTAGAAACGATTAAAGAATCTCAGATTTTCTAACTTGGGTAAAATAAATTTGATGAGATAACTAATGTTGTGTAAATGATTATTTTCCATAGATTTAATTTGAAATATTTAATTCCATAATGAATTTTACATGAGTAGGAATGGATTTTTAAATGATGGAAATTTGTATTTGATGTGCCTTATGTTTAATTTAGGTTAAATTTTATATAGTTTGAAAAGATGATTTTAATTGAAGTAATGTGTCATTTTGGTTCTTGGGCACGGTTGAGTACTTACCTCCAGAGGCTAGGGAATGGTGTGTATGCATGTTTGTGGTTGCACTTCTTTGTTAATCATTTTACCTTGTGAATATTTTTTGGGTGGTAGCTCCTAGCTTTATGGGTTTTGATACTTTGTGTAGTCACGAGATCGTCATGCCTCGTGCGTCTTGTTTTGAAAGAATGTCTTTATGTTTTGAGAATTGAGGTACACCCTTTACTTGTCTTGGTTTTGGGGTAATCATAGGGGAGAGTGGCTCTTCTTGGGGCCAGTGTACAAGTGGTCACCCATGAAAGAGTTTCCCTTAAATAAGTGATAACCTAATTAATGTATCTAGTGGTTTGGGTTAGTTAACACATAACAAGACTAAAAACATACACCTCACCCCTGTCGTTAGTGCTCTCAAAGGCTAAGGATGGGTGGGAAGACCTGGTTGGTAAGGTCACTACCTTGTCTCCGTGAAAGGTAAGTGGCTTCGCATGAGTCACCCTATGGGGTGGCATCTTGAGACAGGATGCCTGGTTAACCATAAATGGAGGCGGTTCCTAGTGTTAGGCAGCCTGGTTAATCCACATAGATGGAGGTGGTTCCTAATGTTAGGTAGCCTGGTGAATCCATGTAAGGCCATGCGATGACACTCTCCCTTTGTGCCTATTGTTTTCCCTTGTTCTTGGTGCCTCTGGAGTTGTTTTATTGTTGTTGTGGTTTATGTTTGTATGTGGTCTTGAGTTATGTGGTGTTAGTCCTTTGTGTTTTTAACTTTGTGGACGAGGACCGTCTTTCTTATTGACTCCTTACATGAGGGGTGTTCCTTCGGTTTCACAAGGTCAGGTGGAAACGTGCAATGCACCCATTGGGTCCCCTGTAGATGATTGTGGCATGAAAGTAGATGCAGTGATTCTAAAACTTTTCACATAGAAGAGTGCACCTTTTATGTATTCAATTCTGCATTATTGTATTCTTCTGGATTTTGATGTACACTTCCCAATATTATAAGGGAAGCAACTTTGTAATGTAATATGGTTTTCTCATTGTGTTGTATCTGTGGAAATATGTTCCACGAATGTAACTTTGAACTCAGAAGTTGGAATGTAATAATATGTTATTTGTGCATTTATTTATTTATCGTGTTCATGTTGGGATGTATGTTATATTTATATTATTTTTTATTCATGCTTCTATCATTTGTTTAGTTGGTTTCGAGTAGCGCACCATGTTACCTTGTGGGATTAGGTTAATGCTATATGATATACTTATGTTGATTAAATTATTAAATTATGTTAAATGAAATTGTTGTTATTTAAAAAAAATGTTATGTTATTGTTAGTAGTTGTGTCCTATGGGGTTTGCGTGGTGGGACATTACAATTATCCTATTCAAGTTTCATGATCAAGATCTACACTCATTGAGGCCACTTCATGCTAGTTTTCAAATTTGCAATCCAAGGTTTCAACAAGGTTTGGTGAGTTGTTATGTGCATTTGTTCATTCATCTTCTTTCATGCTTTTCTATTTCATTTCAAGGTTTAATTACCAAAACGTTGTTTGACCAAGGAAAACCCCGATTCCCTAACAAAACAATATTTTTCTCTCTTGATGTGTGTTTGTAGATCTAGGTGAATTGGAGCTTGAAGATACTTTGAAGACAAAGTTGCAAAAGTTGCAGAAGTTAGCTTGAGGCTCACAAAAATTCAAATATGGAGCAAGATATAAAACTTATTTACATGAAATCAATGGGAAAGTGCTTATTTAATCCATCTTTAGAGGCTCACAAAGTTTCAACTCGAAAAATTTCTCCTAAGACACTTTTCAGTTTTTGGGACACTTTGCAATTGTTTGGGCATATGAGTCCTAGTATAACCCTTTTGTAATCTTTTTGTAGATCCTAAATAGTCATCAAAAGATTCTAGAGCCTTCCTAGATTCTTATAGTAGGACTAAATCGCCTAGTCTGGCGTATGAGTCCCAATGCACTTCAAAAAGTAGAATTTTAGAGTTGTAGACCTTGCTTGGAATCCATCAATTTACTAGGTTCCTTTCTGTCTGATTTTTGTTTTCTAATTTGATTTAATGCTTTTAATTTTCTAGGGTTTAGTGCATTAGAGTTTGCGTTTCTCCTTTGAAGCTTCATTTATGGTGAACCCTCATTTAATCACACAAGGAAACCACCTAGTCCCTTCTCTCAATTGAGTCACTTGGTTGAGGGATCTTGGTTTCCTAATGAACTAAAGAGTGAAATAGGTCCCTAAGTTCCATCTCCCAAAAGGTGGACCCCTATTTCGTTTGGTTCAGGGACCCATTTGACAAAGAGTATAGATTTAGGCATAGATCTTGATTCTTTATTAGGCACCTCTTCATCAAAATATAAAAGATGACTAATACTATTGCCAATTTGTGAGAGCCCATCCAAAAATTGATATTCCTCTAGAAAATTATACAATCTAACCTTGTTAAGAGAAGTAGAGATGTCACATGATAGTGGTTTGAAGTTCAGACACCACTTTTGCATATAGAAGTAGGCATTCTCCACCTTCCAAGTGCCATGATTGAGGATAAAGTCTCAATTGGCTTCCTAAGCAAAACCAACAATGAATGAAACTTTCACAAGAATTTTAAGAACTGCCATCCCTCCCAATTCTCCTTAACCCAATTGTGGGTTTATGCATGTGCAGTCCAAAGGCTAATGATTTTTTGTAGTTACCCTAGGTTAGCTTTGCTTCTTCAAATTTCTTCACCTTGGATTCGACTTTTGACTTTTGAAGTGTTTTGGTAAGCTCCTCCATGTCTTCATCCACTTGCCTTCAATTTTTAGTTAGGTTCTAGTCTCTCGATCTCTAATCACATTTGTCATAATCCTCTTTGCACCAAAATCTCTTCCAAATTTTTATTATTGAAATTTACATATCTACTCTTTCCTTCGATAACGTACCATTTTTCTTATTTTAAAATAATAATTTTTACATTTATATAAACATTAATTTAAATTATTAATCCAAACCCATCTATACTAAGCAAAATTTGTTTATCATCATAATTTAATTAATTTAACTAGGGGAGATGACCCAACATGTTTCAATAGTTGTTATAGCATTTGTTGATTTAATACCCAATATTTTTAATATTGGACTAATAGTTGTGACTTTAAAGTTGTCAATATTTTTTTTATTGAAAAAAACAAAAAATTATAGCAAGAGATACAAATAGAACTGTTGTAACCAAGAAAGCTATAGCAAGGAGAAATACACAGTCATGTTAAGCACTTTTAACCCTCAAAACCAATACAAAAATCTACAATATAAATCCTCAGCAAGTCCATTTACAACAACTTAAGTTTCAACTTTGATATGATCAATTGAAACCTTGTACTCTTGAAATATACCCTAATAAAATCCTTGAAATGTTTGTTGCAACCCTACCAAGATGGCCAATCCAGTTGATTTGGCAACAAATCCCCCTAAGGATCTTTTGCCAATAAACCTTTGAATAGCTACCCATAATTGAATGAAATGTATTCCTTAGATCTCAAAAGCAACAAATCGTGCGATGCCACATCAATGTACCAATAGAACATGATTTAGTGCACAAGTATCAATGTCACTTATTTTTGGGCCTTTTTGGACACCTCGACAAAAAGCATGTTGATGTGACATCATGTTTGATGATGTGACCTTGAAACCTTAGTTATAAGCCAAAGACTTGTCAAGTAAGCTGCTCTAAAAAATTGAGTGATTTGAAATTTTCACATAAGATTTTTGAAAAAGACGAATCTAAAATGCTCAACTACCATAATATATTTACTTCTTCAAACTTTACAATCAACTTCACTTTGGGCAAAGTCACATCTTCAACCTCTTCTTGAGCACCTAAACTTTGGTGTGAGGATTTAATTTCCTTGAAAAGCACAAGAAATCTGAAATTTTATTGAATCAAACTCGCGAAAAGTAAGAAGAAAAAACGTGGACAGGCTCACCTGAAATCATGAGTCCCACATGATTTGTCTGTAATGCCGTGATTGCTTTCAATGCTATAAAGAAATGTTAGAACAGTCCCTTCAGATACGACACTCAGCGGGGCCCAACATAAATATATATTGTCGTACCTTCGAATTGGTCTTTCCCTGATTGTTGCAGAATGAAAGTGGTGTTTGTTCGCACAGACAGCGCCATTGATTCAGCGTTACTTTCTTCTTGATGTCTCTTTTACTTGCTTTCATGTCAATCGCTGAGAAAATGTACAGTAAATGTCGGCCATATTAGCCGTGAATGCTTTCTTTATGTGCATATTTAATAGATTGAGAAATGGAATTTGTGTGTATGGAGAGAGCGCGTAGCATCATGCCTTTCCAGGGTGGCTTTAACTTGCAGCCACATATACATCTTGGTGGGGTCTAATGATTTAGGAAAGGAAATGTTTTTTATTAGTTCACGATATGGGGCGATCTGTTTTTGGGTTTACACATGGCTTAAAGTATATGGGACTACCTCACACTCCTACTATGTAGGAGGCACCTAACTCATGCTTCACAATACAATACGAGGTGTATATACCCTATCCCCTGCAAGATTTGAACTTATGACCACTCTTTTAAGAGTACAAGTTCTCCACCATTAGGCCAACTTAGGTCTTTCTCTATGCAGTATCAACCTATTATACAATGCCACATTGCATCCAAGGTGTCGGCAAGAATTCCTTTGTCGACGTGGCAAGGGGATTGTTTTGTTTGCACAATGTATTCTTGTATTGCATTGTGGGTAAATTAAGCTTGTTGGTTAATAAATAGGACATGTAGTTTCATGTTTGGTCATTGGTTAATGGGCCTTTGATCTTCTTTCAATTCTACTGTGTCTGGTATTTAATCTTGTATGTGATGTCTTTTTCTAACATGTTATTAGTGCGTGTGTGGGCAAATATGAGGAATTGATCTTAATGTGATGTTTCAACCATTCTCTAGTTGTGGATTAACATTCAATGTTCAAATGTTTTAACTCCTAGTTCATGTATATATGTTTTTGAAATTCATTCATGCCATTTTAATGGCATTTGTGATTTGTAGCAAGGGCTGTAAAATATTACACATAGTTATTATTGTATGTAGGTATGGTTGTTGAATTGAAAGGAGCAATAAATTTCAAGAAAAGTGATTCATAATTAAAAAATCAAGCTAACCTAATATGCTTGCTATTTGTATACTTCCTACAACAATAGTATAATGCACTCAACATTGAGGTGCATTTCAAATTGGTGTAAAGCATAGTGCTAGTAAATGCCACTAGCCATTTATTATGTCATTTAACTACAACCTTTTATGAGATATAAGTTAAAATTGTACAAATCCAATTATTGTATGCCTTGAACAATGTTAAGATTGTATTAATAAGTGGTCAATTTGTTTAGCCGATGAGAAAAAGAGGTAAAATTGTTAATCCAATGAGAATGTAAATAATTTTAAGTATTTCAATATTTTTGATTAAAAAAATTACACATATACTTTACAAAAATTAAATATAAAATTTAGATATGAAAGATTATAGTTTACAATGGATTACTAGGTACACATATCAATAACTTTATAAATAATTCTATTTACAATAGTATCTACCTAAAGGTAGTTAGGTAATGAGTACATTCAACTTAGGTAAATTAGAGTTGGGTACATATTGAAATAACAAATGCTAATTTTTAAGAAATTAAATGTGAATGTAATGTGCATTTAGCTTTTTGAATTGAAGATGAAGTATGGATGTCGATGAGTTGTATAATTGACTCATCATATAAATCATAAAACTGATGTCTTTGAAATGTTGATTGTCTCAAAACTTGCACAAAATTATAAATATTGGCTGATCAATCTTACAGAAAAAATCAATCCCATGTGGCATAAATTTGATCTTTGGGGTGCAATCCTGACATGGTTGAATGCAAACTACTCTCATCTAATTCACTTTGATGCTTGCTCTTTATTGCCATGTAAGAATTGGTCATAAATGGAAATACCTTAGGGAAATTAATAAATTGTGAGGGTTCACAAGTTCCCCTTAGTCAACCACCTTGAAAGATTGAATTTATGGCCTTAGATAAATATTGGTAGACAAAAAGCAAGTATGTGACTGCTTAAATGTGAGTTTTGATGAAAATAATGATCATCTTTATTGTTCTAAATCAATTTGTTCCTATGAATGTTCTTTATAATGTTGGTAATGCTTGTTATTTTAAGTGTTAATTAATTTACTTAAAATAAATTTCTTTAAATACGAAGATATAAAGAAATAGTTGTAAGAATGCGTACCAAGTTGGCTCCCAAAAACTAATAGGAAAGTGAGGAAGTCAATAGTTTGAAATTTAGAAATTTCAATATAAGGTTAGATTTGTGTCATGTGAGAACATTCTCACACATTGCACATTGCAAGATTGAATTAGGAAGGGGAATCAAATGTTGGGACAAATTTAATGGATGTGGAAGTATCATGGGCTAGTAATGAGGCAAATGTGTGAGAATAGGTGGAGGCGTGGTCAAAGATAAGATCAAGTGTAGATTAATGTATGTAGGTGAGAGTAAATGAGGATGGTTAGGGATCAAGAATGAATGCAAACTTAGGATAAAAGAGTGCCACATGTCACTATGCAATCATATTAAGGTATCTTCTAAAAAATGGGCATAAAACTAAATGGGAATTTATCATGGGTATGCAATTTTCACAATTACAAGCAAATAAAGGTAGAATGAAGGAACAAGGTCTCAAGTTGTAAGAAATCTCTGCATACATAACATATTAGGCATTTCTAAGTGTGTTTGATATTGTAGGGAAGGAAATGGTGCCCCTAGTGTAACTCTTAATATGTGGCTTGAGGCATGTGAGTGTAGTATCATAAATTGTCACCTCTAACAATTTCACACTAGAGGTTTGGTGTTCTATTACATGCTAATTATTTATATTAATAATTTATTTCTTTTGAGGCCATATTAAGAAAATACATTAAATTCCCCAACATCCCAAATTTCTAGAGCGAAAAAGACCTAGAAAGGGGTGCTAGGTGCTCTAGTTCTAAGAATTATCTTTTTAAGAGTTCTAAATTCCAATGTTGGCCTTCAGTGTCTTGAAAAATTGCACCTTGTCAGCCTAAATCCAAATATTACTCGAGATGCATATATAAACAATTATTTTCCTATCATTTGGACAACTATTATGAACTATAATCATGAATTATGAGTGATTATGCACTAATTGTGAACACACATGTAAATACTCTTTATTCTTCTTTACATGCTTGCTACAAATCTCTATTTTGTTATGTGGACTAACCCTTATAGGTATTCAAGGATATTTTTCCCTTCTTCATCAACTGCTTGTGGCAACTTGTGGCATGACATCACTCCAACAAGGGTTTCATACCTAAGGTAAATCTATCTTATGTTATTACATTTATTATAATCTTTATCATTTACTTTACTTTTGCTCCCCGAGAGCACGAGATATTTACCATCATCATCATTGTTCTTGTTGAGGTGGAAACACCAACACGAGGTTTGACTTAGGTAAAATATTATTTGAAACACAACCATTTTCCCTCTTTTTGTGTGTGCAGATCCAAGTTTGGAACTTTTGATAGTGACAGGCTACAAGAAGGTAAAGAAAACTACAACAAGTTGATAGTACTTCATACTAGCTAAAAACCCTCAAACTAGGGTGCCTAGTGCCCATGTTGCTCTTATTCAACCTCTACTTCTAGTGACATGTGTCCCTCTATCTACACATTTCAGATATACGTAGTTGTTTAAGTGCTTTTCTATTTTCATCTATGTGCTCATTCGTATTTTTAGATTAAGGCATATATCAATTAGGTTAATTTAATCACATCTTATAAATCTTCCTTCTTCGCAAGAAAGGAACAAAACCTAAGAATATTTTCTCCCCTTTGAAGTAGTTAGCCAATCATAACACCCTTGTTGGTTCATGTTCAAATATTAAGCAAAAAATGATTGATCCAAGTTAATCTACTAGTTAGATCTAGGATCTCTTTTCACATTTAATAATGAACACATAATAAAATAGGGAAGGCTTGATGCCCCCAATGTGATAAGATGGTTCTTAGTGCATGATGAGACATGTGAACACAACTTCATAAGATGTGGTCATGAGAACATACATAAAGGTGATTTCCCTCACATGGACAACATAGTGAGATACGGCTTAAGGAATGTAATGAGCACATGAAAGATTTTAAATGATGCATAACCACTTGAATGATAAGGTACAATGGCTCCAAGGTCAAATGGGTGTCATGCGAGAGTCACAACTAGGTAATATTATTAATGTATGAGTTTGTAAGTGAACATAAATATGATGTTATCATGAAATCACATGTAGAATCAATTCATCTTCTTGATTTCCATTCTTACATGGTGTAATTCATTTTGTAATAAAATATTAGGGCACATGGTGTAAAGATAATTTTAGAGAAAAATGGTACATTGATGATCAATAAATATCTTGTGATCAATGAATGAGAGTCACCAAATCAATATACTAATCAATAGGCATTATTTCATAAATGTCATAAGTGTATGATAAGGGCCTTAATATATGTATGGTAGAAAAATATTGCTCAAAATATGAGTAGTTCACAAATTTCACCATCAATAAAATGGTTCATCATAAAATCATGTAGCATAGGCATATACCAATGAACATACAAAAAAATAAGGTAGTAAAGATAGAACAAAATAATACATAAGAGTCAAACAAGACATGATGGTAAGCATGGAGAGCTAACATAAGAATAATGTAAGAAATATGCTACGCCTAATTGTGGAAACAAAGAATAAACCATAATATAGAAGGTGAAATGAGAATGGAATGTGTAATAAACATGGCATAATCAAAGGTGCAAAGTGCAAAGATGCATAAGGTAAATGGGTGAATATACGAAGGAGGTCACAATATACACGACATAAAAAAAAAGGATAGTACAGACGTGAACACTTACAACATGTCCAAAGTGACTTATGTTAGAATGCATACCATTAAAGGTGCCTTGAAATCATCCCACATGCTATCTAGGAACTTGGACACATGAACATAAAGCTGAGAAAATAAAGCGAAATCATCAGTAGTGAGAAGGCTAGGAGAGAATATCTAATAAAAGTGATATTCCTCATCATGTCCATTAGGTGGTTTCTCTTTTATGTCATGTGTGACCTCAACATAGGGTGTGATATAGTGAGCAAGACTAATTTCTTGACACATGATTTAATTTTATATGATATTCAAATAATTATTACCACTCTATGACCCAATTAGTTTTCCCTAATAACAATAAGCTAATTTGGTGGATAATTTTTCTTTAAATCTATAATCAACACCCATTCCTTAGCAACCATCACATGTCACATAAATAGTTCAACTTGATGCAAGACATATGCAACCAAGCGTTCACAAATCCTCTCTTCATTTAGTTACTTGAAAAGGACATAATGTGAACTATTACACTCCCTTTCTTTGTTTATTCATTCGGGAGGTGGGATTCCCCCCTCATTTGGCCCTCTCTTTTGTTACTAGGTTGGGTTTCTACTAGTGATGCAAGGCTTAACTTGTTGAGCATGTTTAATCAAGCGGTCTCAATCAATGCCTTGACTCATTTGATTGAGTGAATATGTTCCCTCATGAGAGAGAAGCATCATTCTCTCCACCACCTCCATAGCCATATTCCTTAAACATTAAAAGGAGGTGTTGAATCAACTAGTTGTGAACAAAACCATCAACAAGTCATATTAAAAAATAGAGTATTCGATAGACTTTTTCTCATTGTCTATTTTTGTTCCTATCTCTCTATGACTATATGTAGATAGGAAGAAGTAACAATTCTAAAGGATTACATAGGTGGAATTTGAACTTTGCTATTTATGAATATTGATAACTTGAGGTGGGTGCCACTAATTACCCCTTAAAATTTCATGGACCATGCCCAACCTTTGCATATCAATATTTTATGCTTATAAATGATAGTGTATACAATTTTAATTGACAATGACTAGCTAATCTATTGGAACGACCAATTCAATGCTCCACATCTTTGATACAAAAAAACATTGTCATTATATTCTAATTGATACTATTAATTTATATGTATGATAAAACTCATTTGAAAATATTTCTCGCTAAAACCAATCAATCTACTTTAAACTAAAAAAATGTATTCAATTATATATACCTATCAACATATTCATTAAATATTTAAATACAATTACAAATATAACTAGTATATATATTTTCTAAATAATCTATATAAAATACTATCCAGCTGTTTATTTTTTTCGATTAGCAAATATAAAATAAATAAAAAATCATTGTATGACTTATTAGATGGAAAAAACAAAAATTATTATGAATAAAAATCAATAAAAAAATCATTACACATGAAAATAGAAAGTCATTTTTCTTTTTCTTTCAAATTTTGCTGACCACTTATATGTCAAGTTACATCTATGACATAAAAATGTACTACAAATTTAGTAACTTTCTCAAAATAAATTCAAAATCAAATGGGTATACAAATTTCACCATTTAAAATTCTAAACCATATGAGAGAATATGAAAAGGGAGTTTGCAGGTGTATAGAATCCAATTGCTTCCGACATACGACACTTTTTCTTTGAGGTCTCCATTGAAAGTAGCTTCCATCTAGAACAAAGTTAGAGAACGAACATTTTGCTCCTTTCTTCCTCACGTTACACGTATTTTGTCTTGCTTAAATAATATCCACTTTACAGTTTTCTTTGACCGTTCAAGTGTCAACACGTATTTTACAGGACATTTTTTTTGTTTTTAAATACTTTTCAATTATAAAATGTATATTAATTAAGTACAGCTCAAACATCATATTCTAGATATAATTTCTCATTCAAACCAACTATATATATATTTTTTAAACCATACTTCATACCATTAAAATAAAACACAAACATTAATTAAAAATAACTCGCACGATTAAATCTAAAATTTCTAAAAAAATATTATAATACTTGCTATCTTATATTGCATGGCATTTAGCCTCGCATCAAAATGAGCGCGAAACTTACAACCCAATTGACACGAAAATCATCGTTACTGTGAATTACAGTTAAAACCAAAATCCGGGACCGCAATCAAAGGAAAGGTATAAAACGTGTCATTACAACATTGATTCTTTACAGGGAGTGGGCTCCGCGTGCCTCATTCTTTGCAGGGAAATAACTAGTTATCGTACTGGTTCCCTACATCCTCGAAACAGCAAAAAAAATCTGGTCCTGTTGGTGGTCAGGGTTGCTTGCCTTATCATTAGGGATGATCTTTTTTATTTTCCATTGAGCCCTTCAATTCTTACATCTGAAATCATGGATCTCAGATCTCGTCGACATGGGAAGAGTATACTGAATGTCGAAAAATTAGCTTACAGATCGTTTCTTGTATGGACATCTGTTTTGGGTTTCTTTCTAGTAGGCTTGTGTTTAGTCTGGCAGGAGACCCCTACCAGTAGATATTCTTCTGTAAATTGGATACCACAATATCTAAACAGCTTGCAGCTCTCTTCTGGGTTTGAGGATCGATCTTCAGATACGGCTAGCCAGGAGAAGCTTTCTGTAATAAGAGGAGTGCCTTTGAAAGGAAAGGCGGTAGAGTCCTTTAGGGCTCATCTTGACTGTTTCAGGTTAGTTTCTGGTTTTGTTTATGGATACTTGAATAGCCGTTAAGTTATGATTAATGTGTCAGCTATTTACTTGGGAATGGCTGTTTAAGGCCAACTTTTTAATTGTTCTATTTATAGATGTGATTATGTGCTGCAGATGTAATTAAGCATTTAATTAATGTGAAGTGAGTCAGGTAAGTGGGTGTATAATTCGACCCCGAGATATCTGCCATGGAATGCTGCAGGAGATCCATATGCCAGTCAATGCGATGGTCGCCATTCAACTGTAGCAGGAAATGCAGTGGGTGGATGGGCTGACATACTGGCTTCTCAGGGAGGAAATTGGACTGTAAGCTGTAGAACAATCTTATGCTTTCAAGATCTGTATCAGAAGATTTTACTAGTGAAAATTGTTTTATCAGTGATGAATCTTGATGGTGTTTCAGGTTAGGGAAGAGTTGAAATGGGTATGGAGGACTAGTGATAAGTGTCCCTTGGTACCAGTAGATAGAGATGACCTTTGCAGGTACTGTTCAGTCTAGATCTTGGTTAAGCTTCTGCATTAATGGTGTAAAATTGTTCTTAGGAAAGTTGCTGCGTGAGTCTAACTACTGTTTTGGGATACCTTTCATGAAGGTTGGTGGGAGCGTATGGGAATGTTTTGGTTGTGGGAGATTCCATTAATCACCTTGTACAGTGGTCGCTCATAAACAATCTGTTGAAGAACAGAAGTGACCCTAATGTGGTAATTGATTCTTCTAACTGCAGAACTTGCCCAAGCTTTGAGGTTTGCAGCGACATTGCAGGGCAAGGAAAGAAGGGATTCAAGGTTGGGTTTGTGAGGAATGACAGGATTTCTACCATCTCCAATGCCAGTAGCGACACAGTGGAAAACTTTTTGGAATGGCCATGGATTCATCTCCTCAGGGAATGGGACATCCACATCTTACTCTTGAACAGGGGAGCACATTTTGAAACAGATGAGATCTACTCTGAGTCTCTCCGTAGAACATTCTCTTTACTTCACTCTCTATATCCTAACCTCCTTGTTCTATTCCGGAACACTCCACCTGGTACAGTTATTATTTGACATCACTAGATTCTCACAGTCCATAATAATTGTGCATTCTTTTTTAAGACATCAGATTTTTAATTCCATAATGTGTTTTTTTAATGTTTCTGAAATTGGCTGGTTGAACTTTTTTCTGTCAATATTTTGGATCACTGATTCAAAACATTGACAGAAAACATTGATGCAGTCAAATCTGAAAACATTAAAAAAAATTATTGGATTTTATCCATCAATTAGAAGTTCAAATTTTCAGAAAAATAATTTATCACTTTTGTGTTTGGACAAGGCGCTTCTAATGAAACTTCCACTGATTCAGTGTAATTGTTATTAGGACATGAAAACTGTACCAGTTACAGGAGACCCATATCAGAACGGCAAGTGATTAAAAAAGGAGAAGATAAGTTCCACTGGTCTGAATTTCAGAGGCAGAATGCTTTGGCAAAGAAGATTGTAGAGGAATACGAGTACATTTATATGGATGTAGATGTGATGTTGAGCAAGAGACCTGATGGCCATATCAACGAGAAGGATTGCTTACATTATTGCATTCCAGGCCCTTTGGATACCGTAGTAGAATTGTTTTACAATATCTTAAAACTTCTGCCGACAAGAACAAATTTAGATAGAAAAGCTTAGAATAGCAGTATAATTCTTTCATTTTTTCTCTTCATATGAAATTTTGCAGTCAGGAAATGAATTACTTTTAGCTATTTGAATAAAACTCTTTGGGAGGCTTTTGAGACTCCAGCGGTGGAGGTGTGTATTAATAACGGCCTAAATATTCTATAGTTAAAATAGATAAATATATTGAATTATGTATGACAGGTTTAAAATTTAGGGAATGTGAAAAAAAAATATTTAATTTATATATAAATTATTAAAAAAATTATGTTTTATAAGATCAATTGTGATAGGTCAATATTATATGTATTATTCAAAAATTAAAGTAAATTAATTGTTTTATATTTTTTCACTGTTGTAAAACAGCTTTAAAAAATGATTTGTTTTATTGAAATGATTGGATAATCCCAAATATGGTGTAGCCCATCTTAGCTGCAATCACGAGAGATGCTCATTAGAATCGTGAAAGAAATCATTGCAATAAGTGCCATCGAAGAATGTAGAAAATTGTAATTACCAAATTATCACCATTGGGTATCATAAATCCATCAAGCATGTGAACCTCAAAATTAAACATGGATGTAGAAGAAATGGGGCATTAATATAAATCTTTATACAAATTTGTAAGAAGAAAATTTAAGCATATAAAGAGTATATTTCCATTCATGCAAATAGCTATGTGGTTAGCATGTTTGTTGATTATTTAAAAGAATTTAATCTTATGACTTTTTCTTCAAGTATATTGGCTTTATCTATATTATTTTATATGGTATATTGATATTATTTTGATTAATATCAAATTTATAATATTATTATTGATGAAAGATGAGGTTATTTAATTGCAGCTATCTATTATCTTTATAGTGTCTATTAATAATTTAAAAATGTATTTTAAATGTTATATTATTTATATATTAAAGTTTAGATTATTATAATTTATTTATTTTGAAAATAGTTGTTTCTCATAATTAATTGGTTGAAGACATTTGACAAGGATGATGGTGTGTTCCTTGATTACACTATCTACTAAGGTTCAAATCCCTCATAGATACAATGAGAAGGGGTGGTGGTGGAATCATGCAAAATAATTAGGTCATTTAGTTCAAATAAAAAGCACATGTAAAAGAATCAAGCCACTAGGGTTAGCTCTAGGAAAATTCATCGCTAGCAATTTTCACCGCCAACAATTTATTAAGGGAAAATTCATCGCCACAACAAATTCACCCCAAGTAAAATTCACCACCAACAATTCACTGCCATGGAAAATTAATCACATTAAAATTAATTTGATTAATTTTTTTGCGGCGGTGAATTGCTGGGTGAATTTTTCATGGTGATGAATTTTCATGCGGTGAGTTGTTGGCGGTGAATTTTCCGTTGATGAATTGCTAGGGTGAATTTTCCATATGCCACTATGGCTATATGAGAAAGATGGATTTTTATTCTTCTTGTGTAGGATTTGCACACATGAGAAATTACAAGGTCTAGGTACGAAAACTTCCCATTGTCAAACTAGCTAGAATGTCAACAATGAGAAATGGAAAAATGGCCAAATGGTTGGGGAGACCATCCATATTCAAATGATAGGGAGAGCCTTATTAGGCATGCTTGGAGCTATGGTTGTCACAATGATGCCACATAAAAAATATGTAAGTCTTTGCGGCAAAGAGGCATCCCTACTAGTAGGAGGTGGTGGCACATGAACAACCATACATGGGGTTTTAGCCTGGTGCTCAATGAGAGTATGCAAGTGGTAAAATTCCAAAGCCACTTTATTAATGTGGGCCTATATTCAAGTAACATGAAATTAGAGCATATAATTAGCTTTTGTATAAATGGGTGAATGTTTATTCACAAAAAACCTAAAATGAGAACAATTTTTTTCTTTTCAAATAGAAGAAAAATATGACTTTGAAAGAATGCCAAATTTGGGTGTATCTTGGTATTTTGGTCTAGTCTCCTAAAATAATCATATGCTAGGAAAGAAATCTAGCTTGAAAGACTTAAAAAAATTCTGATTCCATTTCGAAGGGTAAACCCACAAATGTGCTTTACAATTCAAGTGAGGAAGGAAAAGTTGAAAAAAATGACCCCATGCAAAAAAAATTGCTTTTAGGGGTTTGAGCGAACCAAAATAGGGTTCACTAGAACCCAAGTTCGAGCGAACCAATGTAATGATGGGGCCCACCATTCTCAACAAAAAACCAAAAGTGAGCGCTTGTGGAGAGGGGGTTCGCTTGACCCCCCTTTTCCCCCTTCTCCCTCTCAGGCGCCAAAAAAGTCTAGGATTTTGTGCTTCGAAGCTTGGGTTGAGGATGAAAATGGAGAAGACTTCACAGACCCAACTAGTTGATGGTATTCCTCAAAATGAGCTATCCAACAAATATAATTTTAATATATTTTTGTTTTATTATGTATTTGTTTTCTTAGTTTTATTAAACATAGGTTTTTCTTTGAAAATCAAGCTCTCTTCTGCACATGTGGAAAAATAGCAGATTATCAAATTTTTTTTTGAAAAATATGGGTGCGCTAGATATTGAAATCCTTGATGCAACAAAAAAAATTGAATTTCGATACATATAAAAAAAGTTACGTTGTATACGGTCCGCCTGTGTCTGAATTGTAATTGGTTTGACTTCGAAACTTGATTAAGGAAAAAATATTCAATAAAAAACTATGAGACCAATTGGAAGCACTAGATATCGGAGTTACAAATCTAACTTCGAAAGAATTATATTTTTATCCTTCATGGAGAAAAGATTATGTTGTATATGGTGAATGCCACTCCTTAAAAATGTTGTTTGCTGAAAAAAACTAGTTTTCAAAGAAGATGCAAAAAGAAGTGCAATATGATTCCAATTTTTATGAAAAAAATATATTTAAAATCTACAGACAAAATTTCACAAATTACTAGTTTGTATCATCTTCAAATTCCTCACAGTTTAGTCGCTATAGGTGCCCAAAAGTGAAGATTTAATTAGAAAATAATATCTCAGTGTCTAGTTTGGCCAAAAATTGTAAATCAGTATTGTGGGATCACCCCCAAGCATGTTGAGAGTTTGGACATAACTAGAATAAGTGTTTGAGAGTTTTCACATGTCCACAAAAAGATAAAGGGGAATATTAAAATCAAGTAAAAGTTGAGATCTAATGAGGAGATCATGGTATAGGAGACACCAAGTAAATTGAGCCAGCTTGGGAACCATAAGAGTGGATAATTTGTTTTGAATAATGTTAAGCTATTGAGGAGTAGTGGACTAGAGATTCTGCTTGACATTTATTTTAGGAACCATTGGAAAATGGGGAGAAAATCAAGAATATCCCTCAAAGGGTATGCGATTCCTGAAATGAGTATCTCAATACCATTATTAATCCTTCCACCATGGCTTGTTGCAATAGATCTAATATGAATCATATCAAGAGGAATTGAATCCAAAATAGTGTTGAAAGAATCCAAATTTGGGTTATCAAGCCTATATTTGACTTTAAATTTAGGCCAAGAAATCAAAGTCTTATTGCTTCTATAAAAAAGTTTAGAATAATACAAATCCCACATTTTTACAACCTTAAAGCATAAAACCAAGGAACTTTGGAAAGAGGTCTATCTTGGCATGTGATCGCAAGATACCACCTAAGAGATTGATAGTTGATAAAATACTAGTTGTAAATAATTCATATTCTATTTAAGCCATAAATTGATAACTTCTAAGGCATGCTAGATAAATTTAATGGTAAAAGTGCCTTGAATTTATATTAACTCCTACAAGATGAATATTGTGTGGAATTAAAAAATACACCAAGATTTATGTCCATGAGGGATTCCCAAAGTAACACAATGCTTAAGGAGAAATTTATATGCTCCATTTCCATATAGGGCCTCAATAATCCACTTTGCACACAAAACCAACCCATGTGTGTAAGTGTTAATTAAGCCAAGACCACCAAAGTTACGAGGAAAAAATAGAATCCCCTCATGGCTCTCTAAAATCCTTTTCCTTACTTTAAAGAGGACCAAAAAAAAATCTAAGCAATCAGTTCAACTTTTGGTAAGAGGATTTTGAAGGAACCTATTAAGAAGATTAGTACACATGAGTAGCAATAAGAACTTGGAGAAAATCAGAAACTTCCCAATAAAGGGAAGATGTTTGGAAACTTAATAGTGTAATTTTATCTAAATGAATGATAGTACAACTTGCTAAAGAGTCGTAGAGGAAGAGTGAAGGAAAATGAGATACCAAGAAACCTGAAAACCCCCCTATGCGTGATTCATTTCCAACCATAATAATCAATCCAAGGGGGTTTGGGTAGGAAATATTGGCAACAACACTACCTTTTTCTCCAGTGGATGCTAGAGTTAGAAGCAAAGAATATTTGTATTTAAACATTGTAAATAATGACTCATATTATCTCGCTCATCCAAGAGAGTGAGGAAGGAAACCTTAGTGAAATGAACATTAACAAACTAGAGATGAGAATTAGGAAGAGATACACCTTTCACTTGTTATGAGAAAATATCATTGGAAAGAACATAGCCACACCCTTTAGAAACCATAACATAAACGGTTGGAGCTAGAGCACAACCTTGAAAAATGGAGTGAAAAATCTTAAAGGATGAAGATTGGTGGCCATTATTAGTGAGGTAGGCCAAGGTACCTACAAAAATCATTTAAATAGAATAGGGAAAGTTGGGACCAATACCAAGGGCCTTGAGGATGACAGGGATGAAAGGCCATTCCATTTAGTCATACACTTTAGAGAAAATGATTTTGGTGATGATGGTATGCTAATTTGATTGCCTAGCACATTCCATGCCTTCTTAGACAACAACAATGTTGTTAACAACATAATGAATTTTGATAAAACTAGTTTATTTTGATGTAGATGTGCAATGCAAGAGACTTGATTATTATCTTGTAGGAGGTATTCAAGGGAGTGATCAATCACCAGTTACATATTTCTTCAATATATACAACTTTAGATATGAATTTGATATTTTCATTATTTATGAGAGCCCCTAAAGAACTAGTAAAATAACCTTCTTGATAGACCTGATAGATATTGAAACTAATTATACTCTATAAGACTTTATAAAATTTACATAAAATAACACAACAATCAAAATATTTATCATTTATATCATTAAAAAATTATATATAAAAATGAAAAGATCACAATATATTTAATGCCAATAATTATACATTAAACAATTGGCGATATAAAATCAAAATGCTCTAAACATAAGTACAAATTTCACATGATTAAAAACATCTCAAGAATCATACTACTATGAAGTTCTAATATTTTTCCATTTTTTCAGAAATACAAATTGTAGATCATGCTTTCCAAGCCTTTTACATCCCAATCTCTCATGTATCTTGAATCTCAATGCCCATTTTTATCTATTTTCTTCGTTGGATCTACAAAAGATATATCATATAAATTTAATTTAAATTATTTGAATATCAGTCTACTCCTAAGAAAAAATACAACATATGAAAAGTAAGTTATCCCCCGTTTTGAAGGATGGGAAATAATACAAGCCTTATCCCAAACTTCCAATTTAATTGAGCCAAATTTTAGTCAAGTTATTTAAAATCAAACTCATATGTAAGATTGAATTTGATCGATAACAAGGTTCCAAGTAGTTTGACTACTTATAAATATGCATTACTATGACCCAAAATATCTTTTAGGGGTTATAATTTATTGCCACTTATCCTATTCTCATAGTTTCTAGTTCACATTTTCAAAATTTCATAAACTAATAACTGACTAATAGAAAATAATTATTTAAAATACTTGTTTATTTAAGTCTACACTTATTATTTAAAATAGACTTCTATTTTTTCCTTATTTTATATGGTAAAAAGAACCCAAATCATAATTAAAAAGTTACAGGTTTAATTTATATAATATGCACAAAAAAATATCGTTCCTATCTTACAATAGTTATGACATTTGTGGTAGATAAATGAAGATCTTTTAAGTGATAAAAAAATTAGACCTTCTAAACCAGCTGAGAAGCTTTCTGTAATAAAAGGAATACCTTTGAAGGGAGAGTGGTAGGCTAGAGTCCTTTAGGGGCTCATCTTGACTGTTTCAGATTAGTTTCTGGTTTTGTTTATGGCTACTTGAACAGCCATTAAGTTAGTAATGATTAATGTGTCAGCTATTTACGTGGGAATGGCTGTTTAAGGCCAACTCTTTAATTGTTCTATTTATAAGTGTGAGTATACCCTGCAGATGTAATTAAGTATTAATTAATTGATGTGAAGTGTGTCAGGGAAGTAGGTGTATAATTCGACTCCAGATGTCTGCCATGGAATGGCGCAGGAGATCCATATGCCAGTCAATGCGATGGTCGCCATTCAGCTGTAGCAGGAAATGTAGTGGGTGGATGGGCTAACATACTGGCTTCTCAGGGAGGAAACTGGACTGTAAGCTGTAGATTAACAATCTTATGCTTTCAAGATCTGTATCAGAAGATTTTACTAGTGAAAATTGTTTTATCAGTGATGAATCTTGATGGTGTTTCAGGTTAGGGAAGAGTTGAAATGGGTATGGAGGACTAGTGATAAGTGTCCCCTTGTACCAGTAGATAGAGATGACCTTTGCAGGTACTTTTTAGTCTAGATCTTGGTTAAGCTTCTGCATTAGTGGTGTAAAATTCATCTTAGGAAACTTGCTGCCTGAGTCTAACTTCTATTTTGGGATACCTTTCATGAAGGTTGGTGGGAGCGTATGGGAATATTTTGGTTGTGGGAGATTCCATTAATCACCTTGTACAGTGGTCGCTCATAAACAATCTCTTGAAGAACAGAAGTGACCCTAATGTGGCAATTGATTCTTCTAACTGCAGAACTTGCCCAAGCTTTGAGGTTTGCAGCGACATGGCAGGGCCAGGAAAGAAGGGATTCAAGGTTGGGTTTGTGAGGAATGACAGGATTTCTACCATCTCCAATGTCAGTAGTGACACATTGAACAACTTTTTGGAATGGCCATGGATTCATCTCCTCAGGGAATGGGACATCCACATCTTACTCTTGAACAGGGGAGCACATTTTGAAACAGATGAGATCTACTCTGAGTCTCTCCGTAGAACATTCTCTTTACTTCACTCTCTCTATCCTAACCTCCTTGTTCTATTCCGCAACACTCCACCTGGTACTGTTATTATTTGACATCAGTAGATTCTCACACTCCATACTAATTTGTGCATTTTTTGAAGACATTAGATTTTTAATTCCATAATGTTTGTGTTTTTTTGAATGTTTATGAAATTGACTCTGAACAATTTTTTTCAATATTTCGTATCGCTTCATGATCTATCATTCTCTTCGCTGTCATTTAAGTTCGATCATAAAGTATGATTCGAAATATTGACAGAAACAATCATGCAGTTAAATCTACAAACATAAAAAAAACTTAAGTTCAATTTTTGAGAACAATTATTTATCACTTTTGTGTTTGGATAATGCACTTCTTATGAAACTTCCACTGATTCAGTGTAAATGTTATCAGGACATGAAAACTGTACCAGTTACAGGAAACCCATATCAGAACGGCAAGTGATTAAAAAAGGAGAAGATAAGTTCCACTGGTCTGAATTTCAGAGGCAGAATGCTTTGGCAAAGAAGATTGTAGAGGAATATGAGTACATCTATATGGATGTAGATGTGATGTTGAGCAAGAGACCTGACGGCCATATCAACCAGAAGGATTGCTTACATTATTGCATTCCAGACCCTTTGGATTCCGTAGTAGAATTGTGTTACAATATCTTGGAACTCCTGCGGACAAGAACAAATTTAGATAGAAAAGCTTAGAATAGTAGTATAATTCTTTCATTTTTTCTGTTCATATGAAATTTTGCAGCCAGGAATGTTTTTTTTTTTTTTTTTTGGTATTTCAATAAGACTCTCTGGGAGGCTTTTGATATTCCAGCAATGGAGGTGTGTATTAATAATCACCTAAGTATACCATAAAATATAACTAGTTAATTAAGATACATAAATATAATTAATTTGTTTACAATAGATTTAAAATTCTGAGAATGTAGAAAAGTATATTTAATTTACATAAATTATTTCAAAATTTATTATTCTTTTTAGTGGGTTAATATTATATTTATTATTTAAAGATTAGAATAAATTAATTGTTTGTATACTTTTCCACTGATTTAAACAGTTTGCTCAATTATACCCACCAAGGAAAAAAATGATGGGTTTTATTGAAATGATTGCATAATCTCAATGGAATATGGTGCAATTCATCATGACTGCAATCACCATAGATTTCATTCGAATCTACAAAGATGGTAAAGAAATCATTACAATAAGTGCCATCGAAGAACAAATCTTTTAAAAATGATAAGATTTTGAATTACCAAATTATGAATGAACCAAGGGGTATCATAAATCCATCAAACATATGAATCCTCAAAACCAAACATGGATGCAGAGAAAAAGTAGTATTAATTAAATCTTTATACAAATTTGTAAATGAATTTCTTAAACATACAAGGAGCAAGTAGATTCGTGCATATAATTGTTATGTACGAGTAAAGAATTTGATCTCATGATTTTTATTTTTCTAACTATGATTTTACCGTCCATTATTAATGATTTTTAATCTAGTGTATTATTTAATACTTTTTATTACAATACATTCTTAGAATATATGACTTTTTGTCTAGATAAATTAAATCAAATTTTTATCGGAATATATCTATAGAAGATGTAAAACTCTTCACCTAAATGAATTGAATCATACGTCATCTTAGAATAGTGGATCTCAAACTTGGAACATCAAATTTTTGATCTCAGATGCAACTAAAAACTTAACAAGCATATATATATATATATATATATATAAATACCTTAACTACCATATATATATAATATAAAATACCTTGAGAGATATTTCTCAGAAGCTTATCTCACTTTTATGTGAGAAATTGATTAAAACAATAGGTGTCTGAAGAAGGATATCTCTTGATGTATTTTATATATAATTAAATATATATGCTAGTTATATCTATTTAGAGATGGGCTTGAGTGATGTCTTGATATTTGGTATTTGAGAGTGGAACTCGAATAGAAAAAGGACGTTGCTGAAGATAATGATAAGAAATTATGATGGACACACAACTACTATAGATTTCTCTGGCGCTTACATGCAAACCCCAATCATTAAAAATATATATTTTCCATAGATTTCTGTAGCGCCTACATGTAAACCCCAAAAATAGACAATTATAATATTTGAAAAACTACTGTAATTTTTCTAATTACTATTTAACATTCTTTTTACGCGACAATTTTTTTAAGTTAGATTCATACATACATTTATGTGAAATTGAACTTAAATGTTGATAAAATAAAGCATTACCTAGATTTACATTTTAACACCAAATTAGACCAAATAAGCATTGCCATCTTAAATCGCAATAGTTAACTATATGGATTTTTATTTTGATTGCGATCTGCAACAAATTTAATGTTTCAATATCCATTACAAATCCATTTGTGCTAACTATAAATTCACATTTTATGCAAAACGCCAACTATAAATTCACATTTTATACATAGTCCAACCTAAAAGATTAGTGCAATTTAATCTACCAAATAGCCAAGATCACTCTTGAACTAATTAAACAAAAATCCTGACACCAAATAGCCAAGATCACTCTTGAAATAATTAAATAAAACTTGACACCAAATAGCCAAGATCACTCTAAATGTTGATGAGAGAAACAAAAGTATTGATATTCATAAGAGTGTATCCCAACTCTTTCCCAATCTGACCCATCTTGTCAATGGTAGTGAAGTGTTTCCAACCCCACAAATATTGGCTCTAAATAATATTATCATTTCCACACTCACAAGAGCCTGAGAGATGGTGTAGTCCTCTCCTCTAGCGGGGCTTTTGAATATGTTACACAAATGAGATCTTAAGGATTTTTTTTATGTGGACTACATTTTCCTTTCTATTTATTCACAAGGTTTTGTCAAGTTGATCTCAATTTTCTTCTTTTCCTCATTTTCTATATTTATATTCTCCAACATCCTCAATCTTCAAATTATTTTGAGATCCATTTTCTCTTCGAGAAGACAATTTTTGTAGCTCATGTTATCCATTTTTGTGTAAACATCTACAACGATATTAAAAATAATGGTAAGGATGGTTAAGAAAAATACAATTTGGTAGCCTAACTATGAAAAATTCTTCATTCGATTCTCCACCACAATCATGACCATAAAAACTGTGCTAGGGCCAAAGATATGTAAAGAAAATGTAAAAGTGCTTCAACTCATTCTTCTTTGCAATGGCTTTAGTGGGTCACACTATTAATACAATGAGTGCTGTGACTACATCAAAGGGTAGTACACCAAGCAATATAATTATGCCTATGTTGTTCTAGACATAAACTTCACGGTATATTTGGATGACACGATTAAGGTCATTAAATAGCTATAATACGATCTTTGGAGTTTGCAATATTTTTGTTTAAACTAAAAAAAAAGGATAGCTTCACAGGATAAGGAGATTTTGCTAGACATGAGGTTGATTCATTTATAATGGATAAATGCAAGGGGATTTATTTCCTTTAAAGAGATTGCGAGTGGAGAGTAAGAGCGAAAATGAAACACTTCACCTTTCGTTATCATGAAGACCACTTAGTATCATGGCGCCTAACGACCAATCCTCTATACCAGAGAAGTAGAACATAACAAGAAAATATGATGCAATAAGTGGGTCTCAGTCCAAATCCCTTTACGAATCCACTTCTATATCCAATCTTTTGAGTGACGTTTAGGGCCACAAAATAAGCCTGAATAGATTTCTCCTCACCAACCAATTTGAGCCAAGGCCTACAAATTTTATTCTAGTTGTCCAAGAAATCAGATATCAAGGTAGAGCCAATTCAATTCAATATCCAGTAACAATGGAAAATATACTCTCTCTACAATTTTTCTAGCCTCTGCATAATTCAAATTAATTTGGGTTAGTTCAGGATGGGGGGTCCAAACTAGGCCCTTAAGTGGCAATGAAAATTTAGAAAAACAGAGTAAGACAACTTGACATAAAAATTTGAATAAGTTATTAACATAATTTGAAAAATATATAAGAACAAAATTTATAGCAAATTGAATTTAGTTTCTAAGATACTATTCATTTTTTGGAAAAAATTAAATCTATTTGATGAAATTTTGAATTTTCAATGCAATACTACTAAATTTTTAGGAAAAAATAAAAAAGCAGGTGTATGTCCGACCAATCTAAGTACAAGAAAAAAATAATTTTTTTTTGAAGCTTTCAATATAAGTAGAGGAAACATGCCTGAATGTGCTACAATTTTTTGCAAGTAAATAATTAGTTATGATTTTTTTATTAATATTTTTTTAAATATTAAAACATGTTTGTCTGACCACCATAACTTGGTCAAAAATTTATTAATTTTATTTTTTAATCTTATAGTATGGGAAGCATAGAATGTGACACATCTTTCAAATTCCAAAAATGTGAAAGTGTTTAAGAATTATAGATGTATTTCAATCAACCTATCAGTAAGGACTTTAGTCAGAATCTAAGTAGAAAATTAATAATAATTATCTATTTAATTCCAAATAATAATTATCTATTTAATTCCAAATAAGGAATATCTTATATTTTTGGAAAGTTGACAATTCTCTCAATAAACCCTTTTCATTTCATCAAATTCAGATAAAAAAGTCATCAACCACTTTTTTGTCATATCGCCACTTTTTGGACCCCCATGATCTCGCACTCACTCGCCTAGTTATAACAATATGTAAAATTTTAATGGTGTCTTAATAATAAAACCTCTATATAAAAATTGCATTAGTAAGTATTTTAGCACTTACCTCTGTAAATGCCTCCACTCTGCTGAAATGCAAATACACCTGCTAGAGTTGAAATGTAAATGTTGTGGCTGCATCTATTCTTTTAAAGACACTACACAATTATTCCACTCCCATGTGTTACATTCTAATGTAAGTGCCATTCATTTGGTATTACCCATGTCAATTACATGTGCCTTATTCTCTTCCACTATGGGTAATCACTACTTTACTGCTTGAACGCCAGTTTGTTGCTCATGACTATCGTCACCTACACATCAATTTTAGCATCAAAAGTTTTTATTGACAAAGGTTGTTTACTGCCATTGTAGAACATCTCTCAACTTAAAAACATATTCGTTCAAAGGGTTTTCTTCAAATGTCAAAAAGTACCTTCTTTTGAAGATTGGAAATGTAAAAAAACTTTCAAGAAGATAATTCCAAAAATGAAATAAAGGGATCTTCAAATGAAGGTCTCTTTTTATTCCTTTTATGGAAATTTCTTGAAAAGGAATAAAAAGGGACTTTTGTTCAAAGGTCTCTTTTTTCCATTTTTGGAAATTACTTCGGTAAGGTTTTAATTTTTTTTTTTGTGGGAATGACATAATTTCTACCAACGGGTTTTGAATACGTTCAAATGAAGGGCCTTAGGTAGACACTTTTAATGTCTATTTTAACTTTTCCTTAGAAATTTCAGTTTCAAACTTCGGGTTTTGACTTTCAAATGAATTAATTTGACAAGATAATTTTTTAGATCATAGTCCTCAAAACGAGCTTTCCAACAAGTATAATTTTAATATATTTTTATTTTATTTGTATTTATTTTTAATTTTTATTGAACATAGATTTTTCATAGAACATTAAGTTCTTTGTTCTACACATGTGAAAAATAGTAAAATATTGAAAAAAAATTCCAAAAATATTTATGCACTAGGTATTGATGTCTCTGTTTTAGCAAAACAAATTTGAATTTTGATATATACAAAACAAGTTATGTGTTACAACAAACACCTATGTCCAAATTATAATTATCTTGATTTTAAAAATTAATTAAAAAAATATGCAACAAAAGTTATAAAAAAATATCCACGCACTAGATATTGATGTCACAATTTTATAATTTAAAACTTATAAATTTTCCTTCGAAAAAATTTATGCGTTACAACATAAGCATCACTTTTATTTTATTTTTTGATTAGATTAAAACTGGAAGGGCCAATACCCATTACAAAACAACCATAAAGGCAAACAAGGAATCTCACGAGAAGTGAGAAACCAAGAAAATAAAACATAAAATTAATCTTAAACAATTTGACCAAAGAAAAAAACAAAGAAAGCACACAAAACCGAGACCAACACAGGACCAAAGGACACCTATAGGTCTCCCAACAACTTGAGACTAGTGATCTCATTCCATTCCTGGGACATAAATTAGAGCTTCTTTTCGAAAGTCAGAGGCCCCTATTGAATGGCTTGAGTATTCACCATGACATCATGAGCTAAGGTATCCATCATTTTACCTTTCTTCTGCATATGACTATCCTTTGGACCATCATTTGCAAATCATTTGCCCTGGCACTTCCTTAATTCATCTTAAAAAACTTGGAGGGTGAGTGAAGTGTTCTTCACGGTTTCTTTACTATAATCTGTGATGACCCTGAGGCATTGCATGGTTTTCTCCTCATTCTGATTGATAGCATCAATCTCAGTGAGTAAATTATTTTTATCTTCCTCTATACCAACAATGGCACACAAATCATCCAACTCCTTCTCCTAAATTTTCCACCTCTTGAACGATTTGGCTAGAGAAGTAATCATGTCCTAGTGCCCCTTGTTCTCCACCTCCCTTGGCCAGGGGACCTGTTGCTCTAGAACCTTGCCTTACAAAATTTGGATTCTTTCTTTAGTTGTTACCAATTGGCCCAAGATCCACTTCATGATATCCTTCTAGACATTAATTGTCTCTGAGATTTCATTGATTTTTTTATAGAGGGGGTCACCAAAGGAACAAATCGATCTATGTGTAGTGCCGATTTCCTCTAGATTGATGTAAGATTGGGGGAATTTTGAGGGTTAGGGTTAGAAACAAGGGGGGTGTTGGGAACATTAGAGATATTCACATTCAAGCAAAGGAGTGTTTATGAGAGTTGTCCAGGGTGGGACTCCACGACTCATTGGCATTTGAGTTGTCGAACTCCTCTGACCTAAAATAAGAAATAGGCATGGGTTTCAATAAAGGGGTGCATTTGATGGGGTTGGGAGGGATATTTTCATTAATAGGGGCTTTAACTCAGGCTTGGGTGCTACGATGAATGGAAGGAGGGGTTTCATCCAGCGTAATAGAGGGGGTGGGGTCAATAGAGGGATTGGTGGGGTCATGAATGGTTAGAGTGTTCTTTTGAATAGTGGCAAGGGAGAGTAAAAGTGCATAATGAAACTTGCAGAGATGATAAATAAGGCCTTGGTGGATGGGTAATTTCTTGCATTTAGCTTGGACATTTCTAATAGATTGCTCAAGTGAGGACAAAAGCCAAAAGGAAAAGTTCATTTTAATATTATACCTAAGATGGTTAAGCATGGGGAAAATATGTACGTGGAAGCGATGGAACCTCCCTTCGAGTGTGACATACCTCATGAGGACTTTTTCAATTTCCCTCCAAACGTCGGGAATGTTCACATGGTTAAAGCCATTCTATATAATCTATTCACCCTCTCACCCTCTTTCAAAAAATATTCAAACATGTATTTCTAGTAATGGCCTTTAGACTTTTGACGAATGCAAACCCCTTATAGAGAGAGCCCTATCACCTCTACAATAAGCTTAGGAGTCACCGTGTGAAGGAAATCCCTTCCACAATAACAGTGCCATTCACCCAAGAATGAGCAAACACCACATAAATCTTAGAGTTGTGCCCCTGCATACCCTACACAAATGAAGCCTGCTTGCCCCATTCCAGAATGGCCCAAACCTCCTTGTCCTCATTCCATCCATCACAACTAGTGGTTCCATCCTGAACCAGATCACCCCCCATCACAAAAATCACAAATTTCAGAGAAAGGTAATACCAACTATAGAAATGGTTGTATGAAAACCAGAGCCACAAGTATTTAAATATATATATGAAAAGACGGATTAACGGGCTTAAGTTGCCATAATTGAGGAGTGTGGAAACTATCAATAAGACCTAACATCGTATCCAACTTGATATCATTTTGATAGTACTTTAGCATTATGTTGAATTAATTCGAGCATGTGACTTGAGATATGGAGGAGATTATCCCATATTTCTAAATTTTGAGTAAAGGCTCTAAGATTTTCTAACGCATCGATGAATTTATTACCATTCATATACATGTGATTAACAATGAAATTTCTAAGGGAAATCATGAGATTGCAAGCCAAGGACACAGGGTCTTGGAGGGTCCAACAAGGAGAGGCTTTCCTTGTCAGCAAGAGAGTCGCGTTTCTAGAATCTCCTTCTATAACCAAATTTGAAAGCCCAACTTGCATGGAAATTTGTATGTTGTGGAAGGTTGCTGCCACCTCAACAAAACTAGTTGATTGAACCCCTGAGTTGACTGTGTAAGCCATAATTAAATTCCCCTCATGTTCATGGATGAACCCACCCCCACTTGCCCAACCTGGATTAGGTTTGGAAAATCCGTCAAAGTTGACACTTTTTAAAAATGTTGTTTATTATACAAAATAAGTAAATAAAATTTATATAAAAAAATCACAATTTATTTCATTTAAAAAAAAAAATATTTAGAATCTACTCACCAATTGTCACAAATCATGATTTAGTTGTTATAGGTCCCAAAAAGTAAATATTTAGTTAAAATGTTGATTTTGATTTCAAATTCCTACTTTGAACAAAAAGTGGGACTCATTATTGTGGGATTACCCTCATAAATAAGAGATGAGAACTATTTAATTAATGAGTACTTTGGGAGATGTTCTATGGGCTGATTTCCAGATTTGGGAATGGTTACTTTGAGTTTTATCTTCTTGGTTAGAGAGGTTTACATCCATGTTGGCATTATTACATGATTCATATATTTATTTGATCTAAGAGATTGAACATTGTTTGGGTGTTGTTCAGGATTCTCATTTGGGGTTATTAGGAGATCATAGTTGACACATTGTTTCACTTTTGAGGTGTTGGTAGAAGGACAAGTTATGGTTTATAGGTTTTCTCTCTTCATGGTTTCTTTCTAAAGGTTCATGTTTATATGATTTGGGAGGATGGTGGCAACATGTTGTGAGAGATTATGTAGCTATTTGGGTTGCATGTGTGGATCATTGTTATTGTTCTTGGTACTTCATGCTTTGATTATTTATCACACCTTTATATAGTGTTGATTGGTAGACTGGATATTCTTTGACATTACCCATGTAGTGGGAGCTCCTGGATATGTATGTTCTTCATTGATAGGTTTGATATAGGGAGCTTGTGATTGTCGTTTATGGGTTGCATATGTTGTTTCCATGAGTTTACTGATGCTATGGATACCTAGGGGGTATGGATGGTTGGATGTATTAGCATGCGTTGTGGGTACTATTTCTGATGTGGGTTTTTTACATGACAACTTGTTGTTTGGAGCCTTTTTTAATCACTTGGGTTTGATGCTTGTGTTCTTGAATTGGTGCATCTTCACCTTGGTATGTTCCTTTTCTTTCATAGGTGGCATGTTGGGGGATGAGAGGAGTTCTTGCTTGAGATGGTGATTACTTTTTTCTTATTGCAAGTATCTTGATGGAGCATGAGAACATGTTGGAGATTCATGTGGTTTCATGTATGGATATGATGATGTATTTCATTGATTTATCCCTTATGCAATTTGTATACAACAAGTGGGAGAATGTTGGGATATGGTGTTGTACACCATCACATAAAATTTTATATTATAATGTTGTAATTAAATAATCATTTAGTTGTGATGCACCTAGGTGGTGTGGTTAATTCACACTAGGTAATTATTTGGGGACCACTTTATGTTGTATTGTAGAATTGTAAATTATTATTTAATATGTGGGAGACATGTGATAATAATTTAATTTTGGGAAAATATTTAAAAAGTGAAAACTTAGTACCTGATATTAAATAAGGGATTAGTGGTTTTATATTCACATGGTTTTGTGGCACATGGTTTTATCTTACCACTTGGTTGTATTTGTGTGAGCTTGAATTTATAAAATCAAGCACATGTTTAATGGTTAAGGTTGGCTAGTTGAGTGGGCTATCATTATTGAGTCTTTCCGAGAAGTGCATATGTGAAGCATGGCATGGGATGTGTGGATTCATTCTTGGACACATGAGGATGCATTGAGAGGCTTGATGCTTCAAAGGTATTCATTTTAACTCTTGTGTTACTTTATTGCTGAATAATATGATGGAGTATGGATTCTTTTGGAGGCTATATTTTTCCCTCTCGAGTGTTTTCCTAGGGTATATCTTGTGGCTTGTCTATTTGATCTATGCATTATAGTTACTTGTATGCATTCTTTTCTCTCATGGGGTTATGTAGGAAATAAAATCAGATTGTGGGTTGAATGCATTATTTCCTAGTAGATTTTAAATTTTATTATTTTATATCATTTTGAAATTGAAAACATAAAAGGCCACTTTTATGTGATCAAAGTTGAAAATTTATATTGCGTTGGAGATTTCCTTTATAAAAGTGTGGCATAGGTTTGGCCATTTCAAATTGAGATAAAAAAGAGGACATACTTTCAACTCTAGACTTTCAATTTCTTAATTGCACAAAGTTGTCTCCTTCATGCCTCTTTTGATATTACTCCAATGTTTTAGTTTTGCAATTTGTGCACCTTATATTTTTAAAGTTCTTTATGAATATTTATAACTTTGTAGTTTGTGCACCTTGATATGCATTTATGTGAATGCTCCATGGTTGTTTAGAATTAATATCACCATTGATCCTAGGAAAGATTATTTGGATAAAGGCACTTTGAATAAAAATCAAACCTTCATTTTCATTTTTAGAGTTGCTTTATAGGCTTATTTTTTAATCATTTAATGCATCCATAGCTACTTGTTTGTATAATGTCCCGCAAATATTTATGTGTATATTCCAATTAGATATAAGAAAATTAATGAAACTTGATATAAGATAAAGGAAAAAATTAAAATTATCACTTGAAATAAAATCATATATGAAAGAAACAAATATATCCTTATGCCTTTACAAAATTAAAAGTGCTCAATGGATTAGAAAAAATTAGGTTGGTAGTTCTTAAGATTATTTTGAATGCTTTTATTCAACTTATGGACCTATTTTGGATGGTTTTCAACTTGTATTCTTCCACATGATTCCTAGGAATGGTAGATAATTTATACACATTATTTGTTTGTCAGTCTCTTTTTACTTGTTTCACAAGCACTTCTCTCATGTTTATTTCTTCTCTCCACGGTCATAAAATTTCTACTATCCTCCACAACACAATGATACTTCACACCAATAGGACGTCACCTATCTTCAATTCCTCACAAGACATCCCAATGCTCTAATATTAAATTTAACAAATAGAGCAACAATGAAACTTAACAATGATCTACAAATCATTAACATAATGCAAAAATATGTGAGGACCAAAACATTTATATTATTATATGAGAGAGAAAATATATTTTACAAAAAAAATTGTAAATTGAATGAGAAACTAACTTCCATTTTAGAACCTAGTAACTATAACTAAACAATAACTACAAAATAAATGTCCATGATTTTTTTAATAACAATGGGTATTACTCAAGAAAGGATTTTCTATTAGCAATTTTGAAAGGCTATAAAAAAAAAACTTGACAAGTTCTTTTATTGTTGATTTTGTAAGAAAATGGGGTATTGCTGAGATAGCAACAATATTAAATATCAAAATTAAATATTTTTTTAATCAACCTTACAAACACATCAAGACACAAAAATTAAAATATTTTTTTTATCAATATTAAGTAAAGATGAAAAACTTGGTGAGCATCAATGGGGAGTCTAGTCTATTAAAAAAAAATGCATTCAAGCACAACAACCAATAGGAACATTTTAGTCAATTAATCAATTAAATCAATACAAATGATTTTGATTGAACACATCAATATTTTTGTGTGACATTTTTGTTTTCTTTTACAAATTAAAAAGCACTAATTTTTAAAGATGAAACTTTTCTAGCTATCAAGAAACTTTAGATTATACAATATGCAAAAAGACTAACTATATAGTTATGCTAATAATTAAAAATAATAATTTTTGGCCATACAAATGCTTTAAAAATAATATGTAAATTTAGATTCATTTTACTACTTTGATGGAAATGTTCCTACAATGCTTTTTCCCTTGAATGCAAATGAACAATTACTACATGAGAAAAGATTCTGAATGATTACTAGATTAAATAAGTTGAATGTCTTTATTATATAAGGACATAACAATAAATCATGCAAATGTTTATTATGTCAACTTATTATGACTAGTGAACAATGGTGATAATTTTATAATTTGAATTTGAATATTTAAATTTTGAGAATAGTGATCGATTTTTTTTCTCGAAACAAAAGATTGTAGAATCAAAATGAAAATACAATATTTTAAAATAAATGTATGAATAAACATAATAAATAAATAATCAAAATAAATATATCACAATAAACGAATAATATAATAAACCATGTAAAAATAAAAAATTAAGAGTGAGCCCAACTTTCTAGAAAACTAGACCATTTTATGTATCTGTAATTGTATTAAAAATTCTATCAAAACTAACTAGGAATTGGATACATATAATTTCTAACAGCGACTAATTAACTACCGTGTTACGTGTGCTGACTTGCTACTTTCTTGAAGCACGCGGTTTGGGAGGGTCTCACAGAAATTCCCAAAAGAAGCGCTCTCTTTTACAGAGTTGATATTTTCCTGCATATTTATGCTATTGCTAACCCAGAGGTGGTCCATAAATACATATAGATGTTATTGTTAACTCAGCGGTGGTCCAGTTATGGAGTTTCCAAATACTGTTTTAAATGGTACTTTCAGAGAAGAGGCAGAAGGTAATTGGTTTTCATTGCTGGATTTGGGTGAGTCTCATTCGTTTTCATGGCTGGATTGGGGTTTATTCTCACCTCGAGACTCCGAATTCACCAAGGCATTTAACTCTCTTATAACTGCTAATGATCCCCTAAAGCCAGGGGGTTTATTCTCAGCTCGACAGCCCGACTTCAACAAGGCATTTAACTCTCTTATACCTTCTAATGATCCCCTAAAGACATGCGGTTTGTTTTCATTGCTGGTTTGGGGTTTATTTTCACCTGTTGACCCCACCTTAGACTACAAATTGCAGAGAGTTTTACGATTTTTCTTCTTACAATCTTTATTAGGCATAGAGGGACGCATTATTGAACCACCGGAATACCAGCAGTTATTTAACTCTCTAAGGGCTGCTATGCGTTCTTCCTTTCTTTCCTGCTCCAAAAATGAACTTAATATGTGTCCTCCTTGCTCCAAAATTCTGGTGCAAGCTCAACAAAAAGCTTGGTTACTCCTTGGACCTGCCGGAACATATCGCTTCATGCATATTTGGGCTTCCTGCTACACCGCAGTATGGAATGCTTCATCATCGGGCTTGTCGAAGAAGAATCGATCCATGTCGAGAATTTCATACAACTCAAACATTGGGGGATTCTGGAATATTACTTCCTATTCTCCACTGCTCGCCATGGAGACCACCAGCGGATCTACGATCCCAGAAGAACATCTACATCGAGCCTTGAGATACCACCTGCTACACTGCACCTTTCAGTTCAGACACGTCGTCAATGTCCGCCCACATTGGATTGAAGTTTTCCTGCAAATGGATAATGTCAGGTGCGATGTGTCTCCATTGTGCCGTAGATATATCAAAGCTGATCTTCTAAATGAACGACACTTTCCTGCCAAAATCTGTTTGACAATTGGCCCTGAGAATGGATGTGGCGTCCATTCTGTTTCTTTGACTCGATCATCGCAGAATCCCATCACAGAAATTGGTAAGGGGAATACGTACGAGGCCACATTTGAACCACCCAAGACTATGGGTCTCAAGGTTACCGCTACAACTACATCCACTGTGAAGATCAACAATTGGGGTTTTGAGCAGTCAGTCGTCAACTGTAGCGATGCAAAGATAGACTGGACTCTGTATGATACCACCACCGGAAAAGCAGTATTTAATAATGGGCCTCCAAAATTTTCCGTGTTGGGCCCCAAAACATGGTCCATTGATAGGTATTCCAAGGCTAGCAGAGCTTTCACTGAGGAAGGAGGGGTGGTCTTTGCCAAGGATGATTATGGAAATCCCATAACATGGAGGCTCAACAGAGATTTGGGGGGACAGACATTGAAATGGATTGTTAAAGGTTCCATCCGGTTAACCTATCGGCCAAATACATACCACACTCGATATTCGGAGACTAAACGCCATGATTTTCGTCAAGAGCTTGATCTTACATTGGCACAGTCTTCTGCATCCACAACCACCTGAATCTTTGATGTAAACCATTCACTACTGAATCAGGGGAATTGACTTTCTAATGATCCTCAAAAAGGGGGATTGTATTGATTAAAAACTTTTTAGTTTGTTTTGTACAAGGATAATGAACATTAGTTCATGAATTAGTTATTTGTCTATAAATAGTTGTAGGTTTCAATTATATTCTCATATATATATAGTCATGTATCTTCACAATGAAATGAAAAGCGAAAGCAATAAAATAATTTAATTTTTTATATGTTTTATGTTGTACATTACGCAAATTTTCAGTTTTATTGTTATTTTTTATATTAATTTAGTTGATATTAGAGTTGTAGGGAGGTCCTATGAGTGCATCCAAAAGCATTGTACTTGTTTGTTGATGTGTGTGAATGTGAGGAAGAAAGATATGTTGTTGAAGTATGGAAGGAAAATATGCAAAAAGAGTAGAGTATCAGGTCGAGGAGAAACGTGAGGGCTTTTATGAGGAGCCAATGAATATGGGTTGGTCATTGATCTATAGTTGTTTAGATTGGATATATAGACATAAATCTGTTGAATGTGCTTTAAATTTTCATTGTTGGACTTTAAGTTTTTGTTATTTTTCTATTTCTGACTTTTGTTTGCTACTAGTAGTGAGAGAATAAGGATGTAGGGAGAGGTCGCTATGTTTGACAAAAAAATTGTTGGTCATGTGGAAGAATTCAAAGGATTGTATTTATTAAAATAAGGAACAAAATACAATTTGATATGGTCATTGTTTAAAGAATAAAGGAGAGTAGAAATGCACAACAAATCAATTTATTGAAAGGTGGAGCCATCGGTCAACAAGGAGTCTCAACTTTTAGATAAGGATATTTTTTAAATTTTTGGATGAAGTAATGATAAAAGGTGAGAATTGTAAATTTTTTAATGATAGAATGTTGATAGAAGTAAGAAATCTATTGATAAAAAATTGTAAGAGGGGATCTGTGTTTGTAGTAGTTTGTTTTGTGAGGCACTAAATATTGGCATATGGTCTTATTGGTATTGAGGAAAATATTTGTGATGAAATAGAGTGAACAAAGAAATATAGATTGGATGATAAAACGAGTAATAATAAGAGGATAACTAGAGGATTTCTTAATTCATTGTTATTTGTATATTATGTGATAAGGATAATTGGTGTTATAAGGTGATTGGATGTACTCAAGGTCTAAAGCTAACTCTTGATTTTATTTACAAGTATTATTGATTGAGACTAAATTAGATCATCATTCTATATCATGAGATCTATTTTGTATGAAGATGACATTTTATCTTTGCACATTTAAATTGACAATTAAAAAGATGCTAATCAAATAGTAGAATGTTGGAGGTTATTTGAGCCTACTTTTATGCAGTTTCGTGTTCAGTTTATTTTGATACAACATGAAATAGATAGGTTGTGTTGTGCATGTTTTGCACACACGCCCCGTTTGAAACGAGGACCCTCTCTTTCGTTTTGCTCTATTGGGTCATTTTGGTGCTGCCTCATTTTGCATGCCCCTCATTTTGGTGTCCTATTTGGTCAATGTACCCTTCAAAGTATCATTTTTGGTTGACCAAATTTTGCCCCTAAATAAAAAATTGCTAAGTATTGGGTTTTTCGGGCTTTGCCTCCTTGCTCACTCGATTCGCTTTTTCCTTCATTTTTGACTTTGGGGACAAGTTTCCCATGGATTTGGGATGTTTTTGTAGTGCCTAAGTGAACTGCCAAAGTTTCGTCAAATTTCGGGAAGTTGCAAAATTTTCATTCCGGAACTCCGTCCCTCCCCCGTCCAGGAACTTCGTCCGTCCCTGGCTGTTCTGGAACTCGGCCCCTCCATGGCGGTTTCTGGGACTCCGTCTCCCTTTTGCTATTTTCGACATCCGTCCACCTTAGGTATTTCGACTTTCGGAGCCCGACCTCTCCATGGCTGTTTCCGGAAGTCCATCCCTCTTTTTTTGTTTCCGGAAGTCTGTCCCTCCGCTGCCATCCGAGAACTTCATCCGTCCCTAGCTATTCCGGAACCCAGCCCCTCCGTGGCCATTTCTGAGACTCCGTCTCCCTTTTGTTGTTTTGGAAAACCGCTCGCCTTAGGCATTCTGGCTTCCGGAGCCTGGCCCCTCCATGGTCGTTTCCGGAAGTCCATCCCTCTTTTATCGTTTTTGGAACTCCGTCCCTTCGTCGCCGTTGGGGAACTTCGTCCATCCTTGGCTGTTTCGGAACCCGACCCCTCTGTGGCTGTTTCTGGGACTCCATCTCCCTTTTGCCGTTTTGGACATCCGTCTGCCTTAAGCATTTTGGCTTCCAGAGCCCAACCCCTCCGTGACCGTTTCCGGAAGTCCATCTCTCTTTTGCCATTTCTGGATCTCCGTCCCTCCACCGTTGTCCGGGAACTTCGTCCATCCCTAGTTGTTCCAGAATCCAGCCCCTCCATGGCTGTTTTTGGGTCTCCGTCTCCCTTTTTCCATTTTGGACATCCGTCCGCCTTAGGCGTTCCGACTTCTAGAGCTTGGCCCCTTCGTCGCCGTTTCTGGAAGTTCGTCCCTCTTTTGCCATTTTCAGAACTCCGTCCCTCCCCCATCGTTCGAGAACTTCATCTGTCCCTAGCTATTCCGGAACCCAGCCCCTCCATAGCCGTTTCCGGGACTCTGTCTCCCTTTTTCCATTTCTTCTTTCCGTCCACCTTAGGCATTCCAGCTTTTAGAGCCTAGACCCTCCATGGCCGTTTTCGAAAGTCCATCCCTCTTTTGCCATTTTCAGAACTCTGTCCCTCTGCCACCGTCTAGGAACTTCGTCTGTCCCTAGTTGTTCCAGAACTCGACCCCTTTGTGGCCGTTTCTGGGACTCCATCTCCCTTTTGCCATTTTGGACATCCATCCGCCTTAGGCATTCTAGCTTCTAGAGCCCAGCCCCTCCATGGCCGTTTCTGGAAGTCCGTCCCTCTTTTTCCGTTTTTGAAATTCCGTCCCTTCGCCGCCGTCCGAGAACTTCGTCTGTCCCTAGCTATTCCGGAACCCGACCCCTCTATGGCTGTTTCTGGGATTTCATCTCCCTTTTTCCGTTTTGGACATCCATCCGCCTTAGGCATTCCGACTTTCGGAGCTCGATCCCTTCGTGGCCGTTTCCGAAAGTCCATCCCTCTTTTGCCATTTGTGAAACTCCGTCCATCCACCGCCGTTTAGGAACTTCGTCCGTCCTTGGATTTTCTGAAACCTAGCCCCTCCGTGGCCGTTTCTGAGACTCTGTCTCCTTTTTTTCGTTTATTCCTTCTGTCCGCCTTAGGCATTCCGGCTTCCAGAGCCCAACCCCTCCATGGCCATTTCTGGGACTTTCCTTTCAGAATGCTGTCCCTCCTCCGCCGTCAGGGAACTTTGCTTCCGGGTTGCTATCTTTGCGTCCGTCATCCACTGGTTGCCATCTTTCCAGCCTATCAGATACCAAACCCTAGAACTCCACCCTCGGAATTCTGTTTCACCTTGACTGTTCCAAACAATAAATTCCTAGCAGCTTTCCCGCTTCACAACTCTGGGTGCCCCAATGATGACCTAGATGCCTCCTAATCCAAAAACAAACTTTGATCCACATGCTAAAATTGGATCCTCTCTTGCATGGACCTTTCAAATTCCAAATTTATAGCTGCGAGAAACCATCCGGGTTGCCCTACCTTGTTCGCCCTTTCAAAACAGCATTCCTAAAACAACATTTCGGCCTCTCGGGCCTGGACCTTCCAAACTCCCTCGAGTAAACAGTTAATGGAAATTCACACCAAATATTATGTTTTTTTTATGATGCATGGATGGATATAACAAGGATTTTGCAAGATTTGATTAACATTTGCCTTGATTTGTGTATGAAATCACTTACGACACTTCATGCATGCAGGTTTCAAGAAGCCTACCGTGGGTCCGTCGGGAGACGCACTGAGAAAGATGAACAAGGAAAAGCACGTGGCTCATATCACCATTCATTTTATGCCACCTCTCCTCGTGGTGCCCATCAATAGAGCTGGCATCAGAAGAAGGCTTATGCCAAGGAAGTCAATGACAAAATGCAAAGGGGGGCTATCCTACTTTTCACCAGATGATGATGATCTTTAGGGGTTGTCCACCCAAATCAGGGGCAACCAATCCATTGATGCCAGTTGTCGACAGACCCATTTGATCCAATGAAGAATGTTGCAAGTCCATTGGGAAGAAGGCAGCTCTCAGGCAGTTTCAGCTACAGTAAAAGGGAAATCAGTTAGAAGACAAAACTGCTATAATGACTGACCACTACAAGACAAAATAGGAAAAAGATAAAGATGTATTTTAAATTGCTGAATATTGTGGGGTAGGTGAAGCTCTAATGTAATTGAATCTAAGCCACACAATGTAAATCAATCCTATCCATTCATTTGAGCTTTGGAAAACTATAAATAGGGGTCTCCCCCTCATCTGTAAAGGGTTGGAGAGCTAGTGTAGAGGTATTCTGCAACAATAGAAAGCAACATTGCATGATCTATGGGTGTTACTTTTTGAGTTTTCTCATTATGTGTGCATGTTTCTACCTTCCAAGTTAGTTTTAGTTATTAGTTTGTTGAATGGAAGTGATGATGGTGTTTGCTGTTACAACATTTGATGAGCTTTCAACCCATACTTTTGGCACTTGTTGATGACAAGCTGCTATGCAAAGTTAGTCTGGGCTTCTTTATTTGATTGTTGCAACTTAGTTCACTTGCATGTTCATGATGTGTGTATGCAAACTGAAAATCTGTAGTCCTTAGAAGATTGCACTGGTTTTGTGTAACTGTAGGATCCTCTTGGCCAAGAAAAACCCAGTTTGGGGAGTTTGTCTACTATAGTTGCCTCCATGATCACTGTTCATTCATAGTTTCAGATCCAGGAACCTTCTCTTCTCCCTGCCCTTTTTCCTTTTTTTTAATAAGTAACCTTAGGAAAGGTTCATTGGACATTATAAAGATAAATCTGATGTTGAAATGGAGTTCTAGACTGTTGTTTGAACTTGCAGCAAACACACAACAACTCTCCCATCTTAATAACTCTATGTACAGATCCAACTTCCCTGCTTTGTGACTCATCCGTAAGTCCGCCTTGTGATTCCAATAAATCACATAAATCAACCGAGATATTCCAAGCACTGTCAAGACCTGACATTAGAGACCTTGGGATAGTGTTCTACAATTTGATTGTGGAAGATTTTCTTTCAAGAGAGGTGATGCACCTATGCATCGCCTATGTTGTGAAGTGCATAAAAAACACATCAACAGAACTGGCGCTAGAAGGAGGGCATAACATGTTGAGGCTACAAAGCTGAGTGTTGGATGTTGAAAAGAGCACTTTGAAGAAGAAATCTAAGATAAGGAGATCTCTTTTAATGTTGAAACTTTAAATTAGAAAATTTTGAGGGAAAACAATAGCTGAGTTGAAATCGAATAGCATGTGCAAATCAGCTTCGCTCAGCTACATGCAGATTTAAATAGGAGATTGAAGAGACCATTGTAGCAATTTGCATTGGTAGATAAGTGTAGGATCCATTGCACTTGCAGGCACAATGAATTGGAGTGTCTAACCTTCTTGAGTAGAATTGAAAGAGTCTTGCAAGGAGAGATTCCCTTTTGGGAAATATATTAGCCTTTAGCCGTTGCAAACCAGAAGGAAGAATTGACAACCATGGCAGCCAATGCATTTGAAGAGCTGATCCAAGAGTGTTTGGGCAGGAAAGATGAACCAAGATTGGAGGAAGCATTAATGTCAAGTTGGTGCAGATTTCACAATGCACCTCACTCTGAACTCGCCCATCATGCATGAAAATTATCACTCAAACCTGGTGTTGTTTGAATGAGTTGGAGCAGACAACTTTTGATAAGGATGAGTCATTCCATGAGGAAAAGGAGTTGTCAACATTTGGAGGACAACACATTGCAGATAAACCAGGAAATCCGATGCAAGCTAGTGCTGGGACAATAGACATAGAAGATGAAAACCAAGAAGAAGGAGCAGAGTGCCCTGGGGCAGCAGGCGGTGTCGATAAAAAATCAATCAGAAGGGAGTTAGAAATCCTTTCCTCTATCAACAAAGAGAAACCCTCCGATCTAGAAGAGGAACCATTGGAAGTTGAAGATGGGTCAACAAATTTTGCAGCAACTCATGAGGATGCTGAAAATCAAAAAGAGGAAAATCAGCAAGAGGAAGAAGTTGATAGCCTTGGGACAGTAGAAAATGATGATGAAGGCATAACTAAAATCAAATTGGAAGACCTCTCCTTCATCAATGATAGGGACCAAGTATCTGAAAATTCAGATTTGTAGGAGTGGGAACAACTACAGGTCACAGCTGTTCACTACCAGATTTTTGTTTCAAATGACGATGAGAACCCAATCATGGATAGA
>CM021107.1:178561317-178601328 GCA_007115665.2 Sequoiadendron giganteum | reverse complement strand
GGAGAATTTTCCCAGCGAGTCGCCATTTGTTGTGCATGTTTTGCACACACGCCCCATTCGAAATGGGGACCCTCTCTTTCGTTTTTCCAAATCGAGTCATTTTCTTGTTGCCTCATTTTGCCTGCCCCTCATTTTGGTGTCCTAGTTGGTCAACGTTCCCTTCAAAGTCTCATTTTTGGCTGACCATATTTTGCACCTAAAATTAAAAATTGTTAAGTCTTGGGTTTTTCGGGCATCGCCTCCCCGCTCACTCGATTCGCTTTTTCCTTCATTTTTGACTTTGGGGACAAGTTTCCCATGGATTTGGGATGTTTTTGTGGTGCCTAAGTGAACTTCCAAATTTTCATCAAATTTTGGGAAGTTGCAAAATTTTCATTTCGAAACTCTGTCCCTCCGCCGCCATCCAGGAACTTCGTCCATCCCTGGCTATTTCGGAACCCGACCCCTCAATGGTTGTTTCTGGGACTCCATCTCCCTTTTTCTATTTTGGACATCCGTCCACCTTAGGCATTCTAGCTTCCGGAGCCTGGCCCCTCCGTGGCCGTTTCCAGAAGTCTGTCCCTCTTTTTCCGTTTCCAGAACTTCATCCCTCCGCCGTCGTCCGAGAACTTCGTCCGTCCCTGGCTGTTTCAGAACCTGGCCCCTCCGTGGCCATTTATGGGACTCCGTCTACCTTAGGCATTTTGGCTTCCAGAGCTCGGCCCCTCCGTGGCCATTTTTGGAAGTCTGTCCCTCTTTTGCCATTTTTGGAACTCTGTCCCTCCATCGCCGTCCGAGAACTTCATCCGTCCTTGACTGTTCCGGAACTTGGCCCCTCCGTGGCCGTTTCCGGGAGTTCGTCTCCCTTTTGTCATTTTGAACATCCATCTGCCTTAGGCATTCCGGCTTCCAGAGCCTGGCCCCTCCATGTCAATTCCCAGAAGTCCGTCCCTCTTTTGCCGTTTCCGGAACTCCGTCCCTCTGTTGCCATCTAGGAGCTTCATTCGTCCCTGGCTATTCCGGAACATGGCCCCTCCGTGGCAGTTTCTGGGACTTTGTCTCCCTTTTTGTGTTTTGGACATCCGTCCGCCTTAGGCATTCTGGCTTTTGGAGCCCGACCCCTCCATGGCCATTTCTGAAAGTTCATCCCTCTTTTTCCTTTTCTGAAACTTTGTCCCTCCTCGCCGTCCGAGAACTTCGTCCGTCCTTGGTTGTTCTAGAACTCGGCCCTTCGTGGACGTTTCTGGGACTCTGTCTCCCTTTTCCCATTTCTTCCTTCCGTCCACCTTAGACATTCCAGCTTTCGAAGCCTGGCCCCTCCATGGCCGTTTCCGCAAGTCCATCCCTCTTTTTCCTTTTCTGGAATTCCGTCTGTCCGTCGCCATCCGGGAACTTCATCTGTCCCTGGCTGTTCCAAAACCTGGCCCCTTCGTGTCCATTTTTTGGGACTCCACCTCCCTTTTTCCGTTTTGGACATCCGTCTGCCTTAGGCATTCTGGCTTCCGGAGCTCGGCCCCTTCATGGCTATTTTCGGAAGTCCATCCATATTTTGTCGTTTTCGAAACTCCGTCCCTCCATCGCCATCTGGGAACTTCGTCCATCCCTGGCTGTTCCAGAACCCGGCCCCTTCATGATTGTTTTTGGGACTCCATCTCCCTTTTTCCATTTTGGACATCCATCTGCCTTAGTCATTCTGGCTTCTAAAGCCCAGCCCCTCCATGGCCGTTTCTGAAAGTTCGTCCCTCTTTTTCTGTTTCCAAAACTTCGTGCCTCCGCCATCGTTCAGGAACTTTGTCTGTCCCTGGCTGTTCTGAAACTCGGCCCCTTCGCGGCCGTTTCTGGGACCCCGTCTCCCTTTTTCTGTTTCTTCCTTCCGTCTACCTTAGGTATTCTGGCTTCCGGAGCTCGACCCCTCCGTGGCCATTTCTGGGACTTTCCTTTCGGAATGCTGTCCCTCCGTCGTCATCCGAGAACTTTGCTTCTAGATTGCTATATTTTCGTCTGCTATTCGCTGGTTGCCATCCTTCCAGCCTCCTTGGTCCCAAACCTCGGAACTCCACCCTCAGAATTCTGTTTCACCTTGGCTGTTCCAAACAACAAATTCCTAGCAGCTTTCCCGCTTCACAACTTCGGGTGCCCCAATGATGACCCAGATGCCTCCTAATCCAAAAATAGACTTTGACCCACATGCTAAAATTGGATCCTCTCCTTCATGGATGTTTCAAATTCCAAATTTGTAGTAGGGAGAAACCATCTAGGTCGCCCTACCTTATTTTCCCTTTCAAAATAACATTCTTAAAACAACATTCCGGCCTCTTGGGCCTGGTCCGTCCAAACTCCCTCCAATAAATAGTTAATGTAAATTCACACTAAATATTATGATCTTTTGATGATGCATGGATGGATATAACAAGGATTTTGCAAGATTTGATTAACATTTGCCTTGAGTTGTGTATGAAATCACTTACGACCTTTCATGCATGCAGGTTTCAAGAAGCGTACCGTGGGTCCGTTAGGAGACCCATTGAGAAAGCTGAACAAGGAAAATCACGTGGCTCCTATCACCATTCATTTTATGCCCACCTCTACTCATGGTGCCCATCAATAGAGCTCGCATCAGAAGAAGGCTTGTTCCAAGGAAGTCAATGACTAAATGCAAGGGGGGGCTATCCTACTTTTCACCAGATGATGATGATCTTTAGGGGTTGTCCGCCCAAATCAGGGGTAACCAATCCATTGATGCCAGTTGTCGATAGACCCATTTGATCCAATGAAGAATTCTGCAAGTCCATCGAGAAGAAGTCAACTCTCATGTAGTTTCAGCTACAGTAAAAGGGAAATCAGTTAGAAGACAAAACTGTTATAGTGACTGGCCACTACAAGACAAAATGTCACGTACAAATTTTGTCGATTATTTAAAATGCAATTATTAATCATGAGATTTCTAATTATTATGTTAGATGATTATTTAAAATTGAAATTGAAATTGAAAGTGAAATTTAAATTGGAATTGAAATGCAAATGCAAATGAAATGATTTGAAATCTAATTTTATGAAATTTGGGGTTTGTCATTGCTGATGAGAAATCGAGTGCAAGTGAATGCAGGAACAGGTGAACAAGAATGAAGGCGAGAACATCGATCAGGTAGAGTCATTTTAGCCATTAGACGTTTATGAGGATGATGGAATCTCACACACACACTTAGTTATTATTTTAATGTATTTTTGTGATGATTATACTTGCAAATTTAAAATAAGTTTAATTGATTTCTCAAATATATGTGAAAAGAATATGTTTGCTTTAAATGACGATTTGATTATTTTTGTGAGGAATTTTTTTTTTTTTATAAATTGAATTTGTTGTGTCAATATTTTATTACTAGTTAAAAATAATAATGTTTCTATTATTTATTATTGGAATAAACTTGAAATTTTGGAAATGTAAAATAGTGTTATTAATTTATGGATATCTTCTCATTTGATAAATGAAAGAGGTAAGATTTTCTTAAAGAAATAGATAAATAACAAAATAAGTTTTTGAAAACAATGAGAGAATAGCAATACGTTTGCAATAAAAATGGGAATTGAATTCAAATCAGTAGTTAACAAATTGAAGAAAATATCTTTCAATTAATGTGAATGCAATCAAAAATTTAAACTTGGAGTTATGATACATTTGGACTGGAGATCAAAGCATTAAAAGTGGATCTAACTTTGTAAAGAACTCCACCATGTGCATGAGTAAGGGAGAGAGAAATTCGAATGAATAAGGAGTGAAAAAGGAAATCCGTTTTTGAGAGTGAAACAGAAAAACACATACAATCTTTTGATTTTTTGATTGGATTTATCTGTTTTGAGGGGAGGCACAGCCAGCAGGAAAAGGAAAATTTGATAATAGTTTATGCATATCACCTTGCATGCACAGACAAAGGGAGAGAGTTCTATGGTTTTATCATAGCTCTTCCCACCTTCTAATCCCCACGCGGCCAGAGAAGAGGAGGAAGGAAAGTTCCATTCTGATTTTTGTTTATGTGATAACAATTACCTTAACCCCACATGCGGCTAGGAGATAGGGGAGTCTCAGTGTTATCTTTTTTTTTAGTTTTGAAACCCCATCCTACGTATGGCAGGGAGAAGGTGCGTAGGGAGGAGGTGCGCTTAGAAGAAGGGAAGCCCAGACAAGAATAAGAACAACCAAGTGTTGATTAGCTTGGAGTTTTTCCTGTCTAATAGCTCGTAACCAGAAGGGAAGAAAGAGAAAAGGACGCAACCCTCAGGAAAGAGACGTATGATAAGAAGAAAGAAAAACATAATATGACTCTCCATCATACGGGGGTGTAGGAGGTAAGAAGGCAGACGGCCAGAAGAGGGAGAGAGGTAACAAATTAGAAAAGGAGAAGAGAGAAGAATAGAGGTAAGAAGAAAGAGAGGCACCCAGGAAGAAGAGTGAACAAGATTCTCCAAATACAGAAATAAGCAAAGAGGAGGAGGTGAATAGAAAATTTGACTAAGGAAGCAAAACAAATAATCATTTCTAGATTCAAGAATTACCAGGTAGAATCAATAAACATTGTTTACCAAATTCATGATTATAGTAAGTTTAATTGGAATCATTTTCTTTTATTCTGGTATTTAAATCTATTAAAAATCATCACTGTTTCTTTTAAATTCAAAAGAAACTTTAAACATCAAACTGTTTTTATCAGAAAACCATTGAACAATTAGAAACAAAAAATTGTAGAACGAATTTGATTAGAAAACAATCAAAGACAGTTGATTTATTATTTTAGGAAATTCAGATTTAGAAAAAGATTCACACAGAAAAACGTATATTTAAATTAGATTTGGAAAAGCTTCAAAAATCCAAAACTATCAGATAGATTTAATTCTCAAAACGTATGAAACAGAAAAGATAATGATTTGGATAAAATACTATTTTTATATTAAATGTGTTTGAAAAATAAGAGTTAAAAACAAAGATTTTTATAGAATGAAACTAAAATTATTATGAAACATAAATAAAAATGAGTTATTAAATGTGTTTTCGAAAAGTAATTATTTTATTTTCTGGAAACGTGAAAAACAGAAAATAAATCAAGTACATTAAAAATATGAATTACTTGGAAATGAAACGAATTATAACACGATTATTTTGAAGTGAACCTAATTTAAATGAGTAAATGAACTGAAAGAATGTGTGCTCATTTATGCCTATTTAAATATGTACTTAGATTACATACTTGAGATAAACCTTCTTTTTATTATTTTATTATTTGAATTAAATATTAATTTAATGTTATTTATGATTTAAAACGATGAAAATATTGCATTTAAACCATTTTTTCTTGAAACAAGATTGCAGTTAAAGATGTTTGTGAAAGATCATTTTTATTTGAATGGAACCATGCATGCTTGATAAATGAATGTGCATGACATGTGTTTGGAGAGTTACCTTCTGGGACAGGTGCCGAATATGGGTTTATAGAGGGTGTAGTTTTGCTTTTCCAAAACTGCTATTATTTGTCGTGCATGATATTTTACTTGGCCAAGTAACTTAAGGACCATTGAAATAGATGGAATGAATTAACTCTCTACCATATCCTAGTATCGAACTTGCTTGTTTTTTAAATGAATTAGAAAAATGAAAATGCTTGTGGTTTTACTAGTTATACTAGGCATGCACCGGATTCCATCTTGCTTGTCGATTGCTTTTTGCTAAGTGATTCGTGCAAGGTCGGGTATTCTTTGAATGACTAAGGAATTCCGGGGAAGCGTAAGCTTCGAGGTTGGGCAGAAAAAGTGTCTGATTCTTGTTCTCATCTTCATGTTTGAAGATAAGCTATTGGATTGAAGATCAAAGGATGTTTTCTTGAATTATGTATTATTTATTTCTTGAATTATGTATTATAGAGCTTAAGGCGACTGAATGCCTAAGTCTCAAATTGTAAAGTTATGTTACAAATACTTTTGTATTATTATCAATGTCGTGTAAGATAACACGTGTATGAATTTAACTAGAAGTATTATGAATCTATTTATCGACTTTAAGTCGTTGTTTTGAAATCGTTTGGATTTTATGAAGTCTAATGAATGAAATTTTTGACTTTCTTTGAATATAAATGAATTGATTTAAAGTATTGTCGATGTTTTGAATTAAAGAGTTTGAGAACTTTACACAAAATAGGTAAAAGACAAAGATGTATTTTAAATTACTGAATATTATGGGGTAGGTGAAGTTCTAAGGTAATTGAATCTAAGCCACACAATGTAAATCAATCCTAGCCATTCATTTGGGCTTTGGAAAACTATAAATAGGGGTCTCCCCCTCATTTGTAAAGGGTTGGAGAGCTGGTGTAAAGGCATTCTGTAGCAATAGAAAGCAACATTGCATGATCTATGGGTGTTACTTTTTGAGTTTTCTCATTATGTGTGCATGGTATCAGAGCTTCAGATTTGTAGCTACTTGTTCTTGTTTTGAGAATTTTGTATTGGAAGCAAATCTAGGGTTTTGAGGTTTCTTCTTGTGGATTCATCATACTCTGAATTTTAGGTTCACTTTGGGCCCAAACGGACAGTGCCATTGGATTCGTAGCGTCTAAAAACCCCTAAATCGACTGTCAAATCATCGATTTTGGCCACAGTCAACCAGGGTTGCAAAATTGTTTTAGGGTTTGGCCGTATGGCCCCCTCAGAAAAAAATTCGCAAAAAAAATAAAATAAAAATAAAAAAAACCTAAGGTTTTTATTAAAATTTTGATGCTGTGCTCGTTGGCCACCGCGCTGCCTATTGGCATCCACGCTCAGCTCGCCTGGCTCTGCTGAGCTTGCCGAGTTTCCTGGCTCCGTCGCCCGCTCGGCCTTTGCCTTGCTTCGTGCGCCGCCTGCGCCACTCCGTTAGTAGCTTCCCGTCGCTCCGCTCGGCCGTTGCCGCTGCTGAGCTCGCCGTCGGGCTGCTTGCTCCCGCCAAGCTCGCCACCTGCGGGCTGGCCGACTTGCTCCCGCCGAGCTTGCCACCGCCGGGCTCGCCACCTGCGGGCTCGTCGACCTGCTCCCGTCGAGCTTGCCACCGCCGAGCTCGCCACCTACGGGCTCGCCGACCCGAGTCGGCCCCTCCAGCTCCCGTGGGCTTAACACCCCCACCACCCGGTCACATGGGTGACCACGGGTCTACCGCCCCGCCCCCTGGTTTGCCCAGGCGACCAGGGGCCATTTTTTTTAGCCCTCAGGAGCTAAAGGGGTCTAATAGGGCAATTTTTTTGCTCTCTCACGAAATCGGGCATAACTCGGGCGTTTTAGCTCTGTTTTTTGAACAGGAAGAAGCGTTGGAAAGCTAGTTTCAGCACCCATCTGATGGTGTAGGTATTTTTATAAATTTTTTGCTAGTCTAGATATTTTTTACCAGTCAAAGTGAGGTCTTCTTTTTTCACTTCTGGGGTCATAGAAGGTGCAAACGAACTCCGTTTTTAAAACTTGAATAGGTGTTGGAAAGCTCTCAATATGCTCTATTCAGTGATGTGATCTATTTTATCAGAATTTTCACCAGGTACATGAGAATTTTTTTTGAAGTATTTTTTGCTTATGCATTGCTTCCTTCTTCTCAGTTTGTACTAGGGTTTGGGTTTATCTTTTGTGGGGGGTGTTTTTCTCTTGCTTTCTATCATTTATATCAGAAAACTAGAACACCAAAACTCTCAAAAATACAAACTCTTCTGCATCTTCTGTCTATTCTAAAAGATCACATAATAATAATAAAACACAAGCAGGTACAGGTGCAGGGTTTCATGGCAGACTCTTCAGTTGAGCTACTCACATCACATAACTATCACACTTGGAAGTCTCGCATGATGAGGCTACTCTGGTCATGAGGGTTATGGTCTTGTTTAGCTGAGGTTCAGCCTCAGTTGCAGTGTCCTTTTGAGATTATGCAGCACAGGAACGAGATGGATGAGGCTATGGGTTTGCTATGCATGCATGTTTCAGACAGTCTTTTGTTTCACCTTAATGCTTTGCTCACTCCTCGAGCCATGTGGCTAAAGTTTGAGACACTTTTTGGGACCATTAATGAGTTTCGTGCATTACAGATTGAGGCAGAGCTGACTTCATTGTTATCTGATTCATTTCCCACTATTGAGGATTTTTTGAACAAGTTCAAAACTATCCGCACTATTTTACAGGGTTGTGGAAAGAACAAGAAAGACACATAGTGCATTTACTTGATTCTTTTGAAGCTTCGTGGTCCTTTTCAGATATTTGCTTCCTCCTTCTACTCCACCATGGATGGTTTGGGTGCCAGTTTTACCATGCCTACCTTTGATTTGTTTTGTGAGCATTTGTCTCGGGAACAGTCTCACCTTTCTCAGATGGATATGCTCTCAGGTTCAAAGAGCAAAGCATTAGTTGCTCAGTCACCGAAGGGGAAACAGAAGCAGAAACTGAGGCCCAAGAAAGATTTTGCAGGCAGTGAGCATTCCTCCAAACGACCTCCTAAGTCTGATTCTAAACCACCATTTAATCTAAAACATGGGAAATCTTCGAAGTCTGGTGAGTCTTCCTCCAAGACTAAGGAGAAATCAGGAGACACTTGCAGTTTTTGTGGCAAGCAAGGTCATCTAGTTTCCAGGTGTTGGAAACGATTAGAGGTTTTAGAGGACGCCATGCAGTAGTAACATATCTCCTCACCTCAGTCTTCTTCTTCCTCCACCATAGGGAAAGGTCATGCTCTCACTGCTAGAGCATCGACCAATGGGTCCTCTTGGATTTTAGACTCTGGTGCTTCTCACCATATGACTCACACTCAACAGTTGGTCACTTCTCTTGCCTCTTGTGGTACTTCACAGATTGTAGTGGGTGACTCTTCACAACTTTCCATCTTGGGTTCAGGTTCTGTCTCTTTGGATGGGGGCACTCTACAAGGATGTTTTGGTTGTTCCTGAAATCTCGACGAACCTCTTGTCCATTTATCAGATTTGCCACACTGGCTCTGGTAAGACAGTTGAGTTCTCACCACATGATGTGGCTATTCGGGACCTCCATGACTTTGATTTGGTTGTGGCTACTGGTAGTGTTGATACTGCATCTTGTCTTTACAGATTTGATGGATTTGCGCCTTCTGAGGGTATAAGTTCCTCTCTTATAACACATGCAGATTCGGTGAGTAAGCTTTGGCATGAGCGTTTGGGCCATGTCAATTACAGATACCTTTAGTAGATGAGTACACAATCACTTGTTATTGGTCTTCCATAGATTTCCTACACTGATGGTGTTTGTCATGGTTGTGTGCTTGGCAAGCATCACAGGGATCCCTTTCTGAAGGGAAGTACCACTCGTGCCTTGGCACCCTTGGAGTTGATTCATAGTGACCTCATGTCATTTCCCACTCCTTCTTTTTCAGGGGCCAAGTATGTACTCACATTCATTGATGACTTCTCTAGATGCACATGGTTGTACTTTCTTAAGTACAAGTTTGATGTCTTTGATTCCTTTCGTGTCTTTAAGACATTTGTAGAGAAGCAGTCTGGCCTTTCTATCCGGTGGATACGTACAGATAATGGGGGGGAGTATGTAAATCAGGCCTTCAGAGATTTTTGCACTGAGCATGGTTTGCAGCATCAATTTTCTGTTCCCTACATCCCAACTATATTCAGAATCGGATGCCTCACAAGGGATTCAACATATGACTCCTGAGGAGGCTTGGTCTCATGACAAGCCTAATATTTCATCATTTCAAGTATTTGGTAGTGAGGCATGGGCTTTTATTCCTGATGCTCAGAGGAGAGTATGGAGCGGAAGAGTCGACCCCTCATTTTTGTCGGCTACTATGAGGATGTTAAGGCATACAGGTTATTTGATCCTGATTCCAGAGAGGTCCTATTTTAATGGGATGTTCAATTTGATGAGTGCCTTCCTCCAGTTGATACCTGTCTCTAGTGTCCACTTCACTACCTACTCCACCCACTACCGCTCTTCAGGATTATTTTGAGGATGATTCCGATGAGGATATTGATGATCCCCCATCTCCACCTCCACTTGCTCTCCCTCAGAGGCCCAAATGGGATCACTTTACTATTGAGGCAAAATGATCTATGGCCAGTGATCCTTCAGACACTCGTCACACCCGTTCTCATACTACGGGTTCTAGTCTTTTGAATCATGCTCTTTTAGAGGATCCTTAGAGATTTTCAGAGGCGACAGGTCACCCTGAGTGGGATAGTGCTATGGAGGAGGAGTATTCTTCTTTGATGAGGAATAGTACATGGGATCTCTGTCCTCTTCCTAAGGGTAGAAAGATGGTTCGGTGCCGATGGTTGTATCGCACCAAGTATGTTGCTGATGGTTCTATTGATAAGTACAAATCACGTCTTGTTGTGAAGGGTTTCTCACAGGTTGAGGGTATTGATTACTCCGAGACATTTGCCCCTATCGCCAAGATGAATTCTATTCATTTTGTACTATCACTTGCAGCTTCTAGAGGATGGCTCATTTTTCAGATGGATGTGAAGTGTGCCTTCTTGCATGGTGACCTATAGGAGGAGATCTATATGTAGTAGCCTTAGGGATTTTTTCATGATGCTTCCTTGGTTTGCAGACTTCATCGTTCATTATATGGTCTCAAACAGGCCCCTCGGGCTTGGTATGAGAAGATGGACTCTTTTTTTCTCTCCACTAGTGTTACTCACTATCATTTTGATCACACGGTCTATATTCAGCATCTTGAGGGTGAGATCCTGATTCTTGTGCTATATGTTGATGATCTTCTCATCACACGATGCTCATCCTCTATGATTCAGAATTCTCAGCTAGCCTTGATGGAGCAGTTTGAGATGACAGATCTTGGCCTTCTGCACTATTTTCTTGGTCTTCAGGTGATTCAGTCTTCAGAGGGGATCTCCATTTACCAACAGAAGTATTCTATTGATATGCTTCAGTGCTTTGGCATGCTTGATTGCAAGCCTGCCCCCACACCTTTTCAGTCAGGGGTTGTTTTGACTACTACTTGCCCCACTCCTTCAGTAGATTCTACACTTTATAGGCAGTTGGTTGGCAGTTTGTTGTACCTAACTCACACTAGTCCTGATCTTTCCTTTGCAGTTGGTCTTGTCTCTTGATTCTCACATGATCCTCATGAGAGTCATTGGCAAGCTGCCAAGCGTATTTTGAGGTACATTCAGGGCACCACTTCATATGGCATTCACTACACATCAGGGGATCCTCACATTGTTGGCTACACTGACTCAGATTGGGCTGGTGATGTCAATGATCGTAAGTCTACTTCTGGTTTGTTTTCTGTCTTGGCTCTGGTCCTATCACATGGTCGTGCAAGAAGCAGACTGCTCATGCATTATCATCTACAGAGGCTGAGTACCGAGCTGCTGTGCTCACTAGTCAGGAGATTTTATGGCTTCGTCAGTTGATGACTAAGTTTGGTTTTCCTCCTGATAGTCCCACTATTCTTTGGTGTGACAATCAGAGTGCTATACACATTTCATGCAACCCGGTGGAGCATCAACGGATGAAGCACATTGAGCTTCATATGCATTTCATCAGACAGTTGATTCAGGATGGTTCTCTCATCTTGGAGTATATTCCCACTGCCGAGCAGGTTGCAGACATCTTCACGAAACCTTTTGCATCTCTGCGCTATCTTCAGTTGCGCTCTATGCTTGGGGTGAAGGAAGTTGTCCTTGGGGGGTCTTTATGAGGCCTTCCTTCCTTCATGTTTCTTTCAGCATGTTCTTCTATCTCTTTTTGGAGAGGAGTTTTTCCCACTGGGTTTTCTCCTTTTCTCTGTTTCATAGAGATTTCTTTGTACTTGGGTACCTGATCTGGCCTTGTTGCCGGGACCCATTGCTTTTTCTTTTAGTAGCTTCTTCTAGGTTTTAGCTTCTCCCTATGTCTATCTTAAGGGGGGGTGTTAGAGTAATTGGACATTTACTTTATTAATTAAACAATATTTGTTTAATTACGTAAAGTTCCCTTTTACCTCTTTTTCACTTAAGCTAACATTAGGTGCATAATAATTAATTACTTTATTAATTATTATTGTGCAAGCCTAGGGTTTTCCTTTTTAGGGTTTTCATCTATATGTAGTTGAAAACTATCTTTTGTATCATTATTCATTTTACATTTTCAAGTGAATACATTGCTCCACATTCTTGAGCATTTCCTTTGTTGCTTCTCTTTGCTTCTCCTTGTAACAGGTTATTTGCTTGCAAAGATCTTTGGGCTCCTATGAAGTTGTATCTTCTCAACTCCAACAAAAACCTTGTTTTTGTACTTCTGTTTGCTGCTGTTAGATCTTTATTTTAGATTAATGAGTTTCTTTTTCCTTCATTTCATTAAAATCTAGCTTAATTTGGTTTCATTGCAAGTGCATTTGTAAACATAAGAATTCAAATTAAATAATATCATTTATATTGTGTTCATTACATTTATCTTGCATTCATTGATTGTCCCTTGCATGAGCTTGACAACTTGGTGTCCTAGTGCTAATACTATAGTGAGACATAGTTCGAGACTCATGTCATCCCACGATAGCAAACTCATTGTGGATCTTGGGTTATCTAGCTCTTTCACTCATAGTGTTGACACTAGTTCACTAGGTATGGACCATACCCTTAACAACTCTTTACCTTCAAGTAGCATGACAAGTGTTGAAACAATGGTTGCTAGTATCCCTCAAGAAAACATAATCCAAATCCATGAAGAATTAGCTAGCCTACAACATTAAGTGAGTATTGAAAACATTTCCAACACTCCTATCCCTACCATTGAAAACATACATCGCATGATTGAAAGTGAACAAGGAACATAACTTGCACGTAACTTAGCTTAGATAATTTGAAAACATCTTACCTCAACCACTAATTGTGTTCAACCTTCGAACAATGTCCAAAGTCAAGGAGGAATCTGAATTCCTCCTCCTACAACCATTGCCTCTATTCCTACCTATACCAACCCTCAAGTTACAACAATGCTGCAACCTACTAGCAATGTCTTTCCTACCTTTGGTATTTTCGCTAGCAATCATAGTACCTTTGTGGCATCTCACGTCATATCTCCTACCACTTTACCTCGCATAAGCATTCCCTTCACTTCCCCCTCAAACACATATACACCTCCACCATATTCACTGCCATCTCAAAATACAACCAATGATGCTATCCTTAACCAACTTTTACAAAGTTTTTCATCCCTTCAAAATAAAATTTCCACCATAAACCAAAATCAAAATGGCCAAACAACATACTATGTCAAAATCAATCCCTTATCCTTGGAGTTATTAAGAATGCCGATACCACAAGGTATAGGGATTCCTAGGTTTGAGAAATATGGCGTAACCATGTTTCTGCTTATACTGTGTTATGTAGTGACTTTGTCCTTGAGGATAAGCTCTTGGCTAAGATTTTCCCTAGGTCCTTGATAGATACCACTTTAGAATGGTTTTCCTCATTATCAAATAACTCAATTCATTCATACAATGAACTTGTTGAGGCCTTTAGTAACCATCTCCAAGTGCACATGACTCCTAAGATGACATTAGCCGATTTGATGAGATGTAAGAAAAAAGATGATGAAAAGGTTACTGACTTTATTTCATGCTACCAAATGCTTTATTCCCAAATCAACATAAAGATTTTTGATCCTCACCTTCAATGGATTTTCATTGAGAACTTACAAACTAAGATACAAGATAAGCTTAGTATGATGAATTTTCATTCTTTTATACACTTGTGTACTACCCTTCGTGATTATCAAAACTCTATCTTAGCAGTCATCAAACAAAACTGATCTCTAGCCATCCTAATAAGTATGAATCTACAAATCGAAACAATTACCAACCTTTTAGGAAACATAATAAAGGCTTCCTTCAACTAAATCCCCCTCAACCAACCCAACATGTCAATACCCAAGTGGCTGATATAAAGAAGAGAAGTACTTTTACATTTGGGGATCTGGCTAGACAATATACTCCCTTACTTGATACCCTCCATAACACAATGTTACAAATTCTAGAACATAAAATGATCTCCTTAGCTCCCGTAAGAACTCTTGATCCGAGTAAGACTTTACCTCCAAACTTTAGATCAAATTCCTATTTCCATGATGACCAACAAAATAGACACGATATAGAACATTGTAGGCATCTTAAACATCTCATGCAAGACCTAATTGATTCTAGTTGACTTCAAATTGGAAATGTTAATGATCAAGGAAATAAGTCTATTGCCCCTCCCAACCAAAAATTGAAAATATTTACCAACCCCATGCCAAATCATAATATTTCATTTGTCAAAGCTATTGAAACTAAGAAGAATGATGTGATGAATGTGGACACGAATGATGATAACATGGATATTATTGAACAAGATCCTATGGATACTATTGAACAAGGTCCTATAGATACTGATAAATAAGGTATTATGGATGACATGGTTCGATTGATCAAAATTCTACCTCGTAAGGGTCGAACTAAAAAGCCTCTTGAAATTTCTTTCTCATCTAAAGATATACTTAAACATGCACCTGATGGTCCTCTTTACATAGCTAGATGAATCAATGACAAGCCCACTAATGGGATATTAATTGATCCTATCTATGGAGAGAATGTGATCACTGAAGAATTCTTACTTGTACATGAACTCTATAAAGAAACATATGATAAACCGAAAGAATGGATAAAAATACATAATGGTTTTTCTTGCCTTATGATGGGATCGATCACCCTTCCTCTAAAACTCAAACCAAAAAAATTAGATGTCTCATTATCCATCATCCTAAGATGATATCAATTCCATGTGAAGCTTGGTTTTCCATGGCTATTCTCCATGGAAGTTATCCCGCCAGTCGTTCATAAATGCTTAAAGTTTCCCTTTGACAATGAGATCTTTACTATACACCATAATGGCTTTAATCCTGTTTCTTCCCGTGGGAACTTTTCATTGTATCTCTTTTGGCCCAAGCCTATGGAACCTATTAAACCTCATGAGTACTTCTTTTACAAATCCTATCAAAAGTTTAAGGTGAAACACATAGTAGAACTATCCCTTAGAAACATGCCTCAACCCATGATTGAGCCTGCTATCCTTGACGAAACAATGATTGAACCAAAAGAACTTCCAAATAACCAAGACCAGCCTAAGATAAATCCTTTTCCTATCTCCTACAAATGACCAAGATACAACCAAAATAATCCCGTCACACCTCCTAAGATAAAACAAGTTTACAAAGCTAAAGAGAAAGTGGTTGAACAACCTCCCATGGTTCCTTTCGTTCCTCCCCTTAGGGAAGAAAATAAACCTATGGTTGATAGACTTTCTCCTAAACAAACACAACTTGAAAATTGTACTTACAAAAATATAAATGCTAGAGAGTGTAGGCATAGACGTTGTGTTATTGCTCGAAGGTTAAATTACGAAATCAACAAAGAAAATCAACATCCAAACTTAACTAAATCAAGACACGAGGAGTCTCCCCCTTCGCCACAACAAAAAGATCTTATATCGCAACCACAACCAAGAATAGCACCTTCTTTAGACATTGTCACTCAACCTCCTGTTGTGATTAACTTAGATGATGATGGTGAGATTGCTAAAATTGATGAGGAACTGCATAATTAATTGAATACATTTTTTTCCTCTTGTATGAGATTAAATGATAGTTTTTTTAGAAAGAACTTGTTGAACTTGGTGATACCCATAGTTTGAAACTTGTTGTTGTCCCTCTAGCTAGTTGTCTTCCTTTGATATATGATGAACAAGATTGGCATGTAGATGACTTGCTAATAGGTTTAGTTTCATGTGCCTTACTAGTCTTTTGCATTATTTTCTTTTTCATGTTATGTGTGTGATTGCATTTGTGTAATGTGATATCCTCGTATTGTTCTATTTGATGCATCTCTCTCTCTCTCTCTCTCTGTGACATTCCTCTATTTGTATCTACATTATTCTATATGTTGTAATATTTTACCTTTTCATTTGTCTTGTGTTTTCCTTTTGGGGATGACGCAAGGCATCGAGACATTTAGGTCTCTACCATCTTGACCCAAAATATTTTTCATTTTATCTTTTCATTTGTCTTGTGTTTTCCTTTTGGTGACAATGCAAGGCATCAATACATTTCAGTCTCTTCCATGTTGACCCAAAATATTTTCCTTTATCTTTTCTTTGTCTTGTGTTTTTCTTTTGGGGATGATGCAAGGTGTTGAGACATTAGGTCTCTTTCATGTTAACTTGAAAGTTTTTCCCTTGTTTTTTCTCTCTTTATGTCGTTCTTTCTGTTCCATGAGTATTTGGGGAATGATGATAGTTTCGAGCTCTATAACAACATTGTAGCAAAGACATATTGACCCCAAATCTGTGGATCCCTTATGTGTGATTTTGGGATTTAATTTTGGGGGAAACCCATTTTCATGAAGTAGCTTCATTTGAAAACATATGACTTGGCATAGGGCTTTCCAAATAAGCTCTCATGTCCTATTTATTGTTAGAATTTATCATTTTCTACTTTAAAGTAATTGCTCATAACATGGTGTTTAGCAATTTCTTTAAAATGGGGGCATACATTGGAATTATTCTTTCACATTTCAATTAAAATTCATATTTCATTGTGTAGTCTTCTTACTTCATGTGATGCATCTTTCAATTTGTGGTGACAATGGGTGTGATGTCCTTCAAGAGTGCAATATCTCTTAGCATATTATATTCCTCTTAGTGGCTTGATGCAACACATTGCATCCCCTAAGTTGTGAATATTCTATTCTTAGATTGGTCCTCTCTTAGAGACATTAGGCACAATGTTCCCTAAGTTAAGACCTTACATGAACTAAGAAAAACTCTTCTGAATGTACCTTACACTATTTTGCATTTATAATAACAGTTATATGGCCAACTTGCATAACACACTTTGCTTGCCTATGGAGCCATCTTGTTTGTTCATGGGTGTCAAATATATGAAGTTTTTCTTGCCTCATGAATCCTACTATTGTGTGGAACCTTATCAAAGTTATCAGGAGGTATAGCTTTGGTATGGTTAGCATATGGGAGCTTAACTTAGGCATGAATTTCCCATAGCCACTTGCTTGTCTGTGTGAGCACATAACAATCGTGTGTGTATGTGTCTCTAGGGGCTCACCTAGTGGATAGCCTAAGGTTCCACTACCCTGTGTGAGTGTGTTTCTTGTTTTCATAGTGGACATCATGTTTCACTTGTAAACATTTTTTGGAAAAACAACTTAGATTTGATCCATATTGTGTTGGAAGAATGGTCGAGGCTAGATCCACCCCTTTTGTTTTTTTATTCTTTCTTCTTCTGGTCTTTGGTAGTGTATGCTTGTACCTTGTTGTTTCTCCTTACATTATTCACATGTGTGTTATTGGCTCCTATGTTGGTTTTCCATAAGACTTGGTCTTGGGGGCTTATGCAACCCTCTTGATCGTTGTCACCCTATCTCACTTGCATTGGTACACTTCAACCCCTCTTGATGTGAGTTTGTCTACTTTAGTGCGAGATTGAAGAAAGTTACTCCTCTCACTAAAGGAGGGGTTACATGTAGCGTAGAAAAAATTATCCCACTAAATTTTCATATTTTTTTTGGCCCTCCCTACTAAACTTGGGCTTCTTATGCCTTATTTGGTCCTATTTTGCATCTACAAGCCTTATTTAATGCATCTTTTTGAGGATAATCTTGACACTTAACTAATGACCAATCATAATTCATGATTTTGGGTTGTGTGTTCCAAATTTAGTGATCTAGGACTCATACGCCACCTTGGGCATATGGGTCCGACCTAAGTGTCGGGGCTTGATCTTGAATTTGGCATTGAACTTAACATTTCTTAAAATTTATGTCCCAAGCTTAGGCTACTGAGATTCATACACCCCAACTGGTGTATGAGTCTTGCTTTAGCTTGAACCTATTTTGAATTGAATTCTTGGAAGGATTTTATTCTTCTAGCCTAACACATGTCCATAATGCATCCCAAATAGAAAGAATATCAGTGCATTGCACACTACACTATGGGTCCATCCTTTACATCGGTCGTCTACACCATTGGAAAAATGGGAAGAGGATTCAATGTATCCCATACTACATCACGAGTCCGTCCTCAACCCCACAAGGCTAAGTATATAGTCTGACAATAGGGAGGGGATTCAATGCATCCCATACTACACTGCGGGTCCATCCACCATCCCAAGGATTTCCCCAAGTAGTGAACCTACCAACCTAGTGGATTTTGACTTCAATCGCCCATAAGCCACTGGTGACAAGTCTGTCCACCCAAGAAGAAGTAGCTCCCGACATATACCACCTAGTGACCTTAGTGATATTGTCAGATATCTTCTTCACAATCCTGGGTAACACTTGGCATCAGTCACTTCGGTGCTTACTAGTGAAAGCTAGTGAACCCTCTCAGTACATGGTTAGCCCTGGATTACTATTACCCGCACAAATGAGTCCCTACCCGTGCAACCACTATGACCGTATCATAATTAGGGTAGCCTTCTACCTTCACCTCCATGAACCAGGTGAATGTTGACTAATCCCTAGTAGTAGCCCAGACATCAGTCACTAGCATGGTCCAATGACTACCTACCACTGCTCAAATATCCCAAAATTTCACTCTTGGGTGGGTTATACATAACACAAACCATAAATCACAATCAATAGATACACATGCCTATACATAGAGACCTCTAGATATGGAGTATTTTTTCATAACACATAACTGCATATGGATCCAACATGAGATGGACTTTTCCAAACTTATAGATATATTCAATTACTAATTATAAGGTAATAAATCTTCATTTATGATACAAAATCATATTAGGTGTTAAATACATAGTATTAGATTTACTTAACTGTTCATACCCATCTAGTACCCATTTTGCCTCAACTCGAGGCATACTAAAGAGACAAGGTCAAACCAATTAGGAACAACCCCAACCCTCAGAGTTTCCCCCCTAAGCTCTCCCCCGATGGACTTGAAGTCACCGAGGCATCCTTCGCCCAAGGGCTGCCTATGTTCCCCCTTCTAAATGGGTCAAATTCACATGTAGTTCTCCTCGAAAGGTTTCTTAAAGGCTTACAATAAAATTTGCATGAAAAGGTTTCATTAGCAATTCCCTTCAATTATTAATGCCTCGTAGTAGGTAGGAGGATGCTTAAATAAGCTCATAATATAGTAAGTATATATTTAGGATCTTCTGACTAGGACATCCATACCACACTTGGCCTCCCATAGATATCAATCATAATTCAATTTGAACATCCTAGGACCCTTGCAACTTAACTATTGAGGTCATACCTTGATAAGGCCATACAAATATTATGATACTTTGAAACACAATAGTTATAAACTTGTTCTAGTTAGAGTTGATATGAAAATCAACTCTAGATGGTTATCAACAGTTTATCTACAAGATCATTAGATGTTGATGTAATCTTAATAATATTGATACTAATAATATTATTCTTAATCTTTGATTCATTTTATCCTTTTACACAATCCCATATTCTTATAATAGTTTAGTTCATAGATTGAATAATTGATGCATACTTGTCATTTATACTAAAGATGATCTTGATGGTCATCAGTAAGGTATCATGAGATGTTGCATAGCATGTTTACCTTAGGTTTATCTCTTACTCAGACTCAATATTTTCCTTCCATTTAGTATGCAATCATATTGTGCTTCACTATAACTATAATATCATTCATTCGTTCATATAATACTTCCCATATTAAGGTTATTATATTTAATAGGTGGATAGACATCATGTAGGAATATAAGGCATTTACCACGATGTCAATAATTTATCAAAAGTGTCAAGTTTCAATGTTAAAGATATTTTTAGTAAAGTGTGGAAGTAGTTCCATTCAATGAGACCATCATTCCTTATATTATTAGTAACTATAGGCTAAAGGTCATTTGAGGAAGTCTATCTCCTAGTACATTCTACAAAGAGGTAGGTATAGCCAGAGATTCGATCTAAAACTCTATGCCACCCCATTCGTCGTAAAATATTAATGTAAGAGTATGCATTACCTTCCACTTTTGTCTATTAAGAACTTCCAACATCAAGAAAATGAAATAATTCAACATGAGCAACCTAAAATCACAACATCTCTTTTGAATTCCCACCTCATGTGACTAAATGTATCAACTATATATATGCTAAACCCTTAAAATCATAAAAGAGTACTTACAATTTATTTCCTACTAATAGTACATTCTGTTGAAAAAACTTCAAGTAGGTATAGCATCCACACTAATTGATACAGTTACTTTTTATCATATTTAAATTGAATAAAACCTAGAAAGTTTAGAGGAAAATATAAAGCTCCTTTTGGGATGTGAGGATGAACTATAATAGGTTGACTATGGCCACTATTGTAATGTTTTTGAATTTGTATGGTGAGTCAGATGCCTATACAACTAAGTTAAAATTGAAATCAAATAAATTTTTGAATGGACATAAGATGAAATCAACAAAATTATTTGTGTGAATGGAAGACTCACGAAAGAGGATGAAAAACTTTTAATATGATCCATGAATATGAAATCAAAGGCAATTTGATGGAAGCAGTATTTGGCAATGATTTTTCTTATTTTTACAACCATTATTCATTCCTTAAACTTGATAGTTCATGTACAATAGAAGGGTATGTGTAGGATCATGATGGGCCAAAAAGTGGCAATGGAAAAAAAATACTTTTTGGATCGACTCAAAAATGCGGAAATACTAAACTGAGTTTTTGTAGGTTCGGGTGTCAGTACATTGCTCCAAAGCAATGCCTAGACCTACTTTTTGCAAATTGGATATTTGATCCAAATCGGATATACGATTTGGATCGGATATCCAATTTGCAAAAGCTTATATAAATAAAAAAGCCAACTGTCAAAACTCATTTCACACCATTTGGACACAGGCGCAAAGGGAAAAGAGCAAATCCGATATCCGATTTGAAAGGTAAGTCTTTGGTTGTTTTTATGTTTTAATCAATTTTTCAATTAGATTCTTTTAATTTTAAGTAGTTTTTACGATTTTTTTTTCAAAAGTAGAGTCTTTTATTGATTTTTATTAAAAACTAGAGTTTACAATGAATTTTTATTTAAAATTAATGTTTTAAAATGGATTTTGATTAAAAACTACTGTTGTTGATTTATGTTTATCAAAAACTAGAGTTTGTTATGGATTTTTGTGAAAAAGTAGGGTTGTTTTTGGATTTTTATTAAAAACTAGGGATTTTTTACAATAATTTCATTTATATTATGTAATTTTAATTAGATTAACTGGTTTTTAACTTTAATCAGGTATTATGGCTGAGAATGAAAATGCACAAATGCTCCACCACCTCCGCAACCACCAATTGAAAACTTAATTGGTGAAAAATTGGGGCAATTGAGGGGCATTTGTGAAGTTTATAAGACAATCCCTCGATTGAGATATATGACAAACACATTGAAGGAAATAATTAAAAATATAGAAACCCTCTTCACCCAATATAATCCCTTTCATTCATGGTGAAAAGACATGAGGGGATATTATGCATGTGGATTGTCTTACGATGATGTGAAAGATCTCCAAATAACCAAAGCCCAAATAGCCTCTTTATTCATTAACCCTTGCACCGGTTTGCCAGTGAATGTTAATAAAACAAAACTTTCTATAAAATGGTGCATGAATAGGGACATTGTAGATAACTTTTGGGATCGTTGGTGTATGGTTTTTGATAAACCATCGAAAAACAATTTTGATATACCATTTTACTTTATTAAAAAATTATATGTTGAGTTTTTGTTAGGTTATCATGTCAATTAATTTGACACTAAACCCTTTCAGGGCGTCGGTGGAGGTATTGTTGTTTGGCGTTTCTGCACATCAACAACTCAGACAGAATAAAAGTTATCCTATCTCTCTTGAAAGGTTGATCTCTATCAACAAAGAGATAACCCCAAGGTCTCTTGGGTGTTAGGTCATGAAAATGCAGTAGAACAAACTTAGTGATAAATGTGAGTATGTTGGTAATCACAAGGGGTCTTACGTACAAATGCTGGAAGCTCTAAACTGATCAGATTTTAAGATATAGTGATGCCTTAACTTTGATTCCTAACCATTTAATAAAAGAAACAGAAAAAGATAAGGGTTTCAAAAGTTCTAATTGCTAACACTACTTCTAACACTAATCACGCAAATGATGAAAGACCTAGAATGGACCAATCCCTTAAACTAATTTCTGGTCGACCTAGGCTATACCTGCAATCTTGCAGAAAATAGTGCAATATTCTAAGGTGTTAAATATTTTTAGACTGAAGGCACTCATTCAATGGGACTAAATGAATATATACAATTGAACTAAGAACATGAATATAAGGTACAAGTTGATCTTTTACAACATTCCCATAATTAATAAACTACCCAAGATATGAACCAAGGATCGCTACAACATTTTGGAAATTAAATCATAAGCATTACAAATTAAATTTAAGCTACATCTAAACATTTCCAAGCAATTTGAAAGATAGAACAAGAAACATACAAGATTATCCAATGCAAAGGAGGCACTAGTCATGACACAATGTTTGCACTTTGTATTACATCATCGTATTAACAACATTTCTCATTTGCTACAACACTTGCTTGAGATGTGAAAACTACCTTTACTCTGCTAACATGCTATTCTACTGCTAACCTACTGATTACAAGTCTCTACTGATTCCAACACCCACTATATGGAGATCAAACCCTTACAAAAGAGGCATAATGCCACATTTATAGAAAACTTCCCATAGTGTGAAATAGAGCCAGGGTTACAAGAAATCACGACCACCAACTAGATCGGCCTCGACAAACCACAATAACTCACCGTTCAACCATGAATGCAGCAAAAGGATGCCATCAAATCAACCTAGGATCACATGCAACTAAGGGACAGATCCTTGAGCCACACCCACCATGAATGAACACCCGCAAAGAGAAACACACACCAAAACCAGGAGAAAAACCAGCCACCGATTGGGCTTGAGATGCAAAATGAACGATCAAGATCAGTCCCGACCAGGAGGAAACCATCATGTCCCACCAACTAGCCACTAATGTCCCAATGGCCTAGAGTAGAAAGCCAAACCACACGCAAGCCCAACAGGATGGCACCAACACCATCGCTGCAAAAGACAAAATACCGCCCTATTGCGGTGAAACAACAGATAGCCAGCGGTACCATGGTAAATTATGATGCTATCACAGGGAGTAAGACAGAGGCTCGTGGTGTGGCAGTAGTCACCATGCTACCGCGAGGGTCCGTGAATGAAGCCGCGGTATTGCGGTAACACCGCGTACCACGAGTCAAAGTCAGAGAAAGTGTGGGGGTGCGGTAAGAGCAAGGGACCAATCGTCGAGCCATGCCCAACAATAAATGAAGCACGCGCACTCCACCACAACCCACGGGCACATCAACCTGCAAAAAAAAGCCACCATCAATGCCCAATACATCACCAAAACACAAAACAGTTCCATAGAGCTCTAAAGTTAGAGAACCAAGCAGCATTCCAGGAGGGAGCAACACTAGAAACAGGCAGAGGCGGAGGCAAAAAGGAAAGGGGAACATGTGAGACAAAGCCAAAACCCACCCGACGGAGGAAAAATGAAAACAAAAGCAGGCACCAAAGAGAAGCCAGGCGGAACCAAAGCCGGAGACCAGAGGAGGCAGAACCACGACAGAAACCGACAATGCAGAGGGGGAGTGAACAAGGAAAATAATGGCAGGGCGGAGACAGAATTGGAATGAGATCAAGACTGGGAACTTTTCCAAAGTTCCCACTCATGATCCATTCTGCGCCCGACTCCGCTGAACACAAACAAGGAAAAGAACCAAAGCGCTGAAGAAAGGAACAAGCCAACGAGGGGCGGACCCGGAACAGGAATGGGATCATGACTGGGAACTTTGGAAAAGTTCCTAGTCATGATCCATTTTGCACCTGACTCCGCCAAAGGCAAATGAAAAGAAACCAACAGGTGGCGGGAAAAAATGGGCAAAGCAAAAACAGCAAGGCAGGAGCCAGAGCCGGAACACAAATGGAAACCAGATCGTGATCTTTGAAAAAAAATCAAAATTAGATTCCATCTCGGTTCCACATCTTGTAGAACAAAAAGAAACGACGAAGGAAGTGAAGTGAAGAAAAGACTAAAAGGGAGGGAACCAATGCTTAGGCCGAAAAAGGGCAAGGCAACAACAAAATGAGAAGGCGGGAAGTGGAGCCAGTTTGAGAATGGAAACAAAATCTGGAACTTGCCAAAAGTTTGGAGTTCTATTCAATTCCGGTTTTACCTCTGATAGAACAAAGAAAACAAGGAAGACAAGGGAGAGCTAAGGGGAGAAACCAATCCTTAGGACCCAAACAAAACAACAAAGGGGAAAACATAAGGCAAAAGAAAACCACCCAAAGAGGACAACCACGAGAGCCCAAGACCAAAAGGAACTCCAACAGAAAGGGCACCCAAAAGCAAGGCAAGCACCAAGACCAAAACCCCAAGATTTTGAAAGATAAGCACATAAGACGGACCAAGAGGGTAGGCAAAAACAAGGGTCCCCACATTTAGTGGGGCATGTGTGCAAAAACTGCACAACAAATGGCGACTCCGCTGGGGAAATGCTCTAGAGCATTTCAATGACAAACTATCATCATGAACTCAGAATCTCTGGTTTCTTTCCAAGCATCAGGTTACACCTAGGAAAGGTTTCAAACATCACAAGCAAGCAAACCTTTCTTGTACCATGGTCAAAGTGTGTTCATATGCATTCATTTTCCTTTCCTAAAATGCAGCAAGGACCAAATTCAGTCTGACAGGGCTACATAAGGATTCTAACTCCAAAAGCAACCTGGATAGAGCCTCACTGCCAGTCAAACGTCCATAGCCCCGGTGAGGTTATCACTGTGACCCTCCCTAGCATAGCTCTACTACCAGCCAGGCATCCATAGTCCCAGTAGAGATACTAGGATACCCTTGAAAAGGTGAACCTTTTTGATTTTTTTTTAATTTCTTTTTCTCTTGATATTCTCTTTTGAGATTTTCTTTCGAAGCTTTACTTTTCGCCTCGTAGGAAATGAAGCCCACACTCAAGGATGAGAACCACAACGGCCCTGGAGCAGAATTTAAGATTTTTCACCCAGTTAGACCTCCTAAAGACCACATGCAACCTCAAAATTCCTAAGATTTGTGTGAAGATATAAGACCCAAATATATTCTAGAATTTAACTTAGTCAAGTGACTCCGATTCCCAGCCCATGCAACATCAGATGAAGGAAACCTACCAGTTTGAAGTACTCTAAAAGGATGATAAGAGTTTGTAAAAGAAATCCCAGAGTAACCCCAGATAAGTAGCCAGTTGTGTAGATGAAACAAGCCCAAAAGAAAGTAGAGCGACTCCCTTGGCAACAATAGAGCAGGAGGGAAAACCAACCCCAACAACACAAGGCAAACAAAAAGACCAGAACAACAGGCAAGCAGAGCAAGCCCAAAAGACACCCCACTCTAACCAAAGCAAGACAAAAACAAGATGGCAAAAAAGAAACCTAATCTACTAGACTAACCAAAGAAAACTAATCCTAAAGCAATCTATCTTAAAGAAAACAAAAAACCAACATAAAGCAAAAGAACAACAAGGCGAGCTGCATTTATTCAGATAAAACCATGTATAAAAGAGTCAAAATGGATTGTGATCGGACAAGGTGAGCTAGGACTCACACCTATTTTCCTTTTTAGCGTATGGATAAGCAGTAGGGTGATAGTAACAGTCCCCAGGAATGAAAATTCATCTTTATACTCAACAAAATAAATCTCAACAATGCAAAATTCAAACTCAACATCTTCAACAAGAACAATCAGCAACTGAGGCAACTCATTAGGATAATGGTCAATTCATATGAAAGGCCGTTGTTCATCATTCCCATAATCAAAATGATAAGTGTAGCTATGGGGATTAATAGGAGCAAGGAAGGAGACAACTTGATTTTGAATTCATGTGGAATGAGCATTGTATTCATCCTTTCCCAATCGTGAAGAATTGGTGCGCATGAAGTCACGAGGTCTCCACTGATGGTGTAGCACTCTTGTTTGTGTTTCCTCATTCATGTTTTCCTGTGTATCAGCACATACTACATTAGCTATCCCATCATTAAGCACAGTTCCAATGCTTAATTCATCAATAAATAGGGGTAGAACAAAATTACATGAAGGAGAGAACTCCCTGAATTCTTTTGTTAGCACTAGTTCAGGCTTGCAACTGCAACCCTCAAGAACATCAACTCCGTTTCCTTGCCTCATGGGAAATTCATTAATGATTAGTTGGGGCTCCTTAGCTGAAAGCTCCACCCCCTCTAGGGTTACCTCAGCGTCTACTGCTATACCCTTCTCAGATCCCAGGCCAGTTAACTCTTCCACTGGACATTCTTCATTAGCTTGTTGAAATTATTCTATTGGAGGTTGGTTTGATGTATTTTCTCCTGCATCCCTTGTATGTTGTAGGGGTTGCAGTTTCTCTTCCACCTCCTTGATGGCTGCCTGGCACTAGAAAAAAGTGAATTCAGAATGCTCCTCCTCATGTATCCAACACCATGTTGGTAGCAACAACTCCTCAAGGAATACTCTATAACTTAGGCTCGCCCAATCCTTCAAAAATATTACCACAAACTCATCATATTTAGTCTGCATTAGATCTTCATCATGGACAGAGGGAATTTGACTTAGCTCTTGTTCTAGTTGTTGTTCATTCTCAACTACATTCTACATTTCAGACACTTTGTTAGCCTCTATAGGACCAGCATCCACATTGTCTCTAGGCTATTTTTTGCTTGAATGTTTATCAGCTACCTCCATTGCTTCAGATATTTCAGACTCTTCCTCCTAAAATGTTGCTCGATTTGTGGATGGATCAATACATGTTGCACATTCTTCAGATCCAAAATTTGCCTCCTCTGTAGTACATTCTTTGACTGACTTCTCTTTCCACTCCAAATATCTTCCCACTTTAATGATAACGTCCACACATGAATGACAAGTGACTTCTGAATGGGGTGCATTATGAACTCTGCACCATTTAGATGAGATAAACTCATGTAAGCACTTACCACCACCATTCTGATCCTTGACTATCTTGGTAAATGCCTCAACTGCAACATCAACAAACTCTAAATCTATGGAGGCCAGTAGTTCAGGTAGGTTCTGCATGAAAATATCCCTTTGCAAAACCACCTCGATTTGACCCAAAAAGATTAAGCATTCAAACTCATTATGCTTTCCAGTATTATGGATTCTACATTGGTTTGATGATGCATAGTGGTGCAAAACCTTACCATTCCAGCAACCCAATTTCCTATCCAAAGATACACAAAGTTGAGGAAAATCAATCTGGAGCCTGTCTCCACCATGGAAAGCATAAGGTTGCTTTTCCATATGGACTCAAAATTTGTACCTCAGATTTAGAGATCTACCCTATCTCAGATTTCACCATGAATTCTCATTCAGCTTCCAATGATGTCCTTGTTCAATCCTCCTTCTAGCAAATGTCTTTGTTCTACCCTCCTTCTAGTGCCAATCCTGTTGTTTGGTGTTTCTGCACATCAACAAATCAGACAAAATAAAAGTTATCCTATCTCTCTTGAAAGGTTGATTTGTATGAAAAAAGAGATAACCCCAAGGTCTCTTGAGTGTTAGGTCATGACAATGCAGTAGAAAAAACTCAGTGATAAATGTGAATATGCTAGTAATCATAAGGGGTCTTACGTACAAATGCTGGAAGCTCTAAACTCATTAGATTTTAAGATATAGTGATGCCTTAACTTTGATTCCTAACCATTTAATAAAAGAAACAACAAAAGACAAGGGTTTCAAAATTTCTAATTGCTAACACTACTTCTAACACTAATCACGCAAATGATGAAAGACCTAGAATGGACCAATCCCTTAAACTAATTTCTAGTTGACCCAGGCTATACCTGCAATCTTGTAGAAAATAGTGCAATCTTCTAAGGTGTTAAATATTTTTAGACTGAAGGCACTCATTCAATGGGACTGAATGAATACATACAATTGAACTAAGTACATGAATATAAGGTACAGGTTGACCTTGTACAACATTCCCATAATCAAGAAACTGCCCAAGATATGAACTAGGGATCGCTACAACATTTTGGATATTAAATCATAAGAATTTCAAATTAAATTTAAGCTACATCTAAACATTTCCAAGCAATTTGAAAGATAGAACAAGAAACATGCAAGATTATACAATGCAAAGGAGGCACCAATCATGACACAATGTCTACACTTTATATTACATCATCGTATTATCAACATTTCTCATTTATTACAGCACTTGCTTGAGATGTGAAAACTACCTCTACTCTGCTAACATGCTATTCTACTGCTAACCTACTAATTACAAGTCTCTACTAATTCCAACACCCACTATATGGAGATCGAACCCTTACAAAAGAGGAAAAATGCCACATTTATAGAAAACTGCCCGTAGTGTGAAACAAAGCCAGGGTTACAAGAAATCACGACCACCAACTAGATCGGCCCCAACAGACCGCAATAACTCACCGTTCAGCCATGAATGTAGCAATAGGACGCCATCAGATCAACCTAGGATCACCCACAACTAAGGGACAGATCGTTGAGTGACACTCGCCATGAATGAACACCCACAAATAGAAATGCGTGCCAAAACCAGGAGAAAAGCCAGCCACCAATCAGGCTTGAGATGCAAAATGAATGATCAAGATCGGTCCCGACTAGGAGGAAACCATCATGTCCCACCAACCAGCCACTAATGTCCCAATGACCCAGAGCAGAATTCTGAACCACATTCATGCCCATTAGGATGGCATCGGCACTGCCGCCGCAAAAGACGAAATACCGCCCTACCACGGTGAAGCAATGAATAGCCAGCGGTACCACGGTAAATTAACACGCTACCGCAAGGAGTAAGATAGAGGCTCATGGTGTGACGGTAGTCACTGCACTATCGTGAGGGCCCGTGAATGAGGCCACGGTATCATGGTAACACCATGCTACCGCGAATCAAAGTCAGAGAAGGTGTGGGAGAGAAGTAAGAGTAGGGGATCGGTCCTCTAGCCATGCCCAATAATAAATGAAGCACAAGCACTCCACTACAGCCCACGGGCACATGAACCTACAAAAAAAAAGCCATCATCAATGCCTAATACATCACCAAAACACAAAACAGTTCCATAGAGTTCTAAAGTTAGAGAACCAAGCAGCAGTCCAGGCGGGAGCGACACTAGAAATAGGCAGAGGCAGATGTGGAAAGGAAAGGGGAATAGGCAAGACAAAGCCAAAATCCACCTGACGGAGGTGGAACAGAAATAGAAGTAGGCACCAAAGAGAAGCCAGGCGGAACCGAAGCCGGAGATCAGAGGAGGCGGAACCACAACAGAAACTGACAATGGGGAGGGCAAGCGAACACATAAAACATCGGCGGGGTGTAGCCAGAACCGGAATGGGAACTTTCCAAAGTTCCCAGTCATGATCTATTTCACGCCTGACTCTGCCGTACACAAATGGGTAAAAGAACCCAAGCATCGAAGAAAGGAACAAGCCAATGAGGAGCGGACTCAGAACCAGAATGGGATCAGGATTGGGAACTTTGGAAAAGTTCCCAGTCATGATCCATTCCGCACCCGACTATGCCATAGGCATATGAAAAGAAACCAACAGGCGGCGGGACAAAACAGGCGAAGCAAAAATAGCAAGGCGAGAGTCGGAGCCAGAACAAGAATGGAAACCGGATCTCGATCTTTGGAAAAAAATCCAAATTAGATTCCATCCAGGTTCCGCATCTAGCAGAACAAATGAAACGATGAAGGAAGTGAAGCAAAGAAAAGACTAAAGGGTGGGGAACCAACCCTTAGGCTTAAAAATGGGCAAGGCAACGAGAAAATGAGAAGGCGAGAAGTGGAGCGGAACGGGAACAAAAATAGAACCCAGAACTTGCCAAAAGTTTGAAGTTCTATTCCATTCCGATTCTGCCTCCGACAAAACAAAGAAAACAAAGAAGACAAGGGAGAGCTAAGGGGAGAAACCAACCCTTATGACCCAAACAAAACAACAAAGGGGAAAACAGATGGCAAAAGAAAACCACCCGAAGAGGACAACCATGAGACCCCAAGACCAAAAGGAACTCCAACCGAAAGGGCACCCAAAAGAAAGGCAAGCACCAAGACCAAAACTCCAAGATTTTCAAAGATAAGCACATAAGAGGGTTAAGGACACAAAAGGGACCAAGAGGGTAGGCAAAAAAAAAGGGTCCCCACCTTCAGTGGGGCGTGTTTGCAAAAACTGCACAACAGGTATGCCCCAGGATAGACCAGGGGTAGTTAGAGTAGTTCTACAGCCAAATGCTCCCCTTCCTCCCCTTTGTCCGCCACCTCCAATATATCATCCAGAGATTATCCAAGATGCAGCCACATAGACTATTCGGTCTATTCACTCTTTGAGTGGTCATTTGGTTTTGCATGCTTCTATAGTAGCTCAGCCACATTCTGGTGATGTTGGCAAAGGCTCGAGTGCTGTTGCATCATCCTCCTCAGGTCCACATATTTGTGTGCCACATACTTGCACTATGTGCCACCAGATATGCTTGGGTCCTCTTGTACAGCCCGCTGAGCATCCCTTGGACACTTCTGATTATGACCTCCATGATGTGGAAATTATAGATCAGTCGCAGGGGAGTGGAGTGCACCCTACAGAATCCTCTCCTGCTAGAGAGGGGGATGATGAAATAGTGACACAGGTAAGATTTAAGTTGTAATTTAAAAACTTGCATTTGTTTTTAAATGAATATTAATAAGAGATAGTATCAAGTACTAATATTTATTTACATGGTCTATTTAACAGTTGATGTCTGAGGAGGAGCTCACACGGGTGACTGATAGAACCCTTAGGGCCATTTCATTTGGCTTAGACACACACACACATTATATATTTTCGCACTCACTCGTTTACATTTTTTATTATATACTTTCTTGTCATTTGAATTGTCATTAATGAAATTATATAATAACTTATATGTTTATCTTATTTTCCTCTTGTAGGAAATACCTAGTGCGAGTGAGGTGCAGCCGTGTTCAGACTATGGAGGCGCAAAGTTAGATAAGGGGAAGGTAATTGAAATCAAATTGGATTGAATTAAGGTTTTTAAGATCTTATGTTGATTATACATACATAGACATAGATTGGTAGTTTCATATGTACTTGAGCTATAAATCGTTGTTGACAAATGACACACCGCCTAAAGGATTAGGTATTGGAACACCTCAAGGAGTAGGTGTTGAAACACCTCAAGGAGATAAAGAAAAAGATCAACCTAAAGAGGTATGTGTTTATTTTATTTTGTGTTTGGTAAATATGCTCCTATTACCAATAATCGTATGCTAACTTGGATCAATTTTATGTTTTTGTTCACATATATAGATTGGCATTTCAAAAATTGGTTTGGTATATTCTAGGACTCCTGACCCTTTGAAGAGACGTATATTTCAGGTAATCAAGATTTCAATTTTAGAGTTTAATTAAAATTCAATGTATATTGATTTTGATGTTAATTATTCAATTTTAAATTATATAGTATAACTAATCTCAATTATGGTTTGAATTTTTCTTGTGTAGCTACCTTTAGAGCCAATGAGTGCTTCAAAGAGGCTCCATTTTGATGATCCACCAATAGTTTAGGATGAGATAAATATTTTGGCATGTAAATTTTGAATACATATTGAGATGGCATATGCCACATTTTGTAAAACCTTGTCTGAGTTGGTGTCGATGCCATTTTTGTATATGGACATACAATATGAGGAGTTGTCAATTGCATTTGCTTGTCATGGAATTCTATGAGACCACATTTCTTTGAATCTTTTTTTCAAATAGTCCACTACCTTGTCTATGCTACCACATTTTTCATACATGTCTACCAAATATTTTTATCAAACAGTTCACTCTAATCCCTTTATCACCCCTAAAAATGTGTTCCTACTGTTGATGTTATTAGCAGCATTGGGCTGCTTCTTCCAGTGATCACCTTAAGTTGTAATAAATTAAATGATAGCCTATGGCTATTTAATTTATACTCATTTGATTTAAATGGATGAGGTCAACCTTCTTTGATATTATTTTGTAATTTATTATTTTCAAGAGAGGCCGACCTCCTTGAAGAGTCACCTTATTTTGTATAAATACAAGGTGATGTTTGTTCATTTCCTCAATTGAGTTCATTCAGCATAATTCGTATTCCAAGCAGAAGTTCGCACTTGACTAGCACTGCTTCATCTTGTAGCAGCATGCCAATTTCAAGGAGAAGCATATTCAATTATACTTTGCATCTAGGAGAGGAGCTATTATTCAATGTATCAAATTCAGCCATGAGTTGGGCCTGAGTTGTAAGCAGATTTCTGCTCTTATTCCTTCATTATATAAGAGACATTCATGTTCTTTCTGCTCAATCCTCGAAGAAGGAAGGAAAAGGAGGAAAGAAAAGATGCTTCAAGAGGAATAGAGATAAAGGGTCAGATGGTGCTCCTGCATTCAAGAAGAAGTGGGACCTCTCTCGTGTTCAATGCCTTAGATGTGACAAGTTGTGTCACTATGTGAAGGATTTCCCTACCAAGCCTAATCAACATGCTTCATTTGTGGATGTGATTGAGATCTCTCCCCAAAATGATTCTAGTGAATTTATACTCTAGTCATGGGCCGATGTTCAAGCCATGAACGCCGTGTACTGATCTGAGCACAAGAGCAACGTTTTATACTTCCACCCTTCAAAATATTTAAGAGATAAGTATTCTATGTTTTGATTGTAATTACCCTTATAGGCTAAAATTCAGCTTGTTGAGCTGTGCAAATCTGACATTATTTACTTGGATTATGTGTGACCAGTAAATAGTGATCATTGGAATAAGATTCTTTAGAATTAAGAATTATTCATTACAAGTTGTATATGCTAATGTGTGAAGATTGTCTTTTGTTATGCTGAGATTAGATGTTCCTAATATGAGTGCAAGATACGAGTCTAGAAGTTGTAGTAGGGTTGAAATAAAGGTGTTTGACTAGTTTTTCACAACAAGCTATGGTCTCATGAATTTTTTTCACATAAAAAACAACATTGGAGTTCGATTGGAGGCTGAAAACTACTTGTAAGCGCATCAATAAATCTTGTTCTATAACTCGTATGACCAAACCGGATATTCCATCACATCTGAATGGTAATTTTAGGTTAGGTATGGTTCCCTTTTGCACCCAAACAGACCAAAGCAATCCGAGCTACATTCAATCAGCGAAATCCCTTAAGAGTCCAAAGTGTAGAAGGGCAACAATCTTTGACAAAATATTACTCAAAAACCATGATTCTTAAAGACTCTTCATCTAAGGATATGGGATCATGTTGGGACCATATACAATAACCTCTCTCCTTTTTTTCTATCTCGAAGGTGTTTTCCCATGGTGATGAGTTTTCAGTTGAGGGAAAAGTTGCCAAATGCAAGCAGTGTAAAGTTGCAAAGTGGTGTAACTTTCATTATCTAACTCATACGACCAAACAAACTATTCCAACACGTCTAGATGGGTATTTTTATGTTAGGTATGTTCCTCTTTTTCACCTAAATACGTCGAATCACTCCGAGCTACATTGGACCGACGATTTCCCTTAAGAGTCCAAAGTGCTAAAAGATAGTAATCTTTGATGAACTATTTCTTGGAAAACGTGATGCTTACAGACTCTTTGTCTGAGGATATGGGATCATGTTGGGACCATCTACAACAACCTCTCTTGGTTTTTTCTATCTCGAAGGCGTTTTCCCATGGTGATGAGTTTTCAATTGAGGGAAAAGTTGCCAAATGCAAGCAGTGTAAAGTTGCAAAGTGGTGCAACTTTCATTCTCTAACTCGTACAACCAAACAGACTGTTCCAACAAATCTGGATGGTTACTTTTACGCTAGGTATGGTCCTTTTTTGCACCCAAATACGCCGAACCACTCCGAGCTACATTGGACCGACGATTTCCCTTAAGAGTCAAAAGTGCTAAAAGGCAGCAATCCTTGATGGACTATTTCTTGGAAACCATTATGCTTACTGACCCTTCATCTGAGGATATGGGATCATGTTCAAACTATATACAATAACCTCTCTCAGTTTTTTCTATCTCGAGGGCGTTTTCCCGTGGTGATGAGTTTTCAGTTGAGGGAAAAGTTGCCAAATCCAAGCAGTGTAAAGTTGCAAAGTGGTGTAACTTTCATTCTCTAACTTGTACGACCAAATAAACTGTTCCAACATGTTTGAATGGGTACGTTTACGCTAGGTATGGTCCTCTTTTGCACTGAAATACGCCGAATCACTCCGAGTTACATTGGACCGACGATTTCCCTTAAGAGTCCAAAGTGCTAAAAGGTAGCAATATTTGATGGACTATTTATCAGAAACCATGATGCTTATAGACTCTTCATTTGAGGATATGAGATTTTTTTTAGACCATCTACAATAACCTCTCTCAGCTTTAGCTATCTCGAAGGCGTTTTCCCATGGTGATGAGTTTTCAGTTGAGGGAAAAGTTGCCAAATGCAAACAGTGTAAAGTTGCAAAGTGGTGCAAGTTTCATTCTCTAACTCGTACGACCAAATAGACTATTCCAATAGGTCAGGATGGGTAATTTTATGCTAGGTATGGTCCTCTTTTGCACCCAAATATGCCGAATCACTTCGAGCTACATTGGATTGATGATTTCCTTTAAGAGTCCAAAGTGCTAAAAGGTAGCAATCTTTGACGGACTATTTCTCGGAAATTGTGATGCTTACAGACTCTTCACCTAAGGATATGGGATTGTGTTGGAACCATCTACAATAACCTCTCTTGGTTTTTTATATCTCGAAGGCGTTTTCCCGTGGTGATGAGTTTTCAGTTGAGGGAAAAGTTGCCAAATGCAAGCAGTGTAAAGTTGCAAAGTGGTGCAAGTTTCATTCTCTAACTCGTACGACCAAACAAAATGTTCCAAAACATCTAGATGGGTACGTTTACACTAGGTATGGTCCTCTTTTTCACCCAAATACGCCTAATCACTTCGAGCTACATTGGACCGATGATTTCCCTTAAGAGTCCAAAGTGCTAAAAGAAAGTAATCTTTGACAGACTATTTCTCGGAAATCGTGATGGTTACAAGCTCTTCGTCTGAGGATATGGGATTTTTTTGGGACCATCTACAATAACCTCACTCATTTTTTTCTATCTCGAAGGTTTTTTCCCGTGGTGATGAGTTTTTAGTTGAGGGAAAAGTTGCCAAATGCAAATAGTGTAAAATTGCAAACTGGTGCAACTTTCATTCTCTAACTTGTATGACCAAATTTTTTTTCCAACACATCTAGATGGGTACATTTATGCTAGCTATGGTCCTCTTTTGAACCCAAATATGCTGAAGCACTCCGAGCTACATTGGACCGACGATTTCCCTTAAGAGTCCAAAGTGCTAAAAGTCAGCAATCTTTGACAGACTATTTTTCGAAAACCGTGATGCTTATAGATTCTTCGTCTGAGGATATGGGATTGTGTTGCGACCATCTACAATAAGTTTGGATCAAGATTCTATCAGTCCTAGCTCTTGCATCAGAAAAATCTTACCCAATCAACTTGAATCAATTACATGGGAAATAAAATTCACATGAACTTTTTACATTTTTGTTTTTCGAAAAAGTGGCACACCACTGTAATTTATTATATATAAATAGGAGATATTACAGAACCTTGTTCAAATGAGCATACCGATAGGAAAGAACTAGGAAGAAAACTTCCTATTGTAGCTCGATTAAGTACAAAAATCTCTTTACATTTTAAACACACCCTTTATACAATGCCAGACATTTGACTGGATATAGATTATGCCTATCCATAGTTATGACCTTTTTACATTGTTTCACATTTCAAAACTCAATTCTTACAAAATCTACCTATCTGAGGCATTCAGGGCACAATCTTCCACAAGAGTAGTATGTTGGCATTCTAGAGTGACAAGCACTTGTACAAACCATCAAAGTAGCAGTTAAACTACATAAAATAGAAAATATGCTTAGAATAACCAATCTATATTATTGTAATTTGTCACATGCCTCTCTGAAAGGATCAAAGCTGGCTATTGTTGTAGTAGGTCCATGATCAATCGTGCCAGGAATATCGCAAAAGTTGTCAAATGATAAATCTATATTGTCACAACAAAAAAGATGCTTAGACTAACAAATCTATATTAATCTAAACAACCTGAATGATGATGAATTGGTAATGAAAACTATAAAAGATGCTTTGAATAACCAATCTATATTATTGTAATCTGTCGCATACCTCTTTGAAAGGATCAGAGCTAGCTATTGTTGCAATAGGTCCATGATCAATTGTGCCAGGAATATCACAAAATTTATCAAATGATAAATCTATATTATCACAATGAAAAAGATGCTTAAGCATTGTAACTTCCATTCTTGAATATGCTATTCAAGTGTGCCTGAAGGGTCATCTCTTTGCTTAAGAGTATCAAATATTTATTCATGATCGACATTACTAAGTGTCCATAGTTGTTTTGTCTTTGGTTTGGCATGATGCTTCAACAACTTAATATTTGTTGCTATAACAAGGTGCGAATACATGAAAATGGTTTTGTGTTTCTCATAGTCTTCAAATGCAGGTATGCGATTCTTTCTAATCATGTATGTTCGCAACCAAGTTCCTACAACCACAACTGAACCTATAGGATACATAAACCCATCATCATCTTCCATTGATTGTGTTAGCTTGTGCTTTACCCGCACACATCGAGCTAACCAATATTCTGATCTCTCTTCATTCCCCTGTGGTGCAACAACTGCAAAAATATGTCTTGGATGTAGTAGATCTGAAAGTCGATCATAATCAAGTGAAATTTCCATTGTGTAATTTTTCATGGATATAGTTTGAGATAAAGGAGTTAGATACTGTGGAACCCATGTATCCACCCACTCACTTGACTCACATTGATCCCACTCGCACTGAATACAACTCTGACAAAAACAAGCCAACTGTCGTGTCCAAATGGTCCATGTGCTTGCATTCGAGCTTCAAAACAAATGCATCTTTGAAAAATCTTTGATTGTATGACAATCCAATCTGCCTCCCACTGTACCCTCCTCAACCAATCAAAAGAATCTGTGCACTGTTGAATCAAGTGTCCCTTCCTGTGACAATGTTGAACTACACCAATCAACAATAGAACTTGCATCACTGAAATCTTCAATTGCTCCTAACTAGAGCTCTCTTTACACATGCACCCGCTCCATCATGCTCCCCTTTCCCATGCCCAGCTTCAAAAAAACTCCAAATATTAGGTACACCCCTCTCTACATGCATTCTACTCAACCAATAAAACATACGAGCATTCTTGAATTGACCTATGCAGTTACTTGACCAAATGAGATGTTGGCCTAGTGCTATATCATGCTCCTGCAAGAACTCAAAAAATTCTCAAAACAATGTTGGACATACTTAGACAAGTGAGATCTATCATCACTCATATAAAAATGATACTCTGATTATCTTTCGATCCTCCTCTGTACTATCATGTGCATATCTAAACATTATGTGGACAAAAATAACAATCTGAATGGAATTGTAATACTGAGATTGAACCTCGTTTTGTGGTTGAAATGTGTAGTTTTCTGCAAAATCAACCATTGATATAATAGTGTCAATTAGAAAAGAGTCCTTACATATCCTGAATTTTTGATCCAACCACTGAGACCTATGACTATGCCTTGCATATTTGTAGAAAAATTGTCCTTAAAATCTAAAATAAAATCAGCAACACTACATTCTTTTGTAACCAACTCTCATCTAGAACCTTCACCTCCATTCTGCAAAGTATATTTGACTATCTCATATCTCTTTTTCTCAACAAGATTCTTTCCAAATTCATGTTCGGAAGCCTCATGAAAACATTGAACAAAATTTGACAAGCCACCACATTGTGAGTACTTCGCATTTAAACAATCATTTCCATAGAAAAAGGAACCATCATCCCTAGAACATAAAAATAGATCTAGCAAGTCCCTTGATGATTTCGGAAGATGCATTGCACCACACTCTTGCAACATTTCATTAGTATGTAAAGTAGAATGGATATAGCATAATAGTTCATGGTACATTGAAAACTCCACATGGTATTTGCAACAACAAGTATTATGAATCTTAGGAGGCACACAATAAAATGGCTTCAAACCTTCAAAATTTCTTTGCGAGATTTCCATATTTGGATGTGTTTGAATAAATTTGTTGAACAAAATTGTTTGACTTGATTCCAAGAAATGTTTAGGATGCGGTGTATGGTCTCGACTGCCAATTCTTAACTTTAAAACATCCTTTGCATTGGGTGATACTCTAGAGTTATCATGCCAAAATTGTTGAATTTCCTATTTTACATTATCGGTTAGCTTCTTATCAATAGGTGGAAGCCTCCTGGAAAAAGCCCATGTATCATTTTGAAGAGGATAATCTATTCTTTCTCTTCTTCCAAGTGCTCTATCCAAAGTTTTATGATTTAAGTCAGAATCAATACAAGTTTGTCTCATAAAGCAAGCCTTTTTCAATTGATGGCTTACTAGGGCGGTTGTAATGACTCTCTGAGCAACTCTCTTATCTTTTTCCTTGTTATCTTTTCCAATAGACTTGAGAGCATTAAAAATACTTTTGACAATAATAGAATTTTTTTTGGTCCTCTTGTTCACACAAATCTTCAATTTGGCTAGAAAAGGTCTCATCTTTTGCATCTTTAGCAACTGTACAAAAATTTGGCATTGCTCGGTCAATATCTTATCGCTAAAATATTGGTTGAAAATTATTCTAGCCCACAACTGAATAGTTTGTGTTGACCTCTTGCCTTCAATTTTTTTTATAATGTTATCATCAATTTCAACTAACGATTTAGGGGTCCTTGAAGGTCTTGAATTTGGAATGTCTTTCTTCCACACAAGGTTCTTCATTTCTCATGTAATCTGGTGAAACATAATTTACAATTGCTTCAATATTAATTTCAACATCTTCATTTCTAGCATTTTCACCTTGAACATTTTCAATATCAATTTGAATAATTTCATTCCCAATTTCAATATCATGTTCAACATCTTCAATTCCAACATTTTCACCTTGAAAATTTTCTATATCAATTTGAACATTTTCATTCCCAATTTCAATATCATGTTCTACATTTTCATCTTGAACATATTCAATTTCCTCTTCAGTTGAAAGACCATAGGGCTCAGGTTCACCAATATTTAACATACCTTGTCTTTTCTTCCTATGAATTTCTCTATCTCTTTGTCTATATCCTTGAATTTATTCTTTTGTCAGCTTTCTCTTACGTTTTTGCTTCCGACGACTGCTGCTCCCCATTATACCAAATAAAAGATGCTAAAAAATCATTATGTATGACAAATTTGAGTACAAGATGCTCCAAAAAGTTTATCTTTGTCTCTTCCTGCCTGAAACCGCACGTTTGTCACCTGCAAAGTGCTGCAAACAGAATGTAGGGTCCATTGGAATGCACAAAAATGGCCCACATGGGGTTTTTCTATGGCCCAGAAATCTGATATCCAATATAATCGGATATCTGATTTGGAAAACATGTTCTGCAACAGTAATATTTTAGCTCTACAAATCAAAGTTTCACAAATCGGATTTCCCATTTGTACACACATAGACCTAAGGGTTAATGGTAGAGAGTGCGAGAGTGGAAGACATAGAGAGGGAGAGGGAGAGAGGGAGGAGAGTGGGAAGGACAGAGGGAGAGTGGGAGGGATAGAGTGAGAGGGAGAGTGGGAGAGTGGGAGGGAGAGGGAGAGAGGGATAGGGAGAGAGAAGGAGAGAAAGAGGGAGAGAGAGGGAGAGAAGGAGGGAGAGGGAGAGTGGTAGAAAGAGATAGTGGGAGAGATGGAGATAGAGAGGGAGG
>CM021107.1:178525318-178561297 GCA_007115665.2 Sequoiadendron giganteum | reverse complement strand
GGGAGAGGGAGAGGGAGAGGGAGATGGGAGAGTGAGAGAGTGAGAGGAAGAGAGAGAGAGGGAGGGATAGGGAGAGAGAGAGGGAGACTGGGAGATGGAGAGGGAGAGAGATATATATATATAAGGAGGGATAGTGGGAGGGAGAGAGGGAGGGATAGGGAGAGAGAGAGAGAGGGAGAGGGAGAGGGAGGGGGAGAGTGAGAGAGTGAGAGGGAGAGTGGGAGAGTGAGATGGAGAGAGAGAAAGAGAGATAGAGAGAGAGAGAGAGAAGGAGAGAGGGAGAGTGGGAGAGAGAGAGAGAGGGAGAGTGGGATATTGAGAGAGAGAGAGGAGTGATTGAGTGAGAGCCTTGAGAGAGATATAGGTGGAGAGAGAGAGAGGGAAAGAGATAATATTTAAATATTTTATATATTGGTAATATATATATATTTAAATATTTATAGATTAACTAAAATATTGAAATAATATTGAAATATTATACATTTAATAATATATTATATATAAAATACATAATTCGGTAAGAGATTATCATAAATTGTATATTAAATATATTACATTATAAACTTTATTGGATATTATATATATTAAATTATAAATTTTACTATATATTATATATATTAAATTATAAACTTTATTGCATTTTTAAATCATATATTAAAGATTGTATACATTTTTTAAAACTCATATCTAAAACATATCATATATCGAATTCAAATCGGATATCGGATATCCGATATGCTGACACAAAATTTAATGCCTATGGATTAGGCTCAGGATTTGGTTCAGACCTACCAATCCTAAAAAGTCAACATGTAAAATGTGTTTAACAACTTACCTTGCTTTTCCAGACTTCGCCCATGTGGCTGACGACTTTTATTTTACCCAAAATTGATGAAACGAAAAAGGGTTTGTAAAGGAGCTTCTCAACTTTCTACCAATATAAATTATATTTTACTTAAAATCTAATAAATAATTACTATTTATTTTTTATTATAATTACGACTAAAGTCCTGATTAATAGTCTGATAGAAACACATCTATAGCTTTCAAACGGTATCACATTTTTTTAATCCAAAACATGCATCACATTCTATGCTTGGCATACTATAGGATTAAAAAAAAAATGAATTTCATTAAGTTTTGACCAAGTTAAGGTGGTTAGACATACGAGTTTTTATATTTTTTAAAATTTGTAATAAAAAATTCATAATTAATTATTTATTTGAAAAAAAATTACAGAAAAATATGCATCACATCCGGACATGAGTCATCTACTTATATCAAAAATCTTATAAAAAAAATTATCATTTTATTATGGTTAGGGTGGTCAGACAGACACGTACTTCTTATTTTTTCCCTGAAATTTTAGTACTACTGCATTGAAATTTCAAATTTTCACCAAATAGACTTTTTTTTTTTACAAAAATTAGCCTAGTAGTTTAGAAACTACATTCAATTTTCCATAGATTCTATTCTTACATATTTTTAGAATAATATAGATAACTTATTCAAATTTTTATGTCAAGTTGCCCAACTCTGATTTTCTGAATTTTCATTGCCACTTAAGGGCCTATTTTTTCCATGATGATCCTGCACATACCCAAAAAATATCAAGATTAAATGGAATACCAAATTTCATGGAGGCATTTTTTCAAACAGTTCACGTACCTTGTCTCTACTTAGTTTCCACTCAGAAGAATAGGAGAATTGTTATACTACATGCTTGCAAGGAAAATAAGAGGCGTTTTGTCTTTCACTAGCAACCATGACTTTTCTAATAAAATTATTATAAATTAACTACCTGGCAACTAATGTGTGGGGGTGTGGCTTCTTCCTGTAGTATTCAATCGCTACACTTGTCCACTCAATCTTGCCTCTGTTCTTCCTTTTCATGCTTATCTCTTCTCTTATCTCTTGTGCGCTCTCTATGTTCCTTCTCCATCCATTTTCATGGTCTTTCAATTTTTGATGGATGTTTATAGCCTATTACCAGCCTTCCTCCTAGCTCAGATAAGGAGAGATGGCTATGGTTGTGGAACGTGGCTTTCACTCTTGTTGATAGAATTTTATTGAAAGTCCTCTTAACAAATTCATTACATGCATATATGGCCTTGCTTCCTCAAATTTATTCTCCTTTGTTCTACTCTTTTTCTTATATAGATTATGCAATTTTATCTTTCTTTCCCTCCCATGCCATGTTCTCTTCTTACCTCCTATCGACCTCAGCTAAGAAATTTCTCTTCTCTCTATGCCCGAATGCCTTTATTTCTCATGTTCTTCTCCCATCTGCGTGCCATTTCCCCTGAGATCTCTCTTTTCCTTCACACTTTATCCTATATTTTCTTATAGCAAAGTCTACCTCTGCCCTTCGTATGCACACTCTCTCTCTATCTAAAGTCCCCTCTCTCACTTATTTTCTATCTCTCCCCCGAGTGTCTGCAGGAGATGGCTAACTACTAGACAAAATTCACCTATGTACATAAAACAATGCATGAAAAACATACATAAGAACATACATGGATACATACATAACATGATGAGACATCGTAGTGCAAGGCGCACTAGACATCTGAAACCGGCGGATGGGACAAAAATTCAAAGCAATGGTCAAGCGAGAGTTAATGGCGTCATCAGGTGCGTTTTCCCGCTCGTTGTCGGGCAAAAAAGCGGGTGGGTTAGCTCCGTCAGCAAGTTTCTTTTGTCTGGCACGAGAAAAGTGGAACGGAATGACGTGGGCCTTTTCTATTTTGATAAAGCAAGGCAAAAATACTATTCATTTTGTTTCATATATGCACATTGAAAGGGAAAGCTGAAGGTCTGAGTGCACGTGGATGACTTCAAGGAGAATATTGACCAAATAAGTTGAAGTGTGGAGTGCACGTGGATGATTTGGAGGAGAATACAAACCAAATCAAGGTGAGGGGTAATTTGATTGCAAGCAGAGGGTTTACAAGATGTTTTAATTTGAAATTTGGGAAACACAATGTGGAGTATTTCATTTTTTTGAATGTCTTCAAAATCACACATTCCATTTTTGTGTCTAAATTTCACACCATTGAAAAAAAAACTGTAGAAAATAATTCTAAATGGGAAACGCAGTGCTGGGTTTCAATAAAAAAATTGTACAAAATAATTATGAATGGGAAACATAGTGTTGGGTTTCAGTTATTTGAATCTCCTTGTTTAAATGTAGAGGGTTTTACAAGTTCTTTTAATTTGAAATTTGGGAAACACAATGTGGAGTATTTCAGTTGCTTGAATGTCTTCAAAATCACACATTCCATTATTGTGTTTAAATTTCGCACCATTGAAAAAAAAAACTTGCAAAAAATAATTCTGAATGGGAAACACAGTGTTGGGTTTCAATTAAAAAACTATACAAAATAATTCTGAATGGGAAACATAGTGCTGGGTTTCAATTATTTGAATCTCCTTGTTTAAATGTAGAGGGTTTTACAAGATCTTTTAATTTGAAATTTGGGAAACACAATGTGGAGTATTTCAGTTTCTTGAATGTCTTCAAAATCACAAATTCCATTGTTGTGTTTATATTTCACACCATTGAAAAAAAACTTGCAAAAAATGATATTAAACTACTATCTTATACTACTAATACATAAGAAAAGAGACAAAAGCCAAAAATTTTTTCACCAAAATAATAGACCAAGGCCTTAGTACATGAAAAAATCCAATACCCACCTTGGACATCAATGAATTCACATGGATTTCATATGGGCTCAATCAATGAGACCCTAAATACAAAATAAAACCACAAAGACATGTTCGACCCATAACTATCTTATGGATTAAATCCCTAAATATAGTTCTCTATTTTGGAGCCACTAACACATGTGGGGCCCATTTTTATGACAAGATTCTCAACTTCTTCTTCTAGTACTTAAGAAAGGGAAAATACTTTAAATGAGTCTAAAGTCAAATGTAATATGAAAAATAATGCCAAGGTTACTATTAGAATATAAATAGAAGATACCTCTATAATTATACACTATAGGAATCCAAATTCACATTCTAAGAGTGTTCGAGATGCATGAGATAGAAATATGATTACAATATAAATAGAATCTTAATCCAAGCAATGTATTTGTACAATCCTTATCAAACAATCTCACTTTAATCTCAATTTTAGTAACATCCATATTCAGCTATTTATGAATTTTCTCCATCCTTAATTTCATTCTCAACTTCATTCTTGAACCACTTTAGGAATCTATGTTGAAGATTAAAACCATCATTGAGTGATTTCATTTTAGGCCATAGTCTCCTTGATATAATTATTATTCCTTTTAGTAGTTGTTTATATATTCTTAAATCTAGGGTTATCAATAAACTTAATTGAAGAACCAATGATATCTAGGTATTTTCCTTTTGTATTAGAGGGAGGGGAAATGATATCAATAGGGGAAACATTAGATGGATCACCTCAACACTAAGATCTGAGGGGGTAGGACTTCTACTAATACTAGCTCTACCTATAGGTCTAATAAGTTTAAAGAAGATAACACTAGGAATAGTGAAGATTTAGTGGGATCATTTGTAGTTTCCTCACCAAGACTAGACCTCTTGTAAGATTTAAAATATGGGAACTATAGGGAGAAATTTTAGTGATCACATTTTTTTCAGGATTAGAGAATCTTTTCCCACATAAAAGAGACTTGATTCTTATAAAATAAGAGCACTTTTCATTAACAACCACCCTATGGTTGGATTTGAGAAGTAAGGAATTGGATTTATCACAATTATAAAGTTAAATTATAAAAACTCGGTGTAGTGGACCATTTTTTCTTACCTAGAATCTCATTCATGACTTATTTCTCTATATATAATGAAAGGTACAAAGCAAAGCATACTAGGTAATTATGCCTTATATTTTTTACAAAGGGAAAGTTATTTAACAAAAGATAGATAATTTATACTTCTCATTTAGGGTAAAATATTTAATGAGAAAGAAGTTGAATTCATTTTAAGGAATAGCCTCATTGAGATATCTTAATTATCATTTAATGAGCTTCTTAAAGCCTTTTACGAAAGTGTCAACGTTTTCTTTTCTTTGACATTTGCTCGCTTGATGGGTCTTGGCTCTTTTCTTAGACATGCTAGCAACTACAATGTTGAACTCTTTAGAGTCTTAAAATTTCAGATCCCTCACAATAACCTTCTTACTCTTCCATTATACAATGAAATCTCTATGAACTAATGGATTGTAGTTATATATGTATTATATAAATGGATTTAGCTCACCCTTCACAAGGATTTCCAAATAGTAATTTTTTTATTGTATTATTGAAATTAATAAGCCTCTATTCATAGTCTCTCATCTCCCATGATAATCTTCCAAATGTACTAGTCCATAAACAAGTAGAAAATGATGAAATTATTAAGTCTCATTGGAAAAAATGAAAGAAGTTGATTCCCAAAGAGGGATCAATAAGGAGATTGATCGATAGGTAGTATCCTTTACAAATAAAGAAAAAAATGGTGATATCATTGACCTCCAAGTTGTAGATTGTGATAAATCTAAAGGAGTAACCCAAATAAATATTTTGATAAACTTCAATTATTATCAGTTCATTCAATAATTTTCCCAAGATCACATAATTGCAATCAACCCCACTTCTCATAATTATTCCACAAGTAATTTTACTAGGAAAAGATTTTCCATCATACCAATGCGATGTTTTCCATAAAATAACTCATATTGTCTAAAGAAATAGTTTTTCCACTACCTCCATGGTAGAGATGATCAATTGTTTCCTCATTTATGGAGTGAATTTTCTTATAGCTTTTAATAATTTTTAAGATATTCCAAAAGGGGGAGAAAGGTAATTGAGGTAGTTTAAAATACCGAGGGAATCTCCATTCATCATTAAGGGTGAGAACTTGATATTTAGATAGAGTAGGTGAAAAAATATTTTAGAAAAATGTGAAAAATAGACTCAACATTATTCTCACAAAGATCACACCTATTGGGGATTGTAATGGTTCTATTTTTAAGATTATCAATAATCAATAATTTACTCTAACAAGCAACCTGCTAGATGTCATTGAATTTATGTAATATATTCTTGTTCAAAATATTCTTCTTTTCAAACACCTCAACATGTATATCATGCTAAAGGAGATAAGTAGATGCAATAGTACACTTCCATATGGAAGAACCCAACCAAATGGTCTATTCTTTCCTATTAAACTAGACTATATAGAACTCTTTAACTTCTCTATAAGGTAGCTAATAACCTCTTGATTGAGATGATTGAGAGGAGTAAATAAATTAATCAACTTTCTACATTAAGTACCACATTCCTAGTAATTAGCCACACACTATCAAAATAAAGAAGAAAGACCATTCTTGATAGCTAAACAAGGGATTAAAAAATTATGGAGAGTGTTTCCCAACCAAGAATCATATCGAAATCTAGCCTTCAACCCATTTCCTACATTTTAAATTGGTCTCTTTCTTATGAGTTATCTATAATTTTTTACTTTAATTCATATAAGTAAGACATTATATAAGTTATCCAAATTTGGAAAATCAATAACAAGTAACCCATTGAAGTATTTAGCCTCCACTATATTAGTTCAATTTTTATTCTCTTTTGCAAGCCTCCAAATAATTATTAATGGGAAACACAATGCTGGGTTTCAGTAAAAAAACTACACAAAATAATTGTGAATGGGAAACACAGTGCTGGGTTTCAGTTATTTGAGTCTCCTTGTTTAAACATGTAGAGGGTTGTCTCATGGTGGGTTGCTTGCTTCTTAAAACCCATGGTTTTGCAACATGGAATGTTACAATACAGTATGACTGTCTTCCAAATCACACATTCCATTGTTGTGTTTAAATTTCAGCCGATTGATAAGAAAACTGCACAAAATAATTTTGAATGGGAAACACAGTGTTGGGTTTCAGTTATTTGAATCTCCTTGTTTAAATGTAAAGGGTTGTCTTATGGTCGGTTGCTTGCTTCTTAACACCCACAATTTTTTAACATGGAATGTTACAAAACAATATGAATGTCTTCCAAATCACACATTCCATTATTGTGTAAAATTTCGCACCATTGAATTTTTTTTTTTACAAAATAATTATGAATGGGAAACACAGTGCTGGGTTTCAGTTATTTTAATCATCCAATTGAAATGTAAAGGGTTTTCTTATGGTTGGTTTCTTGCTTCTTAACACCCACAGTTTTGCAAAGGTGGCATAATTTTGATCCTAGGTTTTCTTCGACATGGTGCTTCCTGGTGAAGTTGTGGAATGAAAAATAGAGCCAATACCAATCATTCAGCCTAATTTAATGTGGCTCAAGGAGGAACAACTCGAAATTGTTTGTAAGCTAAGTTTGCTTGCATGGAAGGAAAATTCCAACTACGCCGAATATTGGAGGGTGATCTATGTCTTAGATAGAGAGGAAGAGCGAGCCAGATTTAATAATTTGCTTAATGAAATGCTTGCGGAGATTTTCTGGGCTCCGACTCCTCCGATTGTTTAGCGAACTTGGTTTCTTTATGCAGTTGTAAAAAAAAATAGTTTCTTTCGACAGAAACTGAATCTTTACTTTACATGCATGAAAATTTTGTAATTCTGAATAATGACCAAAATCCTAGGGTGTAATGGAAACAATGTCTATTTCTTAATGAATTATTGCAACCCTGGTCATTTTTAAGGAGGATTGCGAACAATTATTGGAGAAAAAAAAAGGGGAGGAAAGAAAGAGAGGAAAAGGGGGGAGAAGGGAATTTTCTATTATTATACAATTTTGTTACGCAGCCATGGAGCCTTTGAACCCATATTTTGTATTGAGAAAAAAGGAAATAAGATTGAATCTTTGAGTTTGTTTATATTTTCTTGATCGCAAATGTCTTTGTTCTTCTATGATCATTCTTCAATATGATATTTGCTGAGTCGAATTGTGTTGATGTTTTATTTGTTGAATTTGTGAATTCTAAAAGAAATCATCTTGTGAAATTAGTCTGTTGTTTATCTTTCCTTGTCTCATGGTTGGTTTCTTGTTTCTTAAATGGTTGTCTCATGGTGGGTTTCTTGCTTCTTAACACCCACGGTTTTGCAACATGGAATGTTAAAAAATAATATGAATGTCTTCCAAATCATACATTCCATTGTTGTGTTTAAATTTTAGTTGATTGAAAAAAAAATTGCACAAAATAATTGTGAATGGGAAACACAGTGCTGTGTTTCAGTTATTTCAATCTCCATTTTTAAATGTAGAGGGTTGTCTCATGGTGGGTTGCTTGCTTCTTAAAACCCAAGGTTTTGCAATATGGAATGTTACAATATAGTATGATTGTATTCCAAATCACACATTCCATTGTTGTGTTTAAATTTCAGTCGATTGAATACAAAAACTGCACAAAATAATTGTGAATGGGAAACACAGTGCTGGGTTTCAGTTATTTCAATATTCCTAGTTAATTGTAAAGGGTCGTCTCATGTTCGGTTGATTTATTCTTAACACCCACGGTTTTCCAACATGGAATGTTACAAAACAGTGTGAATGTCTTCCAAATCACACATTACATTGTTGTGTTTAACTTTTGCATGATTGACAAAATCAATTGGAAAAAAGAAATATGATTTGGGAAACATAGTGTTGGGTTTCAATTATTTGAATGTCCATGTTTAAATGTGAAGAGTTGTCTCATGGTGGGTTGCTTTCTTCTTAACACCTATGGGTTTGAAACATGGAATGCTACAAAACCATATGAATGTATTCAAAATCACACACTCCATTGTTGTGTTTGAATTTCACATGATTGAAAGAAAAGTGCAAAAAATTATTGTGATTCGGAAAACACAGTGTTGGGTTACAGTTATTTGAATCTCCATGTTCAAATGTCAAGGGTTGTCTCATGGTAGGTTTCTTAATTCTTAACACCTATGGTTTTGCAACATGGAATGTTACAAGATAGTATGAATGTCTTCCAAACCACACATTCCATTGTTTTGTTTGAATTTCGCATGATTGAAAGAAAGTGCAGAAAATAATTGTGATTAAAAAAAAATAGTGTTGGGTTGTTGGAATGTCTAATTTCCAACATGCATTTGCATTATATTTTATGCATATCTTGATTGAATCTATCACCTTTAATTTTCCTCGGTTGAAGCCAGAACATCCTATTGGTTTCACGTAGGTGAGAGCAATGCAAGCACATTTTATCTATGTTTAATGAATGATTTTTTTCTTTTTTTTCACACAATCCACACTAATTTTAAGTATTCAACTAATGTTGTGATTTCCTAGAATGGGGAGAGGTTTGAAATGGAAGAATCTAGATGAATTGGAGGTGCAAGATGTACAAAATGGAGGCTCTCCTTTTTTGTCTTTCGATTTGGAATGGGCTACTATTTCCGTCAACAAGGATAAGGTCCCTGACCTTGTTGCAGCAATTCCTCTTACGAGACTTGATCGGTTCATTCATGGTGAAACATTCGTTGAAGTTGTAGAAACCAAATTTTTGGACAAGAAAATAAGAGAACCTACCACCTCATGTCCCATCTACGATAAAACTTATAGAAAAACAATTTTGTATAAGAGGTTTGTATATATCAACATTCATTTCTATGGTCGAATGATATTTTACTCTCTATTGGTTGAATATGATGAGATGATACCTTTCTCGCAGCTACTGGTGTCAATATGGTCCTAAAGACAAGAGAGACTAGCCTCCACCAAATAAGAAATGGCATAAGACATTTATACAAATGCGAGGTTGTCAATACCACTTCATGGTAAAGGTTATGGAAGGAAAACCCGATGTTGCCTATATTATCTACAAAGAAATGTTCCACGTAGATAAAAATGGTGAATTTTACCATGGCATTCATGACACAAGTGGAGAGAAGCATTCTAAGTTTTCCACTAATCTATCCATAGAGTGCAAAAGTTATATTGAAAGACTTTTGCTCATGGATGCCAATGTCAATGCAATAATCGATACACATCAACGATCTTGTGTTATGTGGCATGATGTCCAAGAGAGATCAGTTCCTTACAAGAAAGGATGTAATGAATGCCTGGTGAAAGGTGCATTCTACTCACGCACAAAAACACAAAGTTGATTTGACAAGTATCCTATTGTGGAGTGGACAGGACTTTGACAACTTATTCTACTTTCAACGACCCAATGGGAACAATACGCCTTTTGTTATCGGGGTTCAGACTCCATGGATGTTGGATAGGATGGTTAGCTGCTCATAAAATTCACTCATCTCGATGGATTCAATGTTTGAAAATAACAAATATGAGGTGAGGCCTTACAAACATTGACAAATAGTTCATAATGTTTTCAATGATAGTCTTGGCTATAAAATTCACAATGCTCACGTCGAGTTCTTCTCTCTATAATACCCATTGTATACTCTCCTTAATTTCGATGAGAAATAGAGTGGTGTGCCGGTTGCGTGGGTAGTCTCCTCACGAAACAAGATTCAAGACATCTTTGCGTGGCTATGCGTATTGCTCGAACGTGGAAGAAGATTCAGGCCCAACTAGAGAATCAATTCATTTTTTACTGATGATGCGACTATAGAGATCCAAGCCATATAGTATGTGCATCCCTTTCTTCATTTGTGTACCTTTCTCCTTTTCTATTTATTTTCAATGCCACTTTCTCATGCAGTTGAGCAGTAAACAATATCGTTTGTATTGTCTATTAGGGTTGTATTTCAATTTCATGTGCTTCTATGCCTTTGGCATGTCAAAAGGGCTTGGCTAAAGAATGTATATAAGTATGCAACCAAGGAAAGGGCAATGGATGTCTTTCGTAGTCTTGGCATGATCATGATGGCAATCATTGACACTGAAGATTACGTCACTCAGCTATTGAACTCTTTCTTTCAGGAGTTCAATGATCAGCCCCGATTCTTAGAGTACTTCAAGAAGACTTTGTGCGAAGGAAAAGGTCGAATTGGTGAGTTGACAATTTTCATCACCTCGCATGATTCACACCATTCAAATTCTTTGATGTCACATCTAATACGTTGTGGCTTACTTGACTATTGGATGTTTTTTTTCACAGCCATGTGGGTGAAAAATTGTAGAATATTCCCACATGCCAACCAGGATACGAATGCAACCATTGAGTCATACCATTGCGTACTAAGAACTCAGTACTTGTGCGATCGTTCAAAAAAATGCAATAGGAGAATGGACTATTTGTATTACACACTTGTGTATAAAATGGAACCATTGTATAGGCAAAAGGAAAAGTTGCAGCCTTATGGTTTTTTGATGAACAAAAATTATTTAAATATGTGATCTAGTGTGGAGCAGGCCAAGTCAATTCCAGACGATGACTGTATTCCCGATGAAACAGATCCTGGACGGTACTAGGTGAAAAGTCAAAGTAGGTCAATGCACTACCTTGTTCAAAAATTTGGGGAGCACCTTTTTGTTTGTGGCTGCCCTTGGATTTTGGAGGGGAACACATGCAAACATGTCGTCAAGGTTGCCCACTTGATTAAAAGATCATCTGCCATTGAAGGGGTGGTCCAAGGTAAGTGAATTTCAATTCAAATTATGTTACTTTATTGGAGTCAATTGTGTTTTTCATTTTCTACAGCCTAATACAAATTTCTTATATGTCCTCATTTAGACAGGGGAGGTCAACCAATTGATACAAACATAGATTTAAATGAGACAATGTCAGGGGGGGTCGTAGAAGAAAAAATCCTAATGTTCTAACCCCTGTGCAAGCTCCTTCTATGACTCATGTATATGATGAACATGTGGTGACAATGTCTCTTTGGAATGACACTAATGAACTCTTGAAGAAAGTGATGCGTACACAACCACATTCTCTACAAAAGGTGTAGCCATATGCAAAATGCATGGACAGGTTTGTAGAGGACCTACGACAATGAAATATATTTATGTTTGAATTCATTCTGGATCTTGATCAAGCTGCAACTACCACCGTTCACATGCGTCCATGGTTTAGTGCAACCAGGGATCATCGTCGACGTCCAACCAGGCATACGAAGCATTCTCCACAACAGTAAGATCACCGAACCCCTTTGGATGACTCCTTTCCGTTGTCCGTGAACAATAGTTTGAATTTGAATGTCAATATACAATGTGAGAATTCAAGTGCAACTGCTATGGATGTGGCAGAGGATACAAGATCTAATACGGGTGAGTATGAGAAAACCCATTTCAATTTCTTTATTGTAATAGGAAATGGTATTGCAGATTCCTTTTTTCCAGTATATGCTTGTACCACGCCATAAGCTTTATGATTTCTTTTATGGATTTTTTTGTTCACTTCAACATTCCAATCTTGGGAAAGGAGTCCTCGCTGATGACTTTCTTTCGTGGGTGTAAACCCAATGGAAGGTATGGTTCAAATTTAATAACTTTGCTTACATAAGTCCAATTTTTTGTATGATGTTATGTAATTTAAGAAGTTTATTTGTTGAATCATGTAGGGGAAGCGAACCATTCAATGTTTGGTTATTGATCTTTAGAAAATAAAAAATATTTCCAATGAAAAAGGATGCATACAAGTTGGTAACTAAGGAAAGTGCATTCAAAGGGGCTGAAAGTTTGTTCCTAAAGCATGGGAAGACATTTGTAAACATGTTTCATATGGTGGTAGAGCATGGGAAGGTTTGGAATACAGTATTCTATTAAAGCCTCATTTGATAGAGCTTTTTTTGTGCATAAAGTAAGGGTTTAGTAGATCAGTGTTGGCTTGAGCCTTTGTATTTGTAAAAGTAGATGATTCCTAAGTTATGAGAGTTTTCAAAGGACTATTTCAAGTCGTTAGGTGTTTTTATGATGATTTAAGACCTGCTCCTTTGTAAATTTGGGCTAATTGAGTGCATTTCCAATGGTAGAGTCATGTTTTCAAGCATTCTTTTCAAAACAGTAGCATCTCAATTTGTGATATGTAAAAATTGGCACAAATGGGTTTTTGGAACATAAAATACCTTATGGAACAAACACTTCAAACAAGCTCTTCTTCACTGTCGTGGACCCCAAAATAGGCCTATTTTACAAAGAGAATAATTAAGCCTAAAACATTCTTCAAGCATGACTAATTAAGTATGGAAAAACTTAATCTTACCTTAAACTTTGCTGCCCCCAAGTTTGATAGACATTCACTTACTAAACCCACCATATTTCACCTAAAAGTTTCCTTGTGAAAGATGTGCGATGCAATGGATGTAATCAACGATGTGATCTCCATCACTCGGGGAATGATTCTGATAGGTTAGGTTTTGTTGTTGGGAAGAAGGTTTTCTGAAGGGAGAAAGGAATTAGGTGGTTTGAGTTGCTGCCGCTGTAGATTGTGAGTGGAAAATAGCATAAAAAGCGAGGTTTAAGGTAAGGGTTTCATCAAAAAGGTGAGGGCAGTGATGCCCCTTGTTCTTTTAAGCATGTACAGGCCTGAATAAAGGTGTTTGAGTTGGTTTGAAGGTTTCAAAAAGAGTCGACTATAGTTTTCCAAGTTACCCTCATGTCAATTGCTTGAAACAAGGGTTTCATGAATAGGCATTTGGGATAGACAGCCTTTGCAAACCAAGTGTGGATTTGGTGGTTTTGAGGGCTAGTGAGACCCGCCCCATTGGTTTCCTGGGCTGGTTGTATGATTTGAGTGGTGTGTTTGCTGAAATTTGGCGTAATTGGCCTTGTCGATAGCGTTATTTCTTGTTTTTGTGCAAGTTGGTCCAAAAGAGTCGTATGTTGGTTTCAAGTATGTTGAGGGGGACTAAAACGGTTCTCTACAATGATGATTATTTGTAGGGGTTGTTAAGAGTTTCAGATAGTCAAGTTGACAAATTTGAGTGTGTTTTCCATCGTGCAACTATTATGTGCATTTTGTGTTTGGAACATATGAAGACATATTACAATGTAATGTTTTGTGAAAGAAAGGGTTGCCACAAAACAAGAAGGTGAACTTCAAGACCTTGTTTTGTTACAGTCTACAAAAAATAAAAATGGTAGGAACAACCCATTGTGTTTTCCATCCTGCAACTATGATTATTTGCAGGGGTTGTTAAGAGTTTCAGATAGTTAAGTTGACAAATTTGAGTGTGTTTTTCATCGTGCAACTATTATATGCATTTCGTGTTTGGAGCATATGAAAATATATTAAAATGGAATGTTTTGTGAAAGAAAGGGTTGCCACAAAACAAGAAGGTGAACTTCGAGACCTTGTTTTGTTATAGTCTGCAGAAAATAAAAATTTCAGGCACAACCCACTATGTTTTCCATCCTGCAACTGTGATGTGCATCTTGTGTTCGTAACAAAAACATATTTTCTACAATTCATTAGTTCAACTCATGTGATTGCAACAAATAGAATGCTCAAATTATTCTCCATGTTGGAAAAGACACCGTCCATACACAGTTACTTAGTTACGAAAATTTTTCTTTCACTTTCAATTTTTTTTAGCAACTTTTTCATGTGTTTCTAATTAGAGAATGTTGTTGTATGTGCTGAAATTTTTGTTCTCTTTCCTTTCAGGCATTGTTCTTCCCACTGTTCGAATCGTGCGTTGCCATATGCCCATTGGAGATACTGCATGTGTTGCCTCATTTAGTTCAAAACAATAGGTACAATCTCTTTAGTGCATACATTATCTATATCTTCCACTTTTCTCACTTATTTTTTCACTATTTCCATTGCATTGACAATGTCTTTCTAATTAGAGAATGCAGGTCTACCTTCTAAATTTTTTTTTTGTCTTTCATTTTAGGAATTTTACAACCTACTGCTGTAGTTCTATAGAAGATGTCCCACATTTGTCGAGCATGGGTGGCTAGTTGGTTGACCAAACACCACCCATATCTTCCATGCAATATTCTTGCTTGAATTAAGGAACTCAGCCTCCCGTACAAGTTGCGGGAAAAGATGTTAAGGAGAATTAATAGAAAAGGGCCAAACCGCATAGATTTGCACTATGATAATTATGCTCACTTCTTCAATAGCATCTTTGGTGTATGGGCATGGATGTTCAATATTACAATCTACAAATAGAGATTGTCAATTTATGTGATTGGCCAATGTTTGTTTACCGAGAACTTCAAGACCTTTTCCTAGCTGGATGTATATGGAAGGTGTGCATTAGACCAATAGTTATCATACACAGGCACAATATTATGGATCAAATGAGCATGAGGTTTATGAGATTCCTCAAGGGGGAATCTCTAATTAGTAATCACAAAGGTCCTGTGGAGGAATGGTTGATGGTTGTGTTCAAATTCAACCACATTGTTAGGTTTGAGATCCACCATGTTAGGCCCTCCTCCAGGCTGCTACATGAGAATTATGGGGTGCCAACATTGTATGCTGTCAATTCCACCTTAATAATCAGAGTGCAACAAATGCTTCCAGATGCTGAGAACATAGAGATTATACCTGTTTGTAAATGGTTGACATAGTCCTTAGTGTTACTAGTAATTAATGTGCATTGTAATTTTCTTTAGATTGTATAATATTGACTCAAAAGAAATTTACATTTCATTGTGTGATGCACATTGTTCTTATAAAATTTGACGATGAAATTGAATACACTGTTTTGTTACAGTCCAGGTTTTCCATTCTGCAACTTTTCTTGTGCATCTTCTCTTGGAAATGTATAAGGATATTGAAATGGAATGCTGAAATGGAATTTCAAAATCTGTAAATGTCTCTATACATTCGTGACTTGATGAGTTTTGTTTGTGGAATATCAGTCCTTGTTGTGTAATTTTTTTTTTGCAGAGGTTTTTGGGCATAGATGACTCCATTCCAAGATAGGGATTGGTGAATTTATGAGTATTTGGAGACCATTAATTGACTGTCCTTTTAGGACAAAATTCTCAAAAGGCATAGATTGAACAGTATGTGGAGTGTTTGGAATTTTCTTCCTTGAAAGGCTAAAAATACATTGAAGATTCATTCAAACAGAGTATTTTACATGCCATGGAACTAGGTTAAGAGTGCGAGAGGGTCTTTTTTTGTTTTCTAACAAATTGAATGATTAAAGGAAACCTAATTAGGTCGGTTAAGGACAGTCTATTTTGAAAGTTCACATATGGAGATGTTTAAGTTGGGGATTGGTTTTTGTTAGTCATTTGTTTTTGGTTGAAAGGTGGAGTTTTCCAGTTTAGTCATCTGACTTGTTTGCAATAGCATTGCGAGTCGAGTTGTTTGACCCCTGCAATGTCATCAAACATTTCCTGCAAGCAAGGGTAGTTATAAAATATGCATCTCAACTTCAATACATTATCTTCTTACGGCGTGCATAACACTAATTGGTGTCTTTGAACAAGATTTGGAAAGTTTGGGACAACCCAATGTGTTTTCCATCCTGCAACAGTTAAGTAAAATTTGTGTTGGAAACATATGAACAGATAGTGAACAAGACTATTTTTCTTAAAGTAAGGGGTGTCATAAAACAAGAAAGTGAAGTTGAAAACATTATTTTGTTACAGTCTGGAAAAAATAAGAAGTGAGCCACAACCCACTGTGTTTTCCATGATGCTACTGTTATGTAAATTTTATGTTGGAAACATATGAGCAGATATTGAAAAAGAGTGTTTTTCTCAAAGTAAGTGTTGTTAAAAAACAACCACGTGAAATTCAAAACAGTCATTTCTCACAGCCTGCATAAAATAATAAGTGAGCCACATCCCACTGTGTTTTCCATGATGCAACTGTTATGTGAATAATGTATTGGAAACATATGGGTAGATATCAAAGAAGAGTGTTTTGCTAAAAGTAAGGGTTGTTAAAAATTATGAAGCTCAAATTCAATACATTGTCTTCTTATTGTGTGCATAACATTAACTGCTGTCTTTGAACAAGATTTGCAAAGTCTGGGACAACCCAGTGTGTTTTCCATCTTGCAACAGTTATGTATATGAACTATTATATAGGAACCAATTCAGGTTATATGGAGAAAATTCTCCAAGATAAATATTTTTTTAGAAGTAAATTACCCTCCTTAAATGGAGAAGAGGTTTGAACAACTAAGTTTGTAGAGTATACACAACTCATAGAGAGTGGTGTTTTAGAATATTGAGACTTAAAACCTTACTTTAAAGGTTTTCTACAAGGATGAATAGGGTTTTCTAATCCACCAATATATGCTTTGCTTTGTCATTGGCATTTGGGTAAGGGTACACCATTAAAATGAATACTCTACCAATCACTTTGTTGTCATTACCATATGGTTGAAGGTACATAATGAGAATCAAGGGTGCATTACTTGATTGAGATATTTCGATGGGCCTATTGTTATCACCTTTGCAATTGTTGACATTAGTTTGATTTTCATCATTCTTTTCTTGAGGCATTTCACTTGTTGATTTGAAAGTTGATTTTATCTTGTGAGTGAATCATGGATAGTCCTTATTTTTATGTTTCCAGGATTGAGACCCAACATATTTTTTAGGTAGTTATATATATAATATGCATTACAAATGGTGCATTTCAAAAATTAGTATATCATTCTATCCACTTGTATGGATTATCACAATCCAGAACTAGATTGCCGACACTTGATGGGTTTCAAATCCCATACCTCATGGATTGTTTTTTAAAATAATTTCTCAAATTTCTTGATAAATGGTGACATCAATTATTCCCATACCAACCACTTTAGCATTAATAACCAAATGTAAAGTGCAAGCTCTAGAGAAATTTAGTTATCAAGCATGTTTGATGATTTTTAACATGAATGATCATAAAGACGATAACCAAATCATAGAGATTGAGAACATTATATAAACCCAAAAGCTAAAATATTTACAAGATAACATAATCTTATGACAAATTTGAAATTGAATGACATATAATAAATAAATGAACATGAGGACCAAAACACTTAAGTGATACTGAATGCCTTCAACAACATGCATAAATAGTGTTCTATGTTTTTTAATAGAAAGAGAATTGCCTTCATAACTGTTTCAACTCATATAATTGTATTTACATATGGTCACAATTTTTGGTCCTTATCACAATGTCCAAGATGACTGAACATGAAACAATATGCAATGTACTAGAGTTGAAAAACACTTTTATGCCAAGTCAAGTGATTGTCAAAGAACTGAAATGAAGAGACCATCAACTGAATTACCAAACTAATACTACTGACTTGTTTACCAATCAAGAACATCTTATTATCTTATTGCTTTGACATTAATGGAAACACATGCCAGAGAGGACAACACAAGAGTTATGTAAAATTTGTGTTCGAAACATATGAACAGGTAGTGAACAAGACTGGTTTTCTTAAAGTCTGATATGAAATGGACAACAATTATGTGTTCCAATGACATGAAATTAGTATATATGTTCAACATAATTGTACAATAATAAAATAATTACAAAAGCCCATGAAAATTATCGTATCAAATGTATAACACCATAGTGTTGAAACATATGCGAATGGTGTATCTCTACACCACAATTGTTCAATATTTAAATAATGAAACCCATCGAGCAGAATCAGTATTCGAAGCCTGTCTCATCAATTCCTACACTGCCTATTCCTTGCAATCGAGTTCAGGTCTATGTAAAATATGGCACGTTTCTTAGGGTCCTTGTGTATTTTGGGAGGGGTGATTCTAGATCCACGAACCCTCGTAGATGATGAATGTGAAACAACAAATTTCTTCATAGTTTGTGCTTTGTACGTGTCAGGTTTAACACCTTCACCCTATAGCAAACAATTAATGAGAATTAACGCATGCATGGAAACAATATACGTAGTATGGTATATATACAACATATCATTTATGTGTACCTCTGGAATAGAATGCTTCACCTTGATGAGCTACCATATGAAAAAGTCACCCACACACTCTATGATGGTCTCTACGCCTGGCATGGGAAAATGAACGTAGCATTGACCATCAATGGCCTCAACAATGTTGACTCTCGCACAAGTTTTTGGGTGCCTCAAGCAATGGGTGTGAGTGTTTCTGGCGACAAAATGTAGAATGCCTTTGGCAACCCATTTATGTGGCCTCCAAAGGTTGACGTGATCACCGACGTTAAAATTTATGTCATTGAACTCTATCATTTGTTCATCCACCAGATTTGCCTACAATGGAAATGTCATTGACGTGAAGCATAATTGAAGGCACATTAAAAGATTCCTAAAGAAATAAGAACAGAGCAGGGAAGTGTGTTGGGTCTCATACCGATATAGATGGCATGCTACACCTCTCCCTATTCCCATTTCCATATTTATTGCCATCTCCCCCTTGCAGGCCAATGCTCTCCTCCTCCCCGGGTCCATCCTTATTACCCTCTCCCACTTGCAAGCCACTACTCTCCCCGTCCCCATGTCCATCTCTATTACCCAGTTCCACATTCAAGCTAGTGTTCTCCCCATCTTGATGACCATCTATGTTACCCTATCCCACTTCGTGGCCAATCTCTCCCCATCCGCATGTCCATCTATATTAGCCTCTCTCATTTCAATTGCAATGACATCGCCAATTAGGTCAAGGCCAACACTTCGTTGTTTATCGTTGCCCTGTAATAGAAGGAATTCAAAGGTCATTTCAAATTCAGCTGCATGCTACCAATTCATTGAAATAATAAAAAAAAACATTAAATAAAAGAATTGCAATTCACAGTTTCTTCTAGTTCCTCCATGTCAAGGAACCTTGACAGATTTGACAACATATGCTTCTTCTTCTCAACATTGTTAGAAGGTGGTTTAGAAGGAACAACATCATCTTGTGCTTCCATGGGAAATTGTTCACCATCGAAAGTCACAAAAACTTGCTCGAGGGCAGCAGTTCATTGTTCATCATTGTTGTGTAATAGGAGGAATTGAAACATTGCACCAAACTTAGATGCATGCAACAATTCATTCAAATAATCAAAAAAAACTTTAGAGTAAACAAAATATTTCAAGATCATCATTTGTTTTCATTTTTTCTTCAGAGGGTGCCTTGAAAATTTCAATTGTGTAGGATGTTTATTCTGAATGTTAGACGCAGGGGTGGGAGGAACAACATCGTCTTCGGCTTTCATGGGCACAACTTCCTCTAGCGAATGAACCCTACTTTGCTGGGGGGGAAGAAACCACTTCTTGACCATCACCCTATCATGTCATGTAAGTTAACATTAAGTGAACCTTGTATGCATCCGAACAAAAAAGATGAAGCAAGGAAAATTCACATTTAACAGTTCAGTTCGATATTACCATTCCTTCCTGTCTCTTTCTCTCCTACAATTGTAATATTATTTTCCTTCGTTGCTCCTTCATCTCCTGATTGTTGTATAACACCATTTTCTTCCTCACCTCGCCCTTTCCTTCTTGGGGAAGTTGAAGGAAGTTTTGTTTCCCATACTTTTGACAGACATGTCTAATAACACACTTCTATTGCAGTGACTATCGTATATTCATTTGGTACTCTGTATTTTCCACCTTCTTTAGAAGGTACTCTTTCAATTTATCAGGGGGAGGAGTGGGTTGTTTTGGTTCCCCCCAACACAACTCAACCATACTTTGGTTCCTCAAGAATAGGAAGGTGGTGATGCTGAAACCTATGCATGTCGAACACTCTCCAATCATAATACTTTCTCGTACATTCTTCTACAATACAATAATATATATATCTACCATTCACCATTTCTCTTCTATATTCAGTAGCAACTTGCACAACAAATTTGGAAAAGAAAATTGCTTAATATATTTGATATTCAAACAAAGTGAATGCACAACATATACACATAGCCAAATGATGCAATAATTCAGTTATTATATCTACCTTCCCATCCACCACATCACCCTGTGCTTCATTGGATCCCTCTCTATCCTTAGGGTCTCCCTCTGTACACTTTTCCTTTCAGTCATGGACTATGGCAAGAGGGAGATCATCTCCCTGATTATTTTCCTCAATCAAAGGAATGATATATGCCAAAATCAGAATATTTGTAACATACATGATATTTTGGAACTGAAATTAAAAAGTAGTCTGATTGACGCATAGAAAGGGAAGGGAAATTGCAAGTTCACAATCAATTACCGAACATGTCATTGCCTTAGGGTTGACCGTTTTCATAAACCAAGGGGACTTCCTCCGTACCATGGTTACTGCCTCCTGAATAAAACATTCCCACTTTCCAATCAGCATCATAACCACTTATGAGAGATTAAAATTATACATTTGATTGCATCTTGTAATTACTAGATCTTACCTGCACATTTCATGAATGCAACCACCCCGAAGAAGATGCTCTACTACACAACCTTTTAGGTGTGCTTTCCACGTCAATGATATTCTTCACTGCAGGAACCAATTTCTATTTTATAGCACACATCCTTGGTTTCCTGTAAATTGTAAAATTGTTGCAAGTGTTATGGACAGTTAAAGTTCCAAAATTTATTGCACCATTTTGCAGTAATCAAGCATATATTTTTTCAATGAAAAGAAGAATTTGAAACGAACAACCCATACTATTATAAAATGCTATACAAGTAACCCACTATGTTTTACAACATGCAATTATTTTGTCCAATTATTATTTTCAATCACGTGAAGATACTGAATTGCAATTTATACCATAACTAACAGTAGTAATTTTTGGAGGTGCCATTTTCACATTCATATAGTGTAAATAAGAAAATCTTTTCAAGACACTCAAACTGTTATCCAAATTTTTAGGTTGGAAAACACAGGGTGTTATAAACCATGCAATCCACAAATTGTTCTAAAACCCTTTACAAGAAACAACCCTATTGGTTATTCCCCCTGCCTCAATTAGGTTAACATAGTTTTCCCTCACTTTTCTATTCTTCTTCAAAGACAACACATTTTGTTATGCAGACTGTAACAAAACACTGTATTGAAGTTCACATTCATATTTTATAACAACCCATCACATGCACCAAACATTCCATTTGAATATCGTAATACGTTTCGAAGAGAAGATGCACAAAAAATTTTGCATGATGGAAAACACATTGGGTTGTCCCACACTTTTCAAATCTTGTTCAATTACAACACTTAGTGCTATGCACACCATAAGAAAAGAATGTATTCAAGGTCACTTTCATATTTTATAACTGCCCTTGCTTGCAACAAAAGTTGTAGTATGGAAAACCCAAAGGGTTGTTTGTCACTTCTCAAAAGCTTAAATAATTATGGTTATTTAAAAGCTTTAGGATCATTTAGGTTATATATAATGGGATCAAGCTAACTCTTGGACAAAATTCACATATGTATATAATATAAGATATGCCAGTTTCAAGCGTCTGGCAGGCCCTGCACTACGATGTCTCATCATGTTATGTATGTATCCATGTATGTTCTTATGTATGTTTTTCATTTGTTTTTCAATGTGCATAGGTGAATTTTGTCTAGGAGTTTGAAACTGGCATATCCTATGTTATATACATATGTGAATTTTGTCTAGGAGTTAGCTTGCTCCCTCCTTAACTCCTAGACAAAATTCACATATGTATATAACATAGGATATGCCCCCCATACCGCATGGAGAAAACAGTCACGACGGAAGAGGTGGGACTAGCGAGGGAAAAGGTTGTTGGACAGTAAGGAAAGACTTGAGGGCCGGACGTCTCATCCTATGTGCCATTTGCTATCCCGTCATCGGGAAATCATGTCAGGATTGGTGGGTTTTCAAAATAATTGTTCGGCGTGGATGGAAAAAAAGCCAAAAACGTGGTATTCAAAACCATTATTAGCAAATATCAAAAAGCCCAGACAAGGTCCCATTTTCTCCATTTTTGGACAGTGACATTTTGGTGGATAGCAAGGGCAAGAGTTGCAGGCATGCGAAGCTCCTTTAGGTATGTATATCTACTCTGTGTATGTGCCATTTTTCCATTCTTCCATGAAAAATGAAGAAACGAATGTCCATTCATTGCGGGGTTTTCATTTTGTGATTTTATGTTGAGGATTTTTTAATTTTGTTTCCTCCTATCTACTGGTTTTGAAACTTTACGGCTGCCGAATGAAATAGATGAAAACCTATTGTGAAAATATGAGTGAAATAACTGAATAAGGTTTATAGAGACCACAAAGCATTGTGAAAATAAAAATAAGTGAATAAGGATTACAGAAGGAACTTGCGACGGAAAAGGTTTCCATTTGAATATCGTAATACGTTTGGAAGAGAAGATTGACAAAAAATTTGCAGGATGGAAAATACATTGGGCTGTCCCGCACTTTTCAAATCTTGTTCAATGATAAAATTTAGTGTTATGCAAACCATAAGAAGATAATGTATTGAAGGTCACCTTCATATTTTATAACTGCCCTTGCTTGTAGCAAAATTTGTATGAAAAAATAAAAAGAAGTTGCAGGATGGAAAACCCAGAGGGTTGTCCCTCACTTCTCAATTCTTCTTGAAAGACAACACTTTTTGCTATGCACACTATAAGAACACAGTGTATTAAAGTTCACCTTCATATTTTATATCAACCCTTACTTGCACCAAATCGAACACAAGATGCACAAAAAGAGTTGTAGGATGGAAAACACACAGGGTTGTCCCCCCTCCCCCCCACAACAACAACATTTCATGACAAATGGGCAACATTCAAGCATACCTTTCTAATTTACAAAGCATGTAATTCTCTCCATCATACATGGATGACACCTTCCAACAACATGGAGCTGAGTGGATGAGATTGTGGAAGAGGTGGTGATGTGTGTTGGAGAGAAGAGCTTGTTTTACAAATATTGCAAAGTAGCTCGAAAGATGCCCAGTTGTCATAAAATGTTGATGTCTTTTATCTAACACATGTATGGGGCATGCAAAGGTCGACGTTTACATAGAATGCCAAGGCCAAAAATGTGTAATTGCAGGTTGGAAAACACTAGGTGTTATTATACCTACAAACTAAATACCATTTACAAACCCTTCACAAGTAACAACCCAATTCGTTAATCACCCCTTAGTTGAATTTGGATGCTTTTATATATCCCACACCTACAAGTCCACCCCGTGCTCTCAAACCTTTAGATTTCAATGTGCAGAATGAAAGAACTCACAACACACGGTGTTTTCCAGCCACCAATTATTTTCCACATTACGTTGTCCCATCATAGGTTTTTTGCATGTTATGATGCCTCTGACATGCATTCTTCTAGGGATAATAGTGACATCCAATTGCAACACAGAAGCTAATATCCCTATGAAATATAGTAAAATCACGTTATTATCCCTGAAAAAACATTTGTTTGAAATGATAACATAATCGGACATAAATGATATCAATTTTCCACAATCCATATTGATTATTGCTAGTTGATTTGTGGATTCAATTGTGTAAGAATTCTTGCATCAAAGTTTGGGATCACACTCCATTATCCAACATAAGGATGAAGAAGACAACATCACTCATCATGATGTTGGATCACAGAGTCCATCTATAACGTTGGTGCAAAAATTCTTAGACAATCGAATCCAAAAATCAACTAGCAATGATAAGAAGATATGTATTATCCCTGAAGAAGGGCAATACATTATCATGTGTAAGCCATGTCGCAAGGATATCACCTTCTACAATAGGGAGCAGGCTATTCTCCCTACAAAAACATGTGTCACATGCATCATAATAGTCATATTGTTTTCAAAATAATTGTTCGACATGGATGGAAAAAAAGTCCAATACATGTCATTGAAAACCATTATTTCCAAATAGAAAAAGGAGGTGCCAAGAATTTAATTAAATTGGAAAAGTGAAATGGGACAGTATTTTTTCCAACACTGTAAACCATCTATAACAACACCGTGCCTTGCAAGTCTTATGTTATGATACTTGCAAGGCACATTGTTGTTATAGATGGTCTGCAGTGTTGGAAAACACACTGTCCCATTTCAGTTATTTGAATCTCTTTGTTTAAATGGAAAGGGTTGTCTCATGATGGGTCGCTTTCTTCTCAACACCCAAGGTATTGCAACATGGAATGTTCCAAAACAGTATGAATGTCTTCGAAATCACACATTCCATTGTTGTGTTTAAATTTCAATCGATTGAAAAAAAAATTGCACAAAATAATTGTGAATGGGAAACACAATGCTGGGTTTCAGTTATTTGAATCTCCATGTTTAAATGTAAAGGGTCGTCTCATGTTGGGTTTCTTGGTTCTTAACACCCATGGTTTTGCAAGATGGAATGTAACAAAATAGTATGAAAGTCTTCCAAATCACACCTTCCATTGTTGTGCTTAAGTTTCAAGTATATAACAAATTGCATGCTTCATAACATTGCATTTTTCAACCTCCACATCACAACATACCCAAGCCCTTTTTGGTTTTTAAACTAGTATATCTAGGTGTGCACATTGTGTAGTGCATGTTGGAAAACACAATGTGTTTTGAAGCCTGCCTTTACTTATATGGTATACCCAACCTTTGTCTTGTAATACAAATATACAACCGTATAGATGGTATTTTATTTTATAAAATAGCACATCTCTCATTTAACGCGGACAATAATAACCCTCAACACATAGTGTAACTCATGGTACACACATCATTATGTTTCACAATAATTCATGTTGGAAAACCCTAGGTAAAACCCTCTACAACACTATTGGATAGTACCCATCACATCAATTTGGTTGATATTTTCCTCCAAGTCATCCATGTGCACTAAGACCTTCTGCTTTCCCTTTCAACATGTAGACTGGAAACAAAACAAATAGTATTTTCACCTTTCTTTCTTGAAACAGAAAAGGCCCACGTCATTCCCTTCAACTTTTCTCGCTCCAGACAAAAGAAACTTGTCGAAAAAGCTAACCCGCCCACTTTTTTGCTTGGCAATAGGCGAGAAAACCCACCCGACGGTGCCGTTAACTCCAACGTAACCATCATTGAGACTTTTAGTCTCGTCTGCCCATTTGGTCACTTTTTTTTCCATGTATGTTGTTATTCTAATAGCTCTTTTACAATTTTTCTATAATATTTAGGGCCAAGTAATGTAGGCCAAATTATCAATTAAGTTATTCCTACCCATTGGCTTTACGAGTTCTATTTAATATAGTGCATAGAACTATTTCAAGTAGTTGCTTGTTATATGTGCACATCTTTTTGTGGGTATGTGCAGGATCATGATGGGCCAAAAAGTGGCAATGAGAAAAAATCACATTTTGGATTGGCTCAAAAATGCGGAAATGCCGAGTTGACTTTTCTAGGTTCGGGTGTCAGTACATTTACCCGAACCAAAAACCAAACCTAATTTCCACAAATTGGATATCCGATCCAAATCAGATATCTGATTTTTGGAAACTGTATATAAAAAAAACAGCCAATTGTTTAACTTCATTTCTCATAGTTTGATGCAGGCACAAAAGGAAAAAGCCCAAATCCGATATCCGCTTTGATCAGATATCCGATTTCAAAGGTATGTATTTGGTTTTTTCAATCTTGTAATCAATTTTTCAAGTAGATTCTCTTATGTTTAAGTAGGTTTTATTAATTTTTTTCAAAAATAGGGTTTTCTATTGATTTTTAAGAAAAATTGGAGTTTACATTGATTTTTTATTAAAACTTAATGTTTTGAAATGGATCTTGATTAAAAATTAGTGTTGTTGATGTATTTTTATCAAAAATATGAGTTTGTTATTGATTTTTGTGAAAAAGTATGGTTTTTTTTGGATTTTTATTAAAAAATAGGGTTTTTTTACAATAATTTCATTTATATTGTGTAATTTCAATTAGTTTAATTAGTTTTTAACTTTAATCAGGTATTATGGCTACGAATCAAAATCCACAAATGCCAAATGCTCCACCACCTCCACAACCAAATGCTCCACCACCTCCGCAACCACCAATTGAAGACTTAATTGGTGAAAAATTGGGGCAATTGAGGGGCATTTGTGAAATTTATCAGACAATGCCTCGATTGAGAGATATGACAAACACATTGAGGGAAATAATCAAAAATATAGAAATTCTCTCCACCCAACATAATTCCTTTTATTCATGGCTAGAAGACATGAGGGAATATTATTGATGTGGATTGTCTTACGATGATGTGAAAGATCTCCAAATAACCAAAGCCCAAATAGCCTCTTTATTCATTGACCCCCACACTAGTTTGCCAGTGAATGTTAATAAAACAAAACTTTCCATAAAATGGTGCATTCATAGGGACATTGTAGCTAACTTTTGGGATCGTTGGTGTATGGTTTTTGATAAACCACTGAACAATAATTTTGACATACCATTTTACTTTATTAAAAAATTATATGCTGAGTTTGTGTTAGGGCATCATGTCAATTACTTTGACATTAAAACCTTCCAGGGCATCGGTGGAGGTATGCCCCAGGATAGACCAGGGGCAGTTAGAGTAGTCCCCCACCCAAATGTTCCCCTTCCTCCGCCACCTCCAATATATCATCCAAAGATTATCCAGAATGCATCCACACAGAGTATTTAGGCTATTCACTCTTTGAGTGGTCATTTGGTTTCGCATGCTTCTACAATAGCTCAGCCATATTTTGGTCATGCTGGAAAAGGATCTAGTGTTGTTGCATCATCCTCCTTAGGTCCACATATTTGTGTGCCATATACTTGCACTATGTGCCGCCAGATATGTTTGGGTCCTCTTGTACAACCCGCTGAGCATCCCTTGGACACTTCTAATTATGGCCTCCATGATGTGGACATTATAGATCACTCGCAGGGGAGTGGAGCACACCCTACAGAGTCCTCTCCTACTAGAGAGGGAGATGCTGAAATAGTGACACAAGTAAGATTTAAGTTGTAATTTCATAACTTGCATTTGTTTTTAAATGAATATTAATAAGAGATAGTATCAAGTACTAATATTTATTTACATGGTCTATTTAACAGTTGATGTTTGAGGAGGATCTCACACGGGTGACTGATAGCACCCTTAGGGCCATTTCATTTGGCTTGGACACACACACAGTATATATTTTCGCATTCACTCATTTACATTTTATATTATATACTTGCTTGTCATTTGAATTTTTATTAATGAAATTATATAATAACTTATATGTTTATCTTGTTTTCCTCCTGTAGGAAATACCTAGTGCGAGTGAGGTGCAACATCGTCCAGACTATGGAGGTACAAATCTAGATAAGGGGAAGGTAATTGAACTCAAATTGGATTGTATTAATATTTTTAAGATCTTATATTGATTATACATACGTCGACATAGATTGGTAGTTTCATATGTACTTGTCAATTTTATGTATAGGCAATTATGAGCTTTACAGATATGATGACAAGGGACACACCACCTAAAGGAGTAGTTATTGGAACACCTCAAAGAGTAGGTGTTGAAACACCTCAAGGAGGAGGTGTCGAAACACCTGAAGGAGATAAAGAAAAAGATCAACCTAAAGAGGTATGTGCTTATTTTATTTTGTGTTTGGTCAATAAGTTCCTATTACCAATAATTGTATGCTAACTTGGATCAATTTTATGTTTTTCTTCACATATATAGATTGGCATTTCAAAAGTTGATTTGGTATATTCTAGGACTCCTAACCCTTTGAAGAGACGTATATTTCAGGTAATCAAGATTTCAATTTCAGAGTTCAATTAAAATTCAATGTATATTGATTTTGATGTTAATTATTCAATTTTAAATTATATATTATAACTAATCTCAATTGTGGTTTGAATTTTTCTTGTGTAGGTACCTTCAGAGCCAATGAGTGCTTCAAAGAGGATCCATTTTGATGATCCACCAGTAGTTTAGGATGAGATAGACATTTTAGCATGTAAATTTTGAATACATATTGAGATGGCATATGCCACATTTTGTAAAACTTTGTTTGAGTTGGCGTCGATGCCATTTTTGTATATGGACATACACTTGATTATTGGATAATTTGATATATAGAAGTTGACAATTGAAATTTAATTTCTTCCTCATGTGCATGATTAAACTCTTTGAAAATTTTATCTTGAGCAATGGTTAAATATCAATGTACAATAGCTTAAAACTGAATGGTTATATTATGTAGTTTATATTTATATTGCTGATTACATTGCATTACACATCTTTCAAACTCAAATCATTAATTCACATTGCATAACTAACAACTAGATGTTCATAGATGAAATTTTTTCAATTACAATATAGTTCTAACAAAGTCAACCAAAGCAGTTATACAATTACTTCACATTGCATAACTAAAAACTATGAGCAGTTGTCAATTGTATTTGTTTGTCATTGAATTCTATGAGACCACATTTCTTTGAATCTTTTTCTCAAATAGTCCACTGCCTTGTCTATGCTACCACATTTTTTATACATGATAGCGATCACATTAAGTTGAAATAAATTAAATGATAGCCTATGGCTATTTAATTTATAATCATTTTATTTAAATGGATGAGGCCGACCTTCCTTGATATTATTTTGTAATTTATTATTTTCAAGAGAGGCCAACCTCCTTGAAGAGTCACCTTATTTTGTATAAATATGAGGTGATGTTTGTTCATTTCCTCAATCAAGTTCATTTAGCATAGTTTGCAATCCAAGCAAAATTTTGCACTTGAGCAGTAACGCTTCATCTTGTAGCAATATGCTGATTTCAAGGAGAAGCATATTCGATTGTATCTTTGCATATACGAGAGGTGCTATTATTCATTGTATGAAATTCAGCCATGAGCTGGGCCTGAGTTGTAAGAAAATTCTTGTTGTGTTTATTGTCTTATGTGTATCATTTTTTGAGTGCTTTCAATTGTATTATCTGACCTCTAAGTTGAAGATAGTGAGAGAAATGGTCATATTGTTGACGACAAAGATTTGAACATGTTGGCTCTTAATGGTCTTCCTTCATCTTGGGAGTCTTACATTCAAGGAATCGCCGTGAGATCGAAACTTCCCAAGTTTGATCGGTTGAGAGCTGACTGTATTCAAGAGGAGTCAAGGTTGGTTGCGAGAGGTATTGGATGAAGCCCTACAAATGAGGACATTCATGTTCCTTCCACTCAATCCTCGAAGAAGGAAGGAAAAGGAGGAAAGAAAAGATGCTTCAAGAGGAATGGAGATAAAGGGTCGGATGGTGCTCATGCATTCAAGAAGAAGTGGGACCTCTATCATGTTTATTGGGATACAATTTTCTCAAAGTCAGTCAACTTGGATTTAACATTGGTAGCTCCGCAAACCTATTCCAAATAGAGTGATCTGAAAAGGACATCCCTAAATCTCTACAGAGGTGTAAAGTTGCAAAGTGGTGCAACTTTCATTCTCAAACTCGTACGACCCAATGGACTGTTCCAACACATCTGGATGGGTACATTTACGTTAGGTATGGTTTTCTCTTTCACCCAAATATGCCGAATCGCTCCAAGCTGCATTGGAGCGGCGTTTTCCCTTAAGAGTCCAAAGTGCTAAAAGACAGCAAAATTTGACAGACTATTTCTTATAAAACATGATGCTTACAGACTCTTCATCTAAGGATATGGGATCGTGTTGAGACCATCTACAATAACCTCTCTCGGTTTTTTCTATCTCGAAGGAATTTTCCCATGGTTATGAGTTTTCAGTTGATGGAAAAGTTGCCAAATGCAAGCAGTGTAAAGTTGCAAAGTGGTGCAACTTTCATTCTCGAACTCGTACGATCCAATGGACTATTCCAACACATCCAGATGGGTATTTTTACGCTAGGTATGGTTATCTTTTGCACCCAAATACGCCGAATCGCTCCGAGCTGCATTGGAGCGACGTTTTCCGTTAAGAGTCCAAAGTGCTAAAAGGCAACAAACTTTGACAGACTATTTCTTGGAAACCGTGATGCTTACAGACTCTTCGTTTGAGGATATGGGATCATGTTGAGACCATCTACAATAATCTCTCTTAGTTTTTTCTATATTGAAGGCGTTTTCCCGTGGTGATGAGTTTTCAGTTGAGGGAAAAATTGTCAAATGCAAGCAGTGTAAAGTTGCAAAGTGGTGCAAATTTCATTCTCAAACTCGTACGACCCAACAGACTATTCCAACACATCTAGATGGGTATGTTTATGCTAGGTATGGTTCTCTCTTGCACCCAATTACACCGAATTGCTCCGAGCTGCATTGGAGCGACGTTTTCCCTAAAGAGTCCAAAGTGCTAAAAGGCAGCAAACTTTGATGGACTATTTATCAGAAACCGTGATGCTTACAGACTCTTCGTCTGAGGATATGGGATTGTGTGGAGACCATATACAATAACCTCTCTCGGTTTTTTCTATCTCGAAGGTTTTTTCCCGTGGTGATGATTTTTCAGTTGAGGGAAAAGTTGCCAAATGCAAGCAGTGTAAAGTTGCAAAGTGGTGCAACTTTCATTCTCAAACTCGTACGACCCAATGGACTATTCCAACATGTCTAGATGGGTATGTTTATGCTAGGTATGATTCTCTCTTGCACCCAAATACGCCAAATCGCTATGAGCTGCATTGGAGTGGCGTTTTCCCTTAAGAGTCCAAAGTGCTAAAAGGCAGCAAACTTTGATGAACTATTTCTTAGAAACTGTGATGCTTATAGATTCTTCATCTGAGGATATGGGATTGTGTTGAGACCATCTACAATAACCTCTCTCGGTTTTTGCTATCTCAAAGGAGTTTTCCCATGGTGATGAGTTTTCAGTTGAGGGAAAAATTGCCAAATGCAAGCAGTGTAAAGTTGCAAAGTGGTGCAACTTTCATTCTCGAACTCGTATGACCCAACAAACTGTTCCAAGACATCCAGATGGGTACTTTTACGCTAGGTATGGTTCTCTGTTGCACTCAAATACACTGAATCGCTTCAAGCTGCATTGGAGCGGTGTTTTCCTTTAAGAGTCCAAAATGCTAAAAGACAACAAAATTTGATGGACTATTTATCAGAAATCATGATGCTTACAGACTCTTCGTTTGAGGATATGGGATCATGTTGAGATCATCTACAATAACCTCTCTCAGTTTTTTCTATCTCAAAGGAATTTTCTCGTGGTGATGAGTTTTCAGTTGAGGGAAAAGTTGCCAAATGCAAGCACTGTAAAGTTGCAAAGTGGTGCAACTTTCATTCTCGAACTCGTACAACCCAACAGACTATTTCAACATGTCTGGATGGGTATGTTTACGCTAGGTATGGTTCTCTCTTGCACCCAAATATGCCGAATCGCTCTGACTTGCATTGGAGGGGCGTTTTCCCTTAAGAGTCCAAAGTGCTAATGTCAATGAAATGTGGGAGCATAAATATTTAAGGTTGGATCAAGATTATGCAAGTCCTAGCTCTTGCATCATTAAAATCTTACCCAATCAACTTGAATCAATTACATGGAAAATGAAATTCACAATGAACTTTTTACTTTTTTGTTTTTCGAAAAAGTGGCAAGCCACTGTAATTTGTTATATATAAATAGGAGATATTACAAAACCTAGTTCAAATGAGCATACCAATAGGAAAGAACTAGGAAGAAAACCTCCGGTTGTAGCTCGATTAAGTACAAAAATATTTTTACATACCCTTTATACAATGGCAGACATTTGAACCGTATTTCAAAAAATATCACTGGATATAGATTATGCCTATACACAGTTATGACATTTTTACATTGTTTCACATTTCAAAATTTATTTTTTACAAAATTTGTCAAATGATAAATCTATATTGTAACAACAAAAAATATTCTTAGACTAACAAATCCATATTAATCTAAACATCATGAATGATGATGAATTGGTAATGCACACTATAAAAGATGCTTTGAATAACCAATCTATATTAAAGAAATATGTCGCATACCTCTTTGAAAGGATTAGAGTTAGCTATTGTCGTAGTAGGTCCATGATCAATCATGCCAAGAATATCGCAAAATTTGTCAAATGATATCTATATTGTCACAACAAAAAAGAGGCTTAAGCATTGTACTTTCCATACTTGAATATGCTATTCAAGTGTGTTTGAAGGGTCATCTCTTTGCTTAAGAGTATCCAATATTGCTTCATGATCAGCATTACTAAGTGTCCATAGTTGTTTTTTCTTTGGTTTGGCATGATGCTTCAACAACTTAAAATTTGTTGCTATAACAAGGTGTGAATACATGAGAATGGTTTTGTGTTTGTCATAGTCTTCAAAAGTAGGTATGCCATTCTTTCTAATCATGTATGTTTGCATCCAAGTTCCTGCAACCACAATTGAACCTGTAGGATACATGAACCCATCATCATCTTCCATCGATTGTGTTAGCTTGTTCTTTACCCACACACATCAAGCCAACCAATATTTTGATCTCTCTTCATTCCCCTGCAGTGCAACAACTGCAAAAACATGTCCTGGATATAGTAGATTTGAAAGTCGGTCGTAATCAAGTGAACTTTCCATTGTGTAATTTGTCATGGATATAGTTTGAGATAAAGGAGTTAGATACTATGGAACCCATGTATCCACCCATTCACTTGATTCGCATTGATCCCACTCGCACTGAATACAACTTTGACAAAAACAAGCCAACTATCGTGTTCAAATGGTCCATGTGCTTGCATCTGAGCTTCAAAACGAATGTATCTTTGAAGAATCTTTGATTGTATGACAATCCAATCTGCCTCCCATTGTACCCTCCTCAACCAACCAAAAGTATCTGTGCACTGTTGAATCAAGTGTCCCTCCCTGTGACAATGCTGAACTACACCAATCAACAATAGAATGTGCTTCACTGAATTTTGAACCTGAAATCTTCAATTGCTCCTTAACTAGAGCTCTTTTTACACATGCACCTGCTCCATCATGCTCCCCTTTCCCATGCCCAGCTTCAAAAAAACTCCAAATATTAGGTACACCCCTCTCTACATGCATTCTACTCAACCAATAAAACATACGAGCATTATTGAATTGATATGTATAGTTATCTGACCAAATGGGATGTCGGCCCAGTGCTATATCATGCTCCCGCAAGAACTCAAAAAAATTCTTGAAACAATGTTGGACATACTCGGACGAGAGAGATCTATCATCACACATATAAAATGATACTCTATGATTATATTTCGATCCTCCTCTGTACTATCAGGTGCATGTCTAAACATTATGTGGACAAAAATAGCAATCTGAATGGAATTGTAATACTGAGATTGTACCTTGTTTTGTGGTTGCAATGTGTAGTTTTCAACAAAATCAACCATTGATATAATAGTGCCAATCAGAAAAGAGTCCTTACATATCCTGAATTGTTGATCCAACCACTGAGACCTATGACTATGCCTTGCATATTTGTAGAAAAGATTGTCCTTAAAATCTGAAATAAAATCAGCAACACTGCATTCTTTTGTAAGCAACTTGCATCTAGAACCTTCACCTCCACTCTACAAAGTATATTTGACTATCTCATATCTCTTTTTCTCAACAAGATTCTTTCCAAATTCATGTTCCGAACCCTCATGAAAACATTGAACAAACTTTGACAAGCCACCACATTGTGAGCACTTCGCATTTAAACAATCATTTCTATAGAAAAAGGAACCATCATCCCTTGATGATTTCGGAAGATGCATTGCACCACACTCCTGCAACATTTCATTAGTATGTAAAGTAGAACGGATATAGCATAATAGTTCATGGTACATTGAAAACTCCACATGGTATTTGCAACAACAAGTATTATGAATCTTAAGAGGCAAACAATAAAATGGCTTCAAAACTTCAAAATTTCTTTGCGAGATTTCCATATTTGGATGTGTTTGAATAAATTTGTTGAACAACATTGTTTGGCTTGATTCCAAGAAATGTTTAGGATGCGGTGTATGGTCTCAACTTCCAATTCTTAACTTTAAAACATCCTTTGCATTGGGTGATACTCTAGAGTTATCATGCCAAAATTGCTAAATTGCCTACTTTACATTATCGGTTAGCTTCTTATCAACACATGTAAGCCTTCCGGAAAAAGACCATGTATCATTTTGACTCTCCGAGCAGCTCTCTTATATTTTTCTTTGTTTCTTTTTTCCAATAGACTTGAGAGCATTAAAAATATTTTTGACAATAATAGAATTTTTTTCGGTCCTCTTGTTCAGACGAATCTTCAATTTGGCTAGCAAAGGTCTCATCTTTTGCATCTTTAGCAATTGTACAAAAAGTTGGCATTGCTCGGTCAATGTCTTATTGCTAAAATATTGGTTGAAAAGTATTCTATCCCACAACCAAATAGTTCGTGTTGACCTCTTTCCTTCAAAACTGTTTATAATGTTATCATCAATTTCAACTAACCATTTAGGGGTCCTTGAAGGTCTTGAATTTGGAATACATCTTTCTTCCACACAAGGTTCTTCATTTCTTGTGTAATCTAGTGAAACATAATTTACACTTGCTTCAATATTATGTTCAACATCTCCATTTCCAACATTATCACCTTGAACATTTTCAATATCAATTTGAACAATTTCATTTCCAATTTCAATATCATGTTCAACATCTTCAATTCCAACATTTTCATTATCAATTTCAATATTTTCATTCCCAATTTCAATATCATGTTCAACATCTTCAATTCCAACATTTTCATTATCAATTCCAACATTTTCATTATCAATTTCAAAATTTTCATTCCCAATTTCAATATCATGTTGAACATCTTCAATTCCAACATTTTCACCTTGAAAATTTTCAATATCAATTTAAACATTTTCATTCCCAATTTCAATATCATGTTCTACATTTTCACCTTGAACATATTCAATTTCCTCTTCACTTGAAAGACCATAGGGCTCAGGTTCACCAATATTTAACATACCTTGTCTTTTCTTTCTATGACCTTCTCTATCTCTTTGTCTATATCCTTCAATTTATTCTTTTGTCAGCTTTCTCTTACGTTTTTGCTTCCGACGACTGCTGCTCCCCATTATACCAAATAAAAGATGCTAAAAAATCATTATGTATGACAAATTTGAGTACAAGAATCTCCAAAAAGTTTATCTTTGTCTCTTCTTGTCTGAAACCGCGTGTTTGTCGCCTGCAAAGTGCTGCAAACAGAATGCAGGGTCCGTTGGAATGCACAAAAATGTCCCACA